>OAMR01000864.1:176731-218345 GCA_900205405.1 Echinochloa crus-galli | reverse complement strand
CCGCGGCCGCCCGTGCGCCGCCGCCCCTCACACCGCGGCCATTCGCTACCACCGGCCGCTGGCCTTGGCTCGATGGGGGAGCAGCCGAGCAGGGGAAAGGGGGCGGCATGGGAGAGAGAGAGAGAGAGAGAGAGGAGGAAGAGGAGGAGGAGGGAGGGGACGGACGGTGACAGGAGCAGCCGAGCAGGGGAAACCGGGAAAGGATGAGGAGATGGGAGAAGATAAGATATGACAGCTAGGTCCACCTAAAATAGAGAGTCTAGTTTAGAGAGTTTGTTGGTTTTAATTTTAAAAAGATGCTTTTCTATGAAAGTGTCTCTAGTCTAATGGTTAGAGCATCCGAGTAGCACCTAGCAGAGCCAGGTTCGACTCCCTGTGGGAGCGAATTAACTCAGTTTGAAATAAAAAAAAATCTAAAAAATAGGTAGGGGCTTCCCCTCCCAACTTCGGTCAAAAAATATGCTTTTTTATATTATATGAAAGGGAAAAAACTCTATATTTAGTTAATATTTTGAAGAGGCTGTTGGAGTTGATGAGTTAAAAATAGAGAAACTTGGCATAGAATAAAGTTAAAGTACCGATGGGAATATGTTTTGTTTTTGTCTTACATGCCACCCTCTGCTCTTCATCACAGAAGTTGTAATCACAGTGAAAGCGTCAAATGAGTCTCTAAAGGTTTTTATTTAGCTCAAAAAAACAAAAGATGAACCCCCGACGACATCTCAAAAGATGAAATACACTGCCAAGGTAGCACTGACTAGCAATCTAACAATACCACTTCCTACTCCAGTGCTGCAGAAATTTTTTCTATTTGACACTGATTTCTTTTTGAGCATTTTGACACTGAAAATTTTGGCACTCCCCTTTTCGATTACCTAGCTGAGTATCATGTTCAGATAAGTTAGCATTGATCTTGCTGTCTCAGATAGTCGAAGAAACACTTGGAGTAGCCAGCATTGCTGCGTAGCACTCAAAGAGTCGAGTACGCAGATCTATTATCTTAGTACAATAGTGTTAAAAGGAGCCATCACGTTCACCGAGAGGGCCAAGAAATTCCCACGTTAATCCAAAAAAGAGAAGAATATATGCCGTCGGATTTTATGAAGATCTAACGGTCCATATTATTCGTTAATCCAAATAAAAGGAAAAATATAAGCCATCGGATTTTACGAAGATCTAACGGTCTGTGTTATTCTGTTAATAAAAAATAGAAAAATATATATCATCGAATTTTATGAAGATCTAACGGCCTAGATTAATTAATTCAAAAAATCCATATCAAGATACAACTCTATATTTATTTAATTTTATAATCTAAAACGTCCATGTCAAGATACAATTTTCTTGCACGCAAGAGCTACAAGTTGTACGAATTACTTTCTCTAAAAAGATGATATTTTGCGCTCTTCTTCTCGCTATGAGGCTGGTGGCTAGAAGGCGTCTTCGCTGCCAGCAGACCGAGGCGTGTTGTTGCCGCCTCTAGGCATTACATCGCTCTATGTACCTGCACGACACTTTGATAACCACACAGCGCCGATTCCGCAAATGGCGAGTAATTGCTAGGTATCAATGCACGTTCGGCACTTTAATTCGTATGCCACTATAAATAAAAATCATAGAACGACGCACTATAATAGTGTTATAGTGTTAGAAGGAGCCACCACGTTCGCCGAGAGGGCCTAGAAATTCTCACCTTAATCCAAAAAAGAGAAGAATATGCACCATCGAATTTTATGGAGATCTAATGGTTCAAACTAACCCAAGAAATCTATATCTAATTTGATTAGTAAATATGTAAACTTGGAATTAAAAAATTATAATTAATCATTGGATTTAATGATGATCTAACTATCTATAATATTACACAAAGTCCATATTGAATCTATTCATATCTATCCATATACATTGATAGGTGTAAAACATATCCATGTCCATCCATACGTGCAGAAAAATATTGGTGTTTGGACTCCATGTTTCTGTACGTCATGATTGATCGACTTTTGTAATGGGAAAAAGGGCAAGATCTGTAGAACAAATCTATTTTTTAAAGAAAAATAAGGTTGCTTCCAACTTCCATGACCAGCCGATTCTGACACAACTTCCTCACGCCCGATAAGCAAATGGACCCGCTAACGCGCGACGGGTCGCGCAGAAGATAAACGCGTGACCCACCGACGCGTTGATCGTCTTCCTCCTCCATCTTTCCCCTACCACCTCCTCCACCGCCCGGCTTTGGTGGCGCCCCGCCGCCTCCACCGCCGCCCACCAACACGGCCGACGCAAACCCATCGATCTGCCGCCCCCTGCCGCGTCCTCCAACACTCGAATTTGGCGGCGCCCCGTCGCCTCCCGCCAACGCGTCCCACTCTAACCCATTGACCTTGATACCCTTCCACCGCTCCTCCGTTTCCATCGTTCTCCTCGCCCCCTCCGCCGGCACCACCCACCGGGGTCCCCCGCTGCCCCGGCAGGCGGCGCTCTCGCTGCCCGGCCCTCCACCTAGCGACCATCACCGCCGTCAGACCAGCCGCCACTCCTACAACCCCGGGACCTGCAACCCAGGGCCCTGACTCCGGGACCTAACCTGGACGACGGCGCTTGACAGTGGTGCACGGCTGCGCAAGCGCGTGACGAGTCGCAAGTTAGACTTAATGTAAGCAAATACTTCGTGCAAGCCAATGCTTGGTCTTCCATGAATTCTTTCGAATAGAGGAGTTTGTCCATCCTTTTTTGTCGCGATTTCTCAGACAACTCGACTAGAATATACCTTAGTGACCTGGATTTTTCTTGGCGGGAATCGAGGTGAGTTACAGGTATTTGTACAATGTCTGTCAATTAGCGCATTAATTTTGGATCAATTGACTAGCGACATTAGATTTCTCATCTGCAATACACGCATGATCTGGCAATCTGCTAAAAAAACTTCTATGACAATAAGAAAATAAGCTCAAATGCCAAACAGAAAGTGCCACAGGACACTAGACAATACTAAGGGGTGTACTGAGCTAAACCTCAAGTGTGACGAATTACATTAAGACAATTCAACAGCATGGCAGTTGTCCTCGGAGGGGACTTCGACAACTTTTGCCAATGGTGCATCAAGGAATAAGAGATTATAAAAGCAACAATAAAAATGTAACATTTGTGGAAGCACCTCGAAGAGGTCATGAAAAACACGACGCTGAGTTATGACAAACAAAAAAAGAACGGCTAATGCAAAGGAATTTAACTAATGCCATATAATTAATTTAGATGAGAGAAATAAATTAAAATGGTAAGTCAACACATAATTAGCCGCCCAAAAACTATTAGGTACCCATTTCATCCTTAGCTTCAGATGCAATTCCGCTTAGTAATACTCTGCTCCGGCAAAGCGTGGCGTGCAACAGCAACTAGCACCCCTTGAGGCATTAACGCATGCATCCTCCATGACAAATCACAATTGTTAGCCTTCGACTTCAATAACGAAGGAAGAGGAGGTGGCGAGGAAGAGTTGCGTCGCTTGGTAACTAAGAATGGCTGGGTCATAGTAGAGAAATTAGAGCATAGAAAATTAGAGCAAACCCACATCCACCAATGATATACTAAGTTGTTAGTATAAAAAAGCTAGCTACCCGCGTTGTTTACGCGGGCCACCTTGCTAGTTATACCATACCTCAAGGATGGAGGGTTGTGGTCTGGCTGCGCCGGATCTTACTTATTGACGCGTATCCAAGAAAGAGAGCAGACGATATGATCACCAGCTCTGACGACGAATCTCCTCCCGATGATCTCGCTACGTCGCCTCTTCAATGATCAACACTCGCTGTGCAGATCACGTTCGAGAACATATGCAAGATGTTCGTGAGCATGGAACCGTCGCCGCTGACAGAGGAGATGGACGCGTGGTTTGCCGGCTTGCTGGGCGCCATCAGGGCGTTCCCGCTCGACCTGCCAGGAACTGCATTCCGTATAAGCTGGTACTTGGTTTCTGGATTCTGACATGGAATGGTGTGCCTGCAGTGCCGCGGGAAGCTGAGCGCGGTGTTCAGGGCTGAGCTGCGGAGGAGGAAGGACGAGGCAGACGGCGGTGAGGACCTGATGAGCGCGGTGATGCGGACGGGTTGACCAGGGAGGCAGGCTGCTCAGCGACGAGGAGGTGGTGAACAACATCGTGTCGCTGGTGCTGGCGGGTTATGAGTACACGCCGCCTCTGCTCTCATGTGGGCTGCCTACAACCTCGCCAAGACGCCACATGCCCTTGCCAAGCTCAGAGTAAGCCACCTGCTCGCTCACTGTCTTTAGCAGTACATTAGTCAGAGCTCTATCCATCCTCCATGTGAGCTCTGAGGAAGCTGTACCATATTTCAGGAGGAGAATGCGGCGATCAGCGGAGACAAGAATGGGTTCATCACCCCTGACGACATCTCAAAGATGAAATGCACTGCCCAAGGTAGCACCGACTAGCAGTCTAATAATACCCCAAGGTAGCACCGACTTGCAGTCTAATAATACCACTTCCTACTCCATTGCTGCAGAAATTTTTACTATTTGGCATCGATTTTTTTTGAGCATTTTGGCACCGAAAATTTTGGCCCTCCCCTTTTCAATTACCTAGTCGAGTACCATGTTCAGATAAACTAGCATTGATCTTGCTGTCTAGAAACACTTCGAGTAGCCAACATTGCTGCGCAGCACTCGAAGACGTCGAGTACGTAGGTTATACCATATCTCAAGGATGGAGGGTTGTGGTCTGGCTGCAGTCACTGCAAACGGCTGAGATTCAACCCTGACAGATGGAAGTAAGTTCAGCGTCTTAATTTATACAAAACATATAGCACAAACAGAGTGAGCTAGCCGATAATACTGAATTTTGTCACGGGTGAAATGAACAAACATGATGCATTCAACTTTGCAACATTGTTCAGAAACCAGCAAAGCCAGGTACGCACTAGGTGTTTGGAGGGGGGATACAGGATGTACGCAGGGAACATGCTTGCAACTTTGCAAGGCTGTAGCTCGCTGTCATGCTGCATCACCTATCCGTTGCCTACAAGTAACACGCATTAGCTTGTCTTGTCTGCAATTCCTTGCACACATAGATTGTTTATTCACAAAAATTTTAGTCAGTTGTTCTGCATCTGTTTACTATTTTGGTCAGTTGTTATACAAGCCCATACGGATGGGTTGACAGTTGCATATAATATCCCACAGGAAGGTGTGAGTCTGATGAATCGGACTACCATTCGGTCGGTGGAGAGAAGTTTCAGCTTTTGACAATGCCGTTTCAAGATAGTGACGAAAGGCGAAGGGTATTTCGTATTTCTAACACCACATTTCATCGTGTAATTAAGCAGTAGCAGTAACTGAATCCACAAACTTCTTTGATGTACTATCAACACGAACAAACTTGTTAATGAAAGTCCTTGTGCATTAAAAGAAACCCACGTATCTTTGGAGAAATCCGATAAGAAAAAAAAAGGAGACCCACGTTTCTCATCAAAACTATACTCCGTAGACACTATATAGTGATGCACACGCTCACCCGGACTACGCGCCAACCAAACAAACCAAACTGCTCCCTCACAGTCACAGAAAACGTAAAGCAAATCAAAGCCGCTGATCCGTCGACGCCTTTGCTATTCCTCGACCACCACACCGCACCCACCATAGCGAAAACCTCACCTAATTAAGTTTCTTCCACTCCTCGATCGCCTTCCCGGCAACCCGAGAGCCATCCATGGCCGGCTCCGGTGCCTCGGACGACGAGGTCGTCCTCGATGTCCCGCACCGCATCCGTGTGTTCAAGAGCGGCCGCGTCGAGCGCTTCTGCGGCTCCGACCCCTCCCCGGCCTCGACCGACGCCGACACCGGCGTCGCGTGCAAGGACCACGCCATCTCGCCCGACGTCGCCGCCCGCCTCTACCTCCCGCCGGCAGCCAAGGAAGAAGACGGTGGAAGAAGGCTTCCCGTCCTGGTCTACTTCCACGGCGGCGGCTTCTGCCTCCTCAGCGCCTTCAACGCCATCATGCACGGGTACCTCAACTCCCTCGCGGCGCGCGCCCGGGCCGTCGTCGTCTCCGTCGAGTACCGCCTCGCGCCCGAGCACCCCATCCCCGCCGCGTACGAGGACTCGTGGCGGGCGCTCTGCTGGGTCGCCTCCCACGCCACCGGCGGCGGCGCCGGCGATGACGAAGATGTGTATAAGAGACAGGGCCACACCCGACCCACCTCAGCCATGGCGGGCTCCGGCGCCAGCGACGACGAGGTCGTCTTCGAGATGGCGCAGCTCATCCGCGTCTACAAGAGCGGCCGCGTGGAGCGCTACTTCGGCTCCGACCCTGTCCCGGCCTCCACGGACGCCGCCACGGGCGTCGCCTCCAAGGACCGCGCCATCTCCCCCGACGTCTCCGTCCGCCTCTACCTCCCGCCGCCGGCAGCCGAAGAGACCAAAAACAGCGGTGGAAACCGAAGTAAGCTTCCAATCCTCGTCTACTTCCACGGCGGCGGCTTCTGCATCCACACCGCCTTCAACTTCATCTTCCACGGGTACCTCGCCTCCCTCGCCGCGCGGGCGCGCGCCGTCGTCGTCTCCGTCGAGTACCGCCTCGCGCCCGAGCACCCCATCCCCGCCGCGTACGAGGACTCGTGGCGGGCGCTCTGCTGGGTCGCCTCCCACGCCACCGGCGGCGGCGCCGGCGATGACGAGGCCGCCGCCTGGCTCGCCGACCACGCGGACTTCTCCCTCCTGTACCTCGCCGGCGAGAGCGCCGGCGCCAACATCGCGCACCACATGGCCATGCGCGCCGGCGCCGAGGGCCTCCCGGGGGGCGCCCGGATCATCATCAGCGGCGGCCTCGTCCTGGTCCACCCCTACTTCCTGAGCGACGCCAGGGTGCCCTCCGAGGCGAGCAACCCCGCCATGGCCGGCAACATGGCGAAGATGTGGCGCGTCGTGTCCCCGGCCACCGCCGGCCTCGACGACGACCCGTGGATCAACCCGCTCGCGGCCGGCGCGCCGGCGCTGCGCGGGCTGGCGTGCGGGCGCGTGCTCGTGTGCCTCGCGGGGGAGGACGTGCTCCGCGACCGCGGCCGCGCCTACTGCGAGGGGCTCCGGACGAGCGGGTGGGCCGGGGAGCTGGAGCTCGTCGAGGCGGCCGGGCAGGACCACTGCTTCCACCTGTCCGACTACACGTCCGGCGATGCCGTCAGGCAGGACGAGGCCATCGCCAGGTTTCTGAACCTGTAGGGTACTGTCCGTGTCACCGTGCGTGGGTCGATCTTCCTGCGCTAGCTGCGTCGCGCGCGCTTCTTGCGCGCTTCTTGCGTGTGTTTGTCATGTTTGGTACATTGTGATCACCGATTTCTTCGTGAGGTTTTTCTTGTGGCGTACGTGAACAGTAAAGTAAATACTCCGTATGTGATAAATCAATTCCTTACCCACGGCCACGGACGGGCTGGCGGCCACTCTTGACTTGTGATGCACACATTTGCAACGATCATTTGGCCGGGATGACGGGTTCCTTCTTCAGTTCTGCTTGGAGTCTTGGACTAGCGAATACGTTAGTTGTAATCGCATACCTCGTGGAGTTCTGGTGTTCTATCCAGTTTTTGTGTTATCTTGGGCAGCTCCCCGTCAAATACTCAAATCTACAATTACAAAGGGCGACGTTCTCCTAAAAAAAAGAGTGCACATCTACAGTTCAGGATCGATCACACAGCCAGACAACTTGAGACTCAATTTTAAAAGCATGTTTGATTCAGACCCTGAGCCGGGCAGCTAACTCCAGGCAGCAATCTAAACCCCAGACGTTCAAAATCAATGGCCTGAAATTGCTGCCTGGGCCAGGCAGCTTGGCCAGGGTTCCAAGCAAACAAGCCCTAACCGCGTAGGCGCATCCGGCTGTTTCCGACGTCCTACCACAACCAGCATGCAAAGCTTCCGACGCTGACGCGAAAAGTCAAACACAGGTCTTGCCGCTTTCCACGCGGACCCGCACGTCAGGCCGGCCCCCTCTCCTCTTCCTACGCGCTCGCGCCTACTTTGTGGTGCCCCACTAAAATCAATCATCAATCAACGCTGCTTTTAAGCCCAGCAGTCTCCATCACTAATCGCAACCTCGGAAGTTTCCTCACCAATCGCGCAACCCTTCCGTCTGACTGAACCATCGGCCCCACTCTTGGCGGGCCCCACACGACGGTGACCTGAACAGGCACGGCGCCACCGCCCGCTCCTAACTTAGTAACAGAAAAAAATATCTTTAGAGGTCAAGGTTGGGAGCGTGCTAGTTGTTTCCCGGTTAGTTGTGCTCTTTCCCTTCCTCGCTTCGAACGAACTCAAATCGGAGCAGCGCAGCGAGAGAGATCCCCACGCCCCCCTTCCGTCCGATTCAACTCAACCGGGGCACCGATCGGGAAGCTAATGCCGCGCGGGTCGCGGGATCTGTAGCGCCTCCGCCTGGTGGGCTTCTCCGGCGGCGCGGCGGGCATGGAGGCGCAGAACGGCGGCGGCGGGGCGCCGGTGGTGCTCAACGTCTACGACCTGACGCCGATGAACAACTACCTCTACTGGTTCGGCCTCGGCATCTTCCACTCCGGAATCGAAGGTACTTACTGTATGCTTCAAATTGCTTTTTGCCTTCGGCTGCCGGAATTTGAGTTTGTTAGTTTTGCTGTCTGCCTTTTATGCTGCGTACTGTACGTGCAGTAATCATTTCGAGTTTAGTAGGAGTATTCGATAACTGCGATTGGTAGGTATCGCAGTATAACTGCAAAAAAGTTCAAAAAAGGTTGGGTACAACAGAAGGTGTTGCGACTTTCGGTACTGTTCAATGAGTTACATAGACCGTTTTATCTAGCACGAGAGAAAAAAAATCGCTATCTCAGGTTAACTTTTTGGGTGCTCTCTCGTTGGTAGATTATTAGGGAGCATTTGAAGTTTTAGGGCGATACTATGCTCAGAATATAAAGGTAAACCGTGTGAAGGTAAGGGACATTTAAATATTGGAGAAAAGGGGTGGAATTTTAGCTTGATAGGTGTATCAGGTTCGGGTTTAAGTGTGGCTCCTGGTAAACCCTTGATTGTACTATCTGCTGTTGTCAAACTAAATGAAGTTTGTTCGATGTTTGCAAAAAAAAAAAAAGCCGTACAATCCACTTATCTGTGGTACTACTAGTACTTGTCATGAGACTCTGCTCTATTTGCTTGTAAGGTTGTACTCAGTACAATTCAGTTTTCAGTTAATCTAAAGTCTTAGCCTGCATTTGGTAGCTTGCACTGTTCTAACCAACTGATGTATATGAGTTTAAACTCTAAGATTCCTGCACTGTTTGCTCAAATAAACAGTTCATGGCATGGAGTATGGATTTGGAGCACATGAGTTCCCAACAAGTGGGGTATTTGAGGTGGAACCGAAAAGCTGCCCTGGCTTTGTCTACAGAAGGTCTGTGTGGATGGGCACAACTGACATGTCGAGGGCAGAGTTCCGCTCATTCATTGAAAATCTCTCAGGAAAGTACAATGGCAACACATATCATTTGATTTCAAAGAATTGCAACCATTTTACAGATGATGTATGTAAGAATTTGACCAGAAAGTCAATCCCTGGATGGGTGAATCGGCTAGCAAGAGTAGGTTAGTATCACCAGTTTAATCTGCCTTTGTCTTAACTTGCTTGAGACTTTAGGTATCTGATTGTTTTATGTCCTGGCATTCTTAGGTTCATTTTTCAACTGCCTCCTACCCGAAAGCATCCAAGTTTCTACAGTCAGACATGTCCCTACTCATCCTGCGTTTTCTGGTGAGTTTTTGTCTGAATTTCACCTATGATGATGTGTTTTGTAGTCTGCGGCTTTCTAAAAGAACTGCGTCCAATTTTTAGCTATACCTACTAGTTCTAGTTTTTTCACATTTTTCTGGCTTCTATGCATCAACTAATCTACATTTTAAACAGCTGTTTGACTGCATTGCTTGGTGTATATTTTGAATGATTGGCCATAAAAATCTAGTAGCAGGTAATTGGATAGAGTTTGGACGTTTTGATTATGTGCCAAATGACCATGATCACAACAACAACAACAACAACAACATAGCCTTTTGTCCCAAGCTAGTTGGGGTAGGCTAGAGGTGAAACCCAAAAGGTCAAAAAAAAACAGAAAAAGAGTTAGAGGAAAGCAGAAAAGAAAGCAAAGATCACGGCTCAGGCACATTAATTGCTAGTCTCCAAGCGCTCCTATCCATAGCTAAATCCTTAGAGATTCCAATGGTATCTCATGCAGTTAAATAATAGTTCAAAAATGGCGTACAGATTTCTGCACCAAGAGCACATTAATTTTCAGGAGAGGCACACAAACCTAACGTATCGACCATGTATACCCTAGTGCTTGAAGACACCACTTCATTTGTTGACCTCAGCACAAAATTGAGCTTACGTTTCTTCAGTGCCTGTAACAACATGTACAAAGATATGGTTCAGATATGTTGGAATAACAAATTGAATGGCATCTGATACCAGTCCAGAGTTGGAAATCCAAATTAAAATGCATGACAATCTTCATGCTGAAGAAATTCAAATTTCAAACACTGAAGGTTACACCTGTAACTCTTTTGAGTATTGCATTGTTTTGACTTTTTAGTATCCAACAAGATATGATACAAAATAGAGGTAAGAAACAAGTAGTAAAATGACAAATGTCTCATAAACTACAAGCTGATTAAAAGGGTAAGAAAAGTGTCATTAACATACTAAGGAAAAATTCTTGCAGTCCTGAGGATGTCTTGGCACAAGAATTAGTAGTAGCGTGGGATACATCTTGATTAACTCACATGGCTGCCAACTACGCCTCCATCAACATCCAGACAGCTTAATCCCACGGTAGTTAGTACAACTTTGAACATCTCCCTTGTTCTTGAAGATCGGTACTAATATACTTCTTCTCCAAATGACCATGATCGCACTGCTTTTTTCTCCTGTTCCTTTCGACTTTGGTGTCTTGCACGTCAGTCAGAATTTTGTGGGTTTGCTTCATAGCAGCTGGTAAACTGACTGTGATCATGTCTGCCTAGCGACTTAGATAGGGTCGAATCAAGAATACTACAGACTATTTGCTTTCTGTGAATTCAATTTCCTGAGTTCAATACTTGTAACTATCTTCTATAAGCCACTTTGGATTCTGAGATTGCAAACAGCAATGGCTAGTTTATACCTGCTGTGTCATTTTGTTTGAATACATGCTATCTTTTGCATTGACTTTTATATGTTTTAATTCGTTTCCCTTTCAGATGATGATATGGATTCAATATCTTCATCAGTTATTGGGGACAGTGATTTGGAAGAGTTGGACCAACACCTGTTGCCATCAGACGTCCACTCTATAGATGTACCGCCAAAGCTAGCCAAAGATCTTCTCTGAAGTACTCCAACCTTTTGGATTCCATGTAGCAGTATAACTTCAACTGCAGCAGTTGGCATCCATGAAGTGATTCTCCAGGTTGACGAGGGAGTGTAGATGAATCCTGCTGATTGTATTGATTCTTTGCCACTGAGTTTGCTGTATACGCACATCGGCACATACCACCCGACAGCAATGACATGCGTTCTAATTCTTTGCCTTCTACGATCTTAGTCACTTGACCGTTGGTATCTTGTGTTTGTGTGATGCTTTATGGTCGCCGTGATGAATACTGTCATTATTTGTGGCACAATCAAACTATCCTGATATAGTAAATATGAAAGCCGCACCAAGCCGCGGACCCCGATAGAGTTGGAGGCTTGGAGTAATACTGAAACCATAATACCATATGTGTGCGCCCGTGCCAATAGTGGCTATCTGCTCAATTATGTTCCCTCCTTTCTGCTCCACTAAAAATTAAAATCAATCATCAACCCTGCTTTTAAGCCCAGCAGTCTCCATCACTAATTGCAACCTCGGAAGTTTCCTCACCAATCGCGCAACCCTTCCGTCTGACTGAACCATCGGCCCCACTCTTTGCGGGGCCCATACGACGGTGACCTGAACAGGCACGGCGCCACCGCCCGCTCCTAACTTAGTAACAGAAAAAAATATCTTTAGAGGTCAAGGTTGGGAGCGTGCTAGTTGTTTCCCGGTTAGTTGTGCTCTTTCCCTTCCTCGCTTCGAACGAACTCAAATCGGAGCAGCGCAGCGAAAGAGATCCCCACGCCCCCCTTCCGTCCGATTCAACTCAACCGGGGCACCGATCGGGAAGCTAATGCCGCGCGGGTCGCGGGATCTGTAGCGCCTCCGCCTGGTGGGCTTCTCCGGCGGCGCGGCGGGCATGGAGGCGCAGAACGGCGGCAGCGGAGCGCCGGTGGTGCTCAACGTGTACGACCTGACGCCCATGAACAACTACCTCTACTGGTTCGGCCTCGGCATCTTCCACTCCGGAATCGAAGGTACTTACTGTATGCTTCAAATTGCTTTTTGCCTTCGGCTGCCGGAATTTGAGTTTGTTAGTTTTGCTGTCTGCCTTTTATGCTGCGTACTGTACGTGCAGTAATCATTTCGAGTTTAGTAGGAGTATTCGATAACTGCGATTGGTAGGTATCGCAGTATAACTGCAAAAAAGTTCAAAAAAGGTTGGGTACAACAGAAGGTGTTGCGACTTTCGGTACTGTTCAATGAGTTACATAGACCGTTTTATCTAGCACGAGAGAAAAAAAATCGCTATCTCAGGTTAACTTTTTGGGTGCTCTCTCGTTGGTAGATTATTAGGGAGGTTTGCTTCATAGCAGCTGGTAAACTGACTGTGATCATGTCTGCCTAGCGACTTAGATAGGGTCGAATCAAGAATACTACAGACTATTTGCTTTCTGTGAATTCAATTTCCTGACTTCAATACTTGTAACTATCTTCAATAAGCCACTTTGGATTCTGAGATTGCAGACAGCAATGGCTAGTTTATACCTGCTGTGTCATTTTGTTTGAATACATGCTATCTTTTGCATTGACTTTTATCTGTTTTAATTCGTTTCCCTTTCAGATGATGATATGGATTCAATATCTTCATCAGTTATTGGGGACAGTGATTTGGAAGAGTTGGACCAACACCTGTTGCCATCAGACGTCCACTCTATAGATGTACCGCCAAAGCTAGCCAAAGATCTTCTCTGAAGTACTCCATTTTGGATTCCATGTAGCAGTATAACTTCAACTGCAGCAGCTGGCATCCATGGAGTGATTCTCCAGGTTGACGAGGGAGTGTAGATGAATCCTGCTGATTGTATTGATTCTTTGCCACTGAGTTTGCTGTATACGCACATCGGCACATACCACCCGACAGCAATGACATGCGTTCTAATTCTTTGCCTTCTACGATCTTAGTCACTTGACCGTTGGTATCTTGTGTTTGTGTGATGCTTTATGGTCGCCGTGATGAATACTGTCATTATTTGTGGCACAATCAAACTATCCTGATATAGTAAATATGAAAGCCGCACCAAGCCGCGGACCCCGATAGAGTTGGAGGCTTGGAGTAATACTGAAACCATAATACCATATGTGTGCGCCCGTGCCAATAGTGGCTATCTGCTCAATTATGTTCCCTCCTTTCTTAAATATATGTTATGTTTATGGTAATAAACTAACTAGTTTGTACTAAATTGCATTTATCTAAGACATGTTAGCACCATAGAAGTTCTGAAACTTCTGTTTGTAATGATTGTGCCGTGGTTGATTGATTTTTAATGTGTTGTTTTGCGTGTGGATTGGATCATACTGTACGTTCTTCACCCAGTGTGACGGTCTTTCATGTAACACATACTGTGTCCCTTGTGGGTGCAAAAATCAAACTTACAACCAACTGCAGTACAGCGTTAGCCTTCCACTCCAGAAGCAAACTTCATAGGCCAGCTGCGTTGTCCCTAAAATTTCGCTAAATTAATTCTCACCTCCGAACTCTGACAACTAACACAATAGCATGCATACGCTTCGTAAATTCTGATAATTAACACAATAGCATGGAGATTGTTCATTCCATTACATATTTGGTACTATCTTCTTTTCTCGTTTTGTCTTTTAATACATACTCCCTCCGTCCCACAATAACAGGCCGTTTTGAAAAATATCAGACAAATTAGTAGTCATGATAAATAACCATGTTACCCCTCATTGGAGTTACAATAGTAGCATTAACTAGCTATTTGATTGGCTCTATGTGTTTCTCCATGCACTTTTACGTTTCTCTACGAGTACTTTTTGCGAGCCTTAGCGCGCCCTCGCTTGGCTGCCGTCCCACCACCACGCTCCATGGCGGCACAGTTGCCCCGCGCCCGTCCCACTGTGTCGCGCTGCGCCGCGCCTGGCCTGCTCGGCTTGCTCCGCCACCGCCGCGTGTAGATCCGACTGTGGCGGACACGCGGTATATGAGAATTTGATATCGGATGCTGAATTTGTGGCATAAAAATATTCTACTATTAACTTGTTGTTAGCTACAGATATGACATCACAAAAGTTCACATATAAAGATACATTCAAGACTGAAGTTCACTTAGCATCAAGCTTGTCTCATACGCACGTAGGACAGGTATATTTAATTTAGAATTGCAATTTGACGTAATTTCTTTGACTTGATGCTACTTAATTGTTAATTGGAACGGTGGGTTCTATTTTATGAAAAGTTCGAGGGCTCTTCTATAAAAATAGCTGAGAGAAGAGCATGGACGGTGGGCTCTATTTCATAGAATGTTGAGGGTTCTTCTAAAGAAGTAGCTGAGAGAGGGGCGTGGATAATGGATTCTAATTCACAAAACTCCGAGGTTTTTTCTATAAAATAGGTTGAGAGAGGGGCGTGGACGGCGGGTTCTATTTCATAAAACTCCAAGGTTTTTTCTGCAAAAACGGATGAGAGAGGGGCATGGACTGAGGGTTCTATTTCACAAAACTTCGAGGTTTTTTCTGTAAAAACGACTGAGAGAGGGGCGTGGACGGCGGGTTCTATATCGTAAAATTTGAAGGACCTTTCTGTAAAATTACCAAAGTTCGCGTGAGAATCGCCGGTGACGTGGCCACCTTGGTTGGCGGCCGAGCGCTGCGCGTTTGTATATTAGAAATGCACTTTTGTATTAATGTGTGCATCTCTAAAAGCTAAATGGACTTTTTTATGGGATAAAATTTGAATGCTAAATGGCCTGTTATTGCGGGACGGAGGGAGTAGTATCTAGAGAAAAAGCTAAAACGAATTGCAATTTGGTATGCAGGGAGTAGAAAGGAACCCCGTCTTAATGTTCAGTCAGCACTCATCATGTAAAGAGTAAATAGTATTTCATAATGATGTTGCATGGAATCTAGTCGGTAATCCATGGGCAATGGGTCATTGCAAATCCCCAAATCTAGATACCCAAAAGAGTACTGTGCATGTGTGCACTTGATCACCTGCAGGGTCACTGGGGATTACTTTCAATATGTCTGTCAGGTTCGAACATGCTAGCTAACTGAAGAAATCTAGTGTAGGCTGATGATAATGTCTGACCGTCTAGAGGTGTGTTTAGTTTAAAAAGAGGAAGAGGAAGTTCGGTGAAAATGTTTCATCGGACACTGACTGTAGCATTTTTTGTTTGTTTGTTGTCCTACCATGACCTAACTAGGCTCAAAAGATTGTCTCGTCGTGTACATCAAGACTATATAATTAGTTTTTTTCTTTATCCATGTTTAGTTTAGTGCTTCGTGCACGAGGAGAGAGCTTTGATGTGATAGGTGAATAGTGAAGTTTGGAGAGAGAATTTTTGGAAAAGTTTGGGAAGTGAACACAACCCTAGGTCATTTGGTTGACCATATGATAATATGAAGTACAACATGAGCTGTCATATCATATAGCTGCATTAAATAGATTTACATGCTTGACCGAAGATCATCACAAAATTCACATCTAGGAGATGGCAAATGCTACTGCATTCATCTTTGAATGTGCTATCCTTGTAAAATGCATAGGTTGGTGTTAAATTTTTTCTCCAACCCCCCATTATGAGTATGGATGACCTTGACAATTGTAGTGTGCGGAGCACCTTGATGTTTCCCCTCTGATTTTTGCCAATTCTGTACCTTTTCTGTAAGCTCAATTGGCATATCAGAAAGCTCCAGGTTCTTGAGATGCACAAGGTTCTCAATGCCTTGGGGTATTTTAGCTAGCTCAAAACACCGTCTAAGCATCAACTTCTGTAGATCTAGAAGGCTCCCCTTTTGAAACTCTAGGTGAGCAAGGTAAACTAAGTGTTCTAATCTTAGTTTTCTAAGTACAGGGAGATCACCTGCTGCAAATGTCAAGCTCTTCTCTTCATATGCATCCACAAGGCTAAGATCATATAACCTAGGAAGTGACGACAGCAGTCCAATTGAATCTCCCTTGAGTTCAGAATAATGCAACTGCAACTGCATCAGGCTACTAAGGCGGCCAAACCATGAAGGTAGCTTACCCCCTATTAACCTCCCTGTGAGGGTGAATTTTTGTAGATTTAGCGGTGGTTGTGAAAATGGCTCCAGGTCCAGCTGTACATCAGAATCCCGACTTACAATTCCCAGGAATAGAAGGTGGCTCATTTTGGAGATGGATGATGGCAAATGGATAAGACTGCCGTTGTGCACACCAAATAGCTCTAAGCTCCTCATCTGTTTCAAGCTTCCTAAGGATCTGACCATCTTCTCATCAGCTTCAATGTATTTTAGAGTCTGCAGACAGGTCAGATTTTTCATCCCATTTGGAAGTACAACTGCTTTACCAGGATAATGAAACCTAATATCTGGAGTATCACGTCTAAACAATATCAGGTGACGCAGACCTTTGAGTTTTGTTATGCTGACTGGTAAGCTCTCGACCATGGACCACTTGGTATCTAGAGTTTGCAACTTATGTAATCGTCCCAACTCATTTGGTAGCTCTTTGATTAGAGTGGAACGGATGCCAAGATAGCGCAAATTGAGGAGATTTATCACTGAACTAGGCAGCTCAGTTATTGGAATGAACCATAAGTTCAGAACAGTTAATAATCTGAAGCTACACAGCAATGAAACATCCAAATCTGTTTTAAATCCATGGAGGGATCGAAGTGATACCATCTTTGGAGCTGGAAGGTCACTCCCTGTGCATCGATCAATTATAAGATGACGGAAATTACTGTTCGACTCAAATGTTGCTGTGCACTTCGAGAATACAAAGTGTCCCTCCTTTGCCAACCTACCCAGAATCAACTCTCTGAACAGATCATGGATTTGGAACCGTTTGGCACGTCCAAACTCATTTTTCATCACGACCTGCAGCAGGCTTCGTTGCACTAGCTGGTTCAGGTAATCATCAGCGACATCCTCCATTGTGGCATGATTTTTTTCTTGAACAAAGCCTTCTGCAATCCACAGCCTGATCAGAATCTTCCTTTTGACAGAGAAATCCTCAGGGTATATACTGCAATAAAGGAAACACCTCTTCAGGTGGTACGGCAAATCATCAATACTCAAATTCAGTATGCTCGACACTTGCCCAATTCCATGATCGGTGCTTTCATCCCACACAAGACTGTCATGGACGTTTTTCCAAGCAAATTCACTTTTCTCCTTCAAACCAAGAAGATTGCCAACTGATACAATCGCCAATGGCAGGCCACTACATTTGTCTAGTATCTTCAAAGCCCAGTGCTCCAAATGCCGTGGGCACTCTCGATCAGCTTCTTCACTGAAAGTTGTATTACAAAATAAGTGCCATGCTTCCTTCTCAGGGAGTGGCTTCAGCAGGATAATCCTTGTGGATTTTGCCAGATTAGCCACGTCTTGACTACGCGTCGTGATGATTACCCGGCTCCTGGTTCCACTGTCAACAAATGCACTGCGGATCTGAAACCATGCTTCGGCATCCCAGACATCATCTAGCAACACCAAGTACCTCTTCTTGGACAGCATCCCTTGCAAAGCCTCGACCAGCGACCGGTAGTTCATCTCTTCCACGTCCTTCGGCGCGCCGGTGCGAACGTCACGCTGAAGTTCTTTCAAGACTCTCCTTAATAGGTCTTCCACCGTGAAGTTCTTGGAGACGGACACCCATGCGGCGCAATCGAAGTAGAAGCTTGCGGCTATTCCCTTGTAGACGTTGGTCACTAGAGTGGTCTTGCCAACACGACCCATCCCCCAGACGGCCACCAGCGTCCGCCGGGGCTCCGCATCCTCGGTCAGCCATTCCATCAGTAAGCTTCTGTGCGCCGCAAAGCCAACGATGTCATCTTCTCCCAGAAAGTGCGCCGTATCTGCTACCTTCCGGCTCATGTCGGTCGTGCTTGTACCACCGCCTACTGCAGAAGATCTCTCAACAGCGAGCAAGATGCCGTATCGCTCCCTGGCGACCGACAGCTCGCGAGGCCTCTCCTGCGCCTTCCGCAGTCGCCTCGAGAGCGCGAACCAGGCGCCCAAATTGGCACAGCCGCGGACGAAACCCCGGCCAGATAAGTAGGAGTACTCGTCCGCAACGTCCTCGAGCTCGAAGGCAGCGCCGCGGATCTGGTTGATCCAGGCGGCGGCGAGCGCGTCGTTGCCGCCGCGGGAGTCGGCGCCGCGGAGGAAGGGGCGGAGGAGGTCGAGCTCGTGCGCGGCGGCGGCGATCCCCGAGCGGATGGCGAATACAGAGGAGAGCTCTACGGCTGCCGGGACGGACAACAACGCGGTGACCTTCGCCAACAAGGATACGGCGATCATCTCCGCCATGGAGCCTAGCTGGGATGAAACACGATCTTTAGCGGAGTAGAAGGAACTGACAGAGTGACAAGAGCGGGGTAGGTGGTTCAGGTTCAGTAGCTGTGGTGGACTGGTGGAAAATATTGCACACCATGATCACACAAAAGATCAATGAACAATGATGTTGACGAAAAATGTTATCTTTCAGAGCAACTCTATAGTTATCAGTAATGCATTCAAATATTTAACGAAAAAAGTAACACATTCAAATATTTAACGCAAAAAGTAGCACATTCAAATATTTTATTTTTATTTTAAAAAGTATTAAGTCTAACTAAATTATACAAACTACATCAATTTTTGATACAAAGCAAGTATTATTTGATTCATCATAAAATATATTTTCATAATATATTCATTTTTAATATTATAAAATTAATTTTTTGGATCATGGAGTACCCGGACGAACAAACAATTGGGAAGGAGTGCCGGGTGGGTGAGCAGAGGTATAAAAATTTAGAGAAAAATAATCAAGCCATAGGAATTTTGAAAGGCAAAATTTCAAGTTCTTATACCCTTTTTCATCAAAATGTTAACCACCATCAATCCACTTTGTTTGTTTAAATCCCTAAACAAAAATCTACTCAATTTACTTTTCAAACTACCCTATTAATAATGGTTGTAATAAACGAATACAAACTTATGATAGATCAGTTGGTAAAGTCTTTTGAAATTTATTTATCCATTACATCCGTGACTTGGTTCGAGTGTTTTATTTTCTTTAATTGATTATAGGATTTAATGTGTACTATTTTTTAGTGATAGGTGATGTGATGACTTCGTCAATCTCGGTATCTACTGATTTAGTCTATCAGAGATGTTTATAGGGATTGAGTTTATGAGAGTGTTTATAGAGATGAGTGTATAGTACGGGTTTGTGAAAAAAAAAGTATGGGTGCAATGAGTGAACCCAGATATTATCTCTAAACTTCGAATCGTGGGCTCATATCCGGCTCATATCGAGCAAATCTAGCAAGCCACGTCGACTGCAAATGCTGGCCGTCAGATCGGATGTGGAGCGCTAGGATCGTGCAGGAGCTCAGCCTTCTCCTCTTGCCAAGTTCTAGAGCCATCGGGACCTCCGGGACGAAGGGGCGCGGGCGCTCGCCGCGGAGGTGCCGGCGAAGGAGCCCATGCAGGCGTCGAGCCCGGACACGCCGCCGTAGCCCAGCCGCCCGCCTGCCACATGCGCGCCCGCCGCCGCCGCCGTCTCCCGCAGGTTGCCGCCGCGCCGACCCTGCGCATCCCGCGCCGCCGTCGTGGTGCGGCCGCCGTTGCCCCCCGCCGCCCGCCACATGCTTGACGCCGCCGTATCCCGCACGTTGCACCGCACCGACCCCCTGCGCGTCGCGCCGCCGTCCCGGTGGGAGAGGCGTCGCGGGAGGGGGCCGCCCGCGTGGGGCCGCGCCGACCCCTACGTATCGCGCCGCCGTCGCGATGGGGGGAGGCCGCCGCGGGAGGGGCCGTCGTCGCCCGCCAAACGCGTGTCGCCGCTGCTGCCTGCGAAGAAGAGAAGCGATGAGGCTTAGCTGCAACGGCTGCCGCGTGCATGATCTGGCCGTGCCTGCAGTGGATCAACGCCCCCGACGCGCAGGCCAATGCCACCATCTTCCTCACCAAGTTCTACGACCGGGCCGGGTTGGTCAACCTTATCGACGCCGCGCCCAACGACACGCTCAGGCTCGCTGTCTTCCGCTCCCTCCTCTACGAGGCATGCGGCCGCATCGTCAAACCCATCTACGGCTCCGTCGGCCTCCTCTAGTCGGGGAACTGGGCCATGTGCCAGGCTGCCGTCGAGGCCGTCCTCAAGGGCCACCCTATCGTCCGGATCTCCGACGAGGACGCCGCCAAGGCGCCCAACCCCGCCCACCTCCACAAGGCCACTGTCGCTTGCTCCTACGACATCCGCGACGCCACCACCAAGTCCAAGCCTGCCGCCACCGCCGTTGCCTCCACTGCCTGCAAAATGTTCGACAAAATGCCAAGCTCCCAGACGTATAGCAACTTTAGCTTACAAAGGTACCTGTCTTCTTCAATTCTATTCGTGTTCTGTAAATGACGCCAACAAAATTTCAGTAAGACATTCAGTTCCTAGGCTTGTTTTTTTGACTAAAAAGTTCTGACTTGGTGAAGGTTATAGAATTATCTAAAATAGAAAGAGGAGTCAATTTAAATTAAGTTTAGCATTTCCTTGAGTACCACCAGACCAACATAAGTGCATGACACGTTTCCTTTATGGCCATTCATGTTATGGAGCGTATTTCATCTGATCCAATTAATCACTCATCTGTTGCAAGAGCAGTGTGCACTGTCATACTTGTAATTTTTTCCATGCTTCTACCCTAGATGTAATGGTGTCACTATTAATTGCATAACTTATTTTTTTCCATATGTAATAATATCACAATAAAGCTTTGTTCGTCTTGGAAGAACATGGACGTGAAATCATGTGTAGTTTTACTTTTCAAGGTAGAAAGATCTCTATCTTTCCAAATAATTCAAATGTGCTTCCTGAAAGTAATTAAGAGAAATTATTAATATATGCAATCATGCCTTTCTACCACAAATCTTAACAGTTCATATGCACTTAATCAAGGCATGAAGCATGGTCAATCATGAGTACCCTTTTCCAGTTCCACAGTGTAGAACTCGAATCTTTCAAATGCTGGCCTCCTGCATTGATTTCTTCAAAGGATTCTCATGATTTGCTATGAAGCAGCCTTTTCAAATTAAGTGTTTTATATCTCAAACTTGAATGCTCCAAAACCTTTGCATTAGCCACATTGATGCATTAACAGTTGGCAATTATACTGGCCCAACAACTCCAAGTAGGGCGCGGCAAAGACGCGCCAGAGTTTCTAGTGAATTTCTAACTGGAGGTTGAAAATTGAGGGTTGGAAATAAACCAAACCGCCCAGCGGCTTAAAAATACCGACTGACTGAGTGAGCGGAGACAATGGGCCTTTTCCAGCAACAATTTCTAACATCGACGGCCCAACGGGGGCTGGTATGTATGTGGGCCACGTGCGCGCCTATTCGGCCCACTAATTTTTACATCCCCACAAAACTGACCACTTCCCTTCATTCTCTCTCGACCCTCTCTCGCCGCCGCCTCTCGTCTCCAGTCCAGCCGCGCAGGGTTTAGGGTTCGGCGGCGGCGGCATTAGCTCCCACCACCCGCGGCCACCGCCAACGTGACTAGTTGCCGGCGATGGCTTCTATCGCGTCGCAGCTGCAGGCCATCAAGTCGGCGCTCGGCACTGCGCCGGAGCCGACCCGGCGGCCCATCACCCGTCCGTCTGTGCTCTTCGACGCCAAGGAGGCCGCTGACATCGACCTCCGTGCCATTCTGCCCATCGCTCTTTCTGGTTCCTACCACTAACCCGATCAATTCGAGATGCTGTTGCTTTTTTTACTAGAGCAGCCAACATTTTTTTACGAACAACTGTTTCGCTAACCCGAGCGTGCTAAAATCATGCTTATCTCATTCAGCTTTATTCGAGCTCTCCTAGTACTTCAATTAATTCCCTCTCCAGTTCCCTCTGCAATTTGGCTGTTATTGCTGTTTGATCCTAGTGTATTACATGCTTGTGCTGTTCCTGTGATGTTTGGAAACTTGGTGTGATTTTCTGAAGCTTCACTAATATATCGAATCAAACTAAGTTCTGCATCACTAATATCTTGAATCAAACCAAGTTAGCTGCAGTACTTAAAGCAAAAGCTTCCCTTCAGTTGCAGTATTTGATTCAAATTGCTTTGTAGGGTTGGAGCACCTTGCCAGTCTAGACGAGCGGTTTGCTAGGTACAGCAACACTCTGTTCAGGGAGACTAGCCTTGAGGTGAACCGTGAACAGCTAACTCCCAAGGAGAATGATAAACTCAATAAGTCCATCTCCACCTACCTTCGTCTTCTAGCTGGCTATTTGCATCTTCAATCTGCCCTGAAGACCCTCGAATACCTTATCCGCCGATACCTGTATGAACTAAGCTCTTGGCTGCTTTTACGATGATCCTGTGAGCTCTAGCTTATTCTCCTTTTGTTGGTGGAAACGTTTATGTAGGGTGCATGTATACAATTTGGATGAGTTGCTGCTGAGTGCACTGCCGTACCATGATACCCATGCATTTGTTCGGATTGTGCAGTTGGCCAACTTCGGGTGAGCGTGATAGTTCTTGATTGATGCTTATTTGCTCCCTTTGTCTGTGTTGATAACTTAATGTCTGCTCGATGATGTGTTTTCAGGAATAGTAAGTGGGCATTTCTTGATGGTGTGAAGTCCTCAGGTGCACCGCCACCCAGGAGTGTTCTAGTGCAGCAGTGCATCCGGGATAAGGCTGTGCTGGAGACCCTCTGTAATTATGTAAGCCTGAAAGTTATTTCACTTTTTCCATGGTTTGCTTCTGTCATGCTTTTGGAGCTTCCTAGTTGATGATTCTGTTTACTTCCAGGTTACACCAACTAAGGAATTCTGTCACTCAAGGGCAGTCATCTGCTTTTGCACTGCTGTGATTGTGGAGTGCTTGGGTGCCGTCCCGAAGCTTGACACAGATATAGTGCAGAGGGTACTGGGATTTGTGTTTGACTCTCTTAATCCTGACATAACCGGAGATCAGGATTATAAGGTCAGCTTGCATTTGTAACTTTTGCCACACCTTTTTTCAATGATTTGTTTTCAATGATCAGGATTATAAGGTCAGCTTGCATTTTGTAATTCTTGACTGAATTGTGTGTCTGAACTTATCATTTACCACATTACAAACCTTTATTGTGTTTTGTTTATCAACTTAACCTTATGCGCAATTATATACAGTTTACTTTCTGTTTTATATCGTAACACTGTTGTGATGGATCTTTATGACCAGGCTGGCGCTCTGATGATTGTTGGAGTACTTGCAGCACGGGCAACTCTAGCGCCAAAACTTGTCCAAAATCTGATCTTCTTTGTTGCAAGGACTGCACAGCATGATGCATTTGAGTCAGTTGACTTACCATGGCTTCGTGTCACAGTGATGGCTATTATAAGCCTTGTTCAAGTATGTACTTTTAACTTATTGGCTTATTGCCATACATATCCTTAAGAAAGGCTGTAGTACTATGTAAATATTATACCCAATATAGGTGAAGCAAGGTAAAAGTATCGATAACTGTTCATTAATTTTGCAGTCACAATCGGTCCATGACTTCCCTAAGAAGGCATTGATGATCTTGAAAGACATCAGGTTTAACGTTGTTTTTTTCATAGCATACACAGTAAAATTTGTTCATTTCTGTTTCTCCCTTCCTCTGTCCTCAATTGTTGATGATTTCTTGCAATAAACTTTTTTCAGGGATTTTTCTGGTGTACTTTCTGTATTATCCAGGGAGTACAATATCGAGAGATTCGTTAGTCTTTATGTTGAATCATTGGTTGACTACAGGTGATTTTCTTAGGCAATGTGATTATTTTTGCGTAGTTTCCCTTCCTGGCATTTTATGAATGTTTGACTCTTGTCATGTTAACAGTGCTTCTGATGATTCCTGCCATACACACCTTGTTGAAACTATTGAGACTTTGCCGATGGCGAACTCTGTTGAAAGGATTGTGAGCAAGGTTCTTGGCAGCTGTACCAAGGTATCTCGGGCTACTGAAAACCCAGATATAAATCGTACAGGTAGCTGTGACACCACCTTCTAATCTGTCTTAAACCTACAATCAGTAGTTCCATCTATATTGTAACATCATTCATGACATGACTGCTTCCCCTTAACTGATGTTTTATTATTCTTCAGGTACTTGGGCTAAGAAAATCTTGAGCGCCATCGAAATAAAATATCCACTGGAGCTACATGGTGCTATTCGTAAATTTCTTGAGGTACAAGATGATATACTTTCCAGTTATGGAGCTTATCTGTTCTTGTTGCTGTAGTTTGACTCTTGTTTCTCCCTGCTTTTATTGACCTCCCATTTTTGGAATTTTTATATTTTTATTCATCAGAAATATGAAATTAACTCAACGGGAGAGGATTGTATATCTGAGGTGTTCGGCTTAGTGTTTGATGAAAGCAAGAAAATGCCAACTGAAATATCTGACTCAAACATTTGGTTCAGTCTGGACCATCCAAAGGTACATGTTGGTGGAGCTTGGTGGGAATTTACATTTTGTAGGAATTTTGTTGCATTTATCACTATCTCTATATTCCAGAAGGTTTTATATTCCAGAAGGTTTTAGCCCCTGTTCATGTTATATTTGTTGAATTATGAGTGTTTTGCTATAATTAGCCCGTTTCACCAATTGGTTTATCTTGTTATCTTTTCTAGGCTTTAATTGTTCACAATTTCATCCATTATGCAGGCTATGGTCCGCCAATCTGCTCTCTCAAAAATTGCTGCATCTGGCATCTTCAACAACAGTACTCTAAATCCACAGGTCATCTTCTATTGTTGTCTGGACATGTTTGATATTATTTGTTTGTTGCTCGTTTGAAGCTTTTCTCAAGTGATGATGTTTACGTTCCTGAGTTTCTGCAGAAACTTATCAATATGCAAGATGCAATATTACGCAGTCTGTATGATGATGATCTAAGTGTTGTCCGAGCTGCCTTATCCATAAGAGGACTAGCTGCTGTTGCCAGTCCTGGTAGCCTTCTAAAAGCATATGATGATTTGCTCACCAAATGCGTCCAAATCATTAACAAAGGTGTGTAATGTCTACTTCTTTGTTAGCAGTCAAATTGGGTGAATCTATTTTTTGGACTTTGTGAAATATGATGTGCAAAATTGTTTATATGGTTTAGCTTCTTACAGTGCCTATCATCTACTCACAACACATCATAGCTAGTGCGTGCACTTTGAATATATTGCCATAAAGTTAGCATTAACTATTCTACTCGTGTAAGACGTTTGAAAAATAAAGAAGATTGGCACAAAATGCAACAACGTAAAGACTTGTAGTCTGGACCACCAAACCAGACATAAGCACTATTCTACACCTCGTCCTGCTCAGTATATTCATTCAATCTAAGATTCATTGGTTTGTCTTCCTATATTTATCCTTGTGATGCAAGTGTTTATCACAGCTAAAGGAATTTTGTTTTATGTTACGGCAGGTGGTTCAAAAGCATCCAAGGCTTCTGATGCTGCTGTTTCTTGCTTGGAAAAGATGGTTATGGAATATCAATTGCATCATGCAGAACATGCCAAGGACATAGCTTCACTAGTTTTTCGTCTCCTTGTTGTTCACCCAAAGGTTAGTTTGTTAACTTATTACAATACTCCCTCCATACCCATAAAGCAAGTCGTTTAGGACAGAGACACGGTCTCCAAAGCATAACTTTGACTTCTTATTTTTATAAAAGTATTTGTTAAAAACTGACATATGTATACTTGTATGAAAGTATTGTGCAAGGCAAATCTATTTGCGTAGTTTTCACATTTTCAAACTCAACAACTTAAAAAGTTATTCATGATTTATATTCCAAATGTTTGACTGAAATCTTGTCCAAAACGACTTGCTTTATAGGTTTGGAGGGAGTATCTCCCATTTTTTATTTTTCCTGCATTTATTCTTACTTTTAATGTTGAATTGAAACAGACCCTTCGAGTAAACTTAAAGGCCTTGGAGCTAGCTAAGAAAATACAGTGGGAGTTCTACACAAGTACTTCTCTTGTATATGATGAGATCGCTGTTGAGAAAATGAAGGTGAGGTTTCTTACTTTCCAGACAGTTAGTCCTTTTCTGTATTGTGTTGATGAGTACATTAGTGTAAGCATATCGGATGAAGGCGATTTGTTTCATTTTTACAAGTAGCAGAATTATTGCACATATTTGGTTATATATGCCCACATACACATCTTAAACCCTATATGAGATAGCAGGGGCTTATGGTTGAAATACTCTTGATACTTCAATCTAGATATCTGATTCTATTTTGTCTATTTTATGTGATTCTTGTATTCATTATGTTGCAGAAGAACATGAGTGCAGACTCCATCGCTTCCATTAACATGACGAATATCAAAGCTTTTGCTGAAACTTTCCTAGCTAACCCAAATAAGTACATGGAGTGGTTGGCTAACTCTGGACATGGAAGTAGATTTTCTAGAACTTTGTTTCTACTCGTAGTATTGCAAACACTTGTTGTTCCCTCAGAAGGTACGCTCATCTTTGCTGCTACACTTCGATATACCATTGTAGCATCAGTTATGATAGTTGCAATAACAAATCTGTGTTATACTAATCTTTTGTTATTGGTAACTGTTTGTTGACTATTATTACCGAAACATCCAGAAAAATGCTTACTTACTCTCTAAACTTCTTAAAACGTGATGTATTTCTCTTGGCAACATGATAGCATCTGGCAAACATTATGTTCTTGAATTGTCATGACTCATGAGTGCATTATATAATGCCTTCCAGTTCTCTCCTGTGACCTGGATGTTGGCTACTGTGGTAAGAAACCACATAAGATGACTGTTTTTTCTTGTTCCTTTTCAGCTTTGGACAAGCAATTGAGTCTCTGTGAAGCTTGTTTGCCAGTTTTGAAGGATGAATGGCATCATGTACAACATGGAGATAATGGTGTTGGTGATGAGGTGTTTCCAATTTACCATTGAGCACTGTATGATTTTGCCGATATTCTTTGGTTTTAAACTCTTGTTTTTACTTTGCAGATAAGCATGGACAAGCTCGAGAAGTGCAGTTTAGAATTGGTGAAGCTTATTTTCAACAGTGACACAGAGGCATTGAATGCTAGAATCCTTGTCTGTATATTTTGGGGTCTTCTAAAGGTGCAGTCTTCCTATATTAAGCAGAATTCTGTGGTATGTATCTGTTAAGCAATTGCAACACCACCTATTGTTATCATTTCACTTTTGAGAATATGTCATTGTCATTGTCATGATGTATGCTGTATTTCTGTTATATGCAGATTGGCAGTGGTGGACATGCAATGCTCGATGATTTGTTTCTCTTCTTTGTTACATCACCTGGCAAAAATGTCTTTCAGAAGCACTTACAGTATCTCATCATTAATTGCACTGGAGCACCTTTTCAATTTATTTCGAAGTACTTTCTGGAAGGTTTGCTACATTTGTTCTCTGCTTAAGCTAAGATTTCTGTTGATCTACAAGAGAAGCCTGTGCCTGACGAAGAACAACTGTCATTGTTTCTTTGGTGCTGTGCAAAATTAAGCTTGGCATTATGCTTTTGGCTTTGTTTCTTAGGGCCTTTTTTTATGTTGTTTTGCAATAAGCCTACTTTATGTCCTTAATGATTTATCAAATTGTGGTTGACCTCTTTTAAAACTAGTTAGGCCCACCTGGCATGGATTCGACCTGCCCGCCCCCAACCAAAAAAGAAAAAAACCCAACCCAACTGCAAGTAGAGGATGATGAGTTGTTCAGATACCAAAAAATCGCAGTTGTTGTATGTTTTTGGTAACTATCTATTAAATATGAACGGAGAAAAAGAGTAGCAGCCATGATGTTATAGATTGGATGGATCCTTAGTGAACTCAGACTTGGCTGCCGTATAGCCAGCTAAGAAATATACCATATTTGTAGCTTGATACTTTTATGTCTTAGCTTATCTAGCACTTCCGGATATAGTCATATGGTATGTGGCAGCAGCTTGTCTAGTAATCAATCAATTAATAATACTCAAAAGGGCTCTGCCCAGCAATCTATGAGAACCTCAACTCGCATGGGAGTAGTCCGCAACCAGAGGGCAATCACCCCCTTACCTTGCCTCTGCTATTTCCTCCCTGTACCAAATTACATGCATTAGTGTACATAGGTTACATGTATGCTGTGCTTATTCTATTGCACTCATCCAAGCTCCAAGGGAGCCCACATTGTGCTTTCGATATGCCATTGTTGAGTTCCATTGTGACAAGTGTAACACCTCCGCTGCCATGCCGAGTCTTTCGTTGTTGTAAGTTGTAACCAAGTTCATTGATGGCCACGTGTTAGCCAAGACATTGTTTGATTGGTCTTTAGTATTATCTTCAATTCATTATCCCGTAAAACAGCTTCATCTTCATCGTTTTGAAAAATATTGATGAAAATCCTGGATTTGATGTAGATTCATCAGATAGAGTTCAAGTGGAGAGTCTACGTATACTTGCTTCTATATGTTCTAAGTGTGCTTCCTCTGAAAGTAGTAGCTTGGATGAAAGCATATGCATGCAGCTCCTACTCGGCTTTCCTTCTGTTATTCTTCCACTTGCTCACGAGAACATGGTATGCATATAGCTTCATCACACTTCTTATGGTTGTCAATCTATGAGCTGGCTTATCCTATTCTGCTGGCTACAGCTTGTCCATTTAATATATTGCACATGTTTATTTTTCTTACATTGTAGGATATAAGGTCATCTGCTATTAAGTGTATTGAGGCATTATCTTTGGTGTGGCAGCGCCTGAGCACTTCGATTCCAAGAAATGGTCTGTTAGAAGCCTTTTCATATTTATTTTCAACTTGACCAATTTGATGCCATTGTTTAATCTGATCAAATGTCAGCAGGTAACACCATAAAATTGCCTCAATGCATGTCATCTCCAACGTTTGGTATTTTCCTTGAGTCATTGGTCAACCAAAAGACCATGATCTCCTCGGATGCAAAATTTCTTCCTGCATATATTTCATCAATGCTAAGCCCGCGCAAAGACATGACAGTTCCCGAGAACCTTCATGAAAGGTGTTCTTTTATTCTTTCTTTCTACAAACACATTTTGCTTGTATACTTATTTTTAATGGGATGTAAGTCTAACTTATTTTCTGTTATCAGATTTGACCAGCCAACAAAAGATGCTCTCCTTCATTTCATCTTGCACTCTGCTTTAAAGCTAACTCCTTATGGAAAGGTTGGTTGACTTGTAATCTTGAGTCAAATCACTAAAGTCAGCTTAGCCCATTTACACCTGCAAATCACCGTCACTCACCTCACCGAAATCAGTACCACAGAAAATTAATGCTAATGCATATGCATGAAGTTTGATACCTTTTGGGATGCATATTTTGAAATATGTTGCAGTTCATGCTTCTGTCAGTCCTGAAAGGAGTAGGAGGCATCTTACTTCAGGCAGAGGATGTAAAGTCTTTGTTCTTTGATCTTATGAACCGTCGTGATCAATATCAGAATCAGCATGATTCTAAGCAGAACTTATCCACCTATGAAGTACAGATCTTATGCTTGCTTTTGGAGGTACATGTCATCCTATTTTGTGTATATGTCCATTCTTGCACTTATATACAGTTCAATAGAAAGACCATTATATGGATTTGCTGCCCATGTGGTGGTTAACTCACCTTTATTCTGTAGGTTTTGTTCTCACTGCCAGATCGTGCAAATGTTGATTTTAACATGTATGAACCTCTGGTGAGAGCGTTAAAGGTGAGCAAAACATTCTGTTATGTGCATATTTAATTAATAATTATCTTCCGGATTCAACTGACTATAAAACTTCAGGTGAATGCTCTGTCTCCGGATGATCCTGTTGTTGTAATGCCATATCTTACCGTCCTGCGGACTCTTCAACCAGTGTTCTTTGATAATTTGAAGACTGATACTAAGGTACATTTTTACGTTAATACCATCCTGTGTTGAATTGATTTCTTCATTAAAGAAAGATGTGTTTGGTGCGATTTCAATTGTTTGCACATCTCAATCAGAAAATCTAGGGGATAAATAATGTCTGAATCTTTTACCTTTTGGAATTTTTTCTTATATGCTGCTTAATTATTCTGCATAATTTGCCTAGTTTGCTTAACTTTTCTAAGCTAAGCGGTAAAGCACACCAACAAAAGCCTCATGCACTATATATTTTTGTTGTTGCTAGCAGGTGACCCCTGATGCTCTACCATGAGCCTGAGAAATATGGATGCATAGCCAATAGATAATACGTGCCTTTATTTCTGAATATGTAGTCCTAAATTATGCACTCTATAGGATTGCTGTTTGTCACATGCTCACACCTTTGATTCCAATTTTCTGACATCTGTTTGTACCTGTTGAGATTATCATTTCTGCCACCTATGTTTTTTTTTCCTTCACAAATTATTAGATAGGGTAAACATAAACATCAGGAGTATTATGCTTATAGTAGCCTTCCCACATGAGTATTATGCTTATAGTTAGGTAATGTGCTTTTGCAGGAAAAAGTTTTCGGATGCCTTATTTCTTTGTTTCGAACTGAGAACATCGAAATTCGGAATGCCACACGGGACGCTCTACTGCGAATTAATGTCTGTATTGATATCCCTTTCTTAATACAAGCAAAATTACATTTTTGACAAGTCTGTATTTTATGTCGTGATATTGATCTCCTATGCTAAAACCATTAGCAAACTATTTGGTTTACATCCTTTCTACTATCGTTATTTGCTTTTCTCTCATTGTTTTTCGGCATTCATGTAAAGTTGTCCGCTTAAAGTTGTTAGAGCAGCTTTGGCAACAGTATCATTAATTTAGTAGGCAATGTCATTATCTATACCCTTGATGTTTACTGTACCAGTTTTGGTCAATGCTTACCTTATTCTACTTGTGGCAGGTTCATGCTTCCACTGTGGTTAAATTTATTGAATTGATTATTGCACTTGATGGTGTGAGAGGACGGTCAAAAAGAACAAAGAGAAAGGATGATCTGAGCGGTGATGCGTTTAGCAGTTTTGAAGAGTTATTTGGAGAAAGCCCTGTAGCAATTCTTGTTTCTCTTCTAGATATTTTGTTTATTAAGAAAGATGTCAACCAAAGGTCTTGTACACAGAACTACTTTTTTGCTGTTAGTGCCATATGTTGCAAGTATCTGACGTGTCTCATTTCAGGCCGTGTTTATTACAACCGCTTTTCCAGATTCTATCGAAGCTCCTTTCTGATCAATGGGTTTCGGGGATTGTTTCTCAGTATACCGACCAACATGATACCTCATCCGTAACCCTTGATTTAGTGAAGGAAGCTCAGCACTTGATACTGCTGGTCCTCAAAGATATTACAGATACGCTGCATTCGGGTCACCAAGTACTTTTCTATGCTGATTTTCAACTGTTTACTCCAATTATAATTTCAAGGCTGCTTTCTTTGTTTGTATTCATGAAATATCTGTCTGCAGGATGCACTGTTCAGCAGCTCAGATGTTGATCTTCTTATTGATTATATACGGTCCGTCAAGGACGTTGGAACTCGGAATCATGGGTTTTCCTTGATGGCTTCTTTGGGAAAGGCTTGCCCACAAGTGGTGTCAGAGAGTATTGTTGATATATTTGTTGCTATCGGGGATTCTATCAAACAGGTTTGTGCATTTATCCTTGGGGATAGCTAATCTTTGTGCAGTTTGTTTGTAGTCGAATACATAGTGGAGTTCCTTGAGTTATTTCATATTCTTTTACTTTTTATATTATAAGGACTTCGATCTAGAGTATTCCCAACAAATTGACCCATAACCATTGCCCGTGTTTATTTTATTTAAAAATAGATCCTATATTATAAGTTTCTATCTCAAGCTAGTTTTTTTTTGTATAATTACCCAGATTATTTTAGTTTTGCTTGTAACACTTCTTTCCTTTGCCTTTTTCCTGAATGTTGCAGGATGACAGCCATTCTCAACGTGTTTTGGAGGATTTACTATCTGTCATAGTTCCATGTTGGTTATCAAGGACCACAAGTATAGAAAAGCTTCTTCAGGTTCTATAGTTTTCCTTGAAGCTCCTTTCTGCTTTAACATTTTCTTGACCATAAGTCAATGAGTTAATAGACTTTACTGATGTTGCTGCAGATATTCATTAAAGCTTTAGCAGATATTCCTGAACATAGGCGGTTGACGCTCATGGTTTACCTCTTGAGGTATTTTCTTCTATCTTAAATTTTTTATTACCATCCTTGTATTTCTGATATGGTAAGCCATCTAATTTCATTATTCTGTTTTCAGGACCCTAGGAAACGGAAGTAGTGTGAGTACTGTGGTCATGCATCTGCTGCAGTCGTTGGTTGAGCGGATTTCACTCTCCTTTTCTGAACATCAGGGAAGCCGTTTGAGTGCTTTGTCACAGGAGTGGGAATATGGATTGGCAGTCGGCATTACTGACCAATATTCCTATAAATTATGGTTTCCTTGTTTGAGTAAGCTACTAAACGAAACCAGGGTGCATGCTAAGAAAGGTCTACATCTTATGCTACATTTGGCAATGAGTCTCGTTCTGTCTAAGTTGCAAGATACGGAGTTGATTTTTGAGCTTGAATCCGACGAAGCTGCTAATTTTATCCAGGTTGGTCATTTGTCGAAACTGCTATGTCTATTTCACTCTAGGAGCCTTAGCTAGTAAAGATTTAATGCCATGTTCATTTTTCTTACATAGGGCTCTCTTGGAGCACTTATGGAGGAAGTTGTCCTGTGTATCGTGTATACCAAAGACAAAAAAAGAGAGATTTCTGGTGATATTATTAAAGAATTCAGAGATTCTGCACATACAATACTCAAAACGATTACCGGATGGATGAGTGCTTCAACATATTTCAGAGGAATTACTCAGTTGTTGGATCATTCGGACAATCTTGTGAAAAGAAAGGTACATTTTGGTTTGATGAACTTTTTTCTATTGGTCATGCAGTACTTTTTTTTTATCTAATTGGGTATCTTGGAAACCAAAACCTTTTATCTCATGTGATTACTGATCTGTACTTCTCTACACAGACACTAGGGATATTGTCTGAAACTGCAAGAGGAAACAGCATGGTTCATAACAAACAAATGAAAGCACGAAAATTGAAGCCTAGCTCTCTGGTTACTGCGATCAAAGTGGACAAGAGTTCTGGTCCATATTTCAGCAACTTGTGCATAAAAGTTCTTGAATTGATTGACGGAGTGGTTGATTCAGACACTTCAGTGAAAATTGCTGCTATTTCTTCGCTTGAAACACTAACAAAAGAATATCCCTCTGATAATCCAGTTTATAGCAAGTGCCTCTCAACAATCACTAATCACATTGGCTCTGCTGATGCAGCTGTGTCTTCTGGGTTAATTCATACCGTTGGCTCTCTGATAAATGTGCTTGGATCAAAAGCATTAACGCAGCTCCCATTAGTCATGAAAAATATAATGCTAATAGCACATCAGGTCTCATGTTGCCCTAGTGGAAGTTATGCCCACGATTCTGCCAGAACAGCCACCAGACTTTCTAACCAAGATATAACTATGCTTCTGTCTTCACTGACAACGATTGAGGTGATTGTGGAAAAGCTGGGCGAATTTGTTAATCCATATTTGAAGGAAATACTTGATCTGGTGGTATTGCATCCAGAATGTAGTGCTCATATGGATGCCAAATTAGATGCAAAAGCAGCAGACGTTCGGAAGCTACTGACCGAGAAAGTTCCAGTATGTTCTATCTAAATTATTCAATTTATTTCTGGATCCTATGATGAACTGTGATCGCTCCTATATTTCCTAGGATCTAATCAAAGTTATTGGCATTGCAGGTCCGGCTTATTCTTCCTCCTCTACTGGATCTATATTCTGTTGCTACTAATTGTGGGGAAGCAAGCGTTTCGTTGGCATTCCAAATGCTTGCTAGTCTTGTTAGTACAATGGACCGGATGGCTGTAGGAACTTACCATGCAAAAATATATCAACACTGTTTAGCAGCTCTTGATATCCGTCGCCAACATTCTGACTCTTTCAAGAATATAAATATGATGGAGCAAAGTATTATTCATGCCATTATCACTCTCACAATGAAGCTTACAGAGGGCACTTTTAGGCCATTGTTTCTTCGTACTTTGGAATGGGCTGAGTCTGAAGTTGATCAGTCGTCATCAAAGAAAAGCATGGACCGTGCAATTGTGTTTTACAAATTGATCAACAATCTTGCGGAACAACACAGGTATCTCCATTACTATATCTGAAAGTTACGCTCAGAACATACTCATTAGCTGCTTCAATCTTTAATTCTACCTTTATAGCTTCAATCTTTAATTCTACCTTTATTTTATTCTATCGGTTGGTCTATTGTACTACAGTTCATTGTTCTTAACAGCCTGCATCTAAAGCATGCTAATTTTAATGATATGCTGCTTTATGTTTTCTTGACCAATCAATTATTTAATTTGTCCATGAAGGTCCTTGTTTACACCATACTTCAAGTACCTTCTTGAGGGATCTGTACATTATCTGTTAGAGGATGATGCTTTGGCTGTTTCCAAGCAAAAGAAGAAGAAGAAGGCCAAACTTGATATTCAAGTCGAACAGAAGGATAATTTATTGGGGCTAAAACTGTGGAATTTAAAAGCTCTGATTTTGCAGTCCTTACACAAGTGTTTCCTTTATGATAATGAACAGAAGATCCTAGACTCCTCTAATTTCCAGGTTTGTCTGTTCATACTTCACCATACAACTGCCTCCTTACCGTTGCTGCATGGTTTTGCAAGAAACTTGAAAAAGTGCAGGGCAAGTGGCCTTTCATGTACTGCTGTAATTTCCTACAACTTGGATTGAAATAGGCAGTTTCACTGTTCCTGTATGATATTCCGATTACTTGGCCAACATTTGATAGATTGTATAATCGAACCATATTTTCAGACTTTGTTTTTCCATGCAACTTTTCTACAATACCGTTATATTTTAATAAGTTTGGTGTTTGCAGGTTCTCTTGAAACCTATTGTTTCGCAATTTGCTGTGGAACCACCAGAATCTATTGAATCAGCTGTGGATGTTCCGTCGGTTGAAGAAGTGGATGAAGCTCTTGTTTTGTGCTTGGGGCAAATGGCAGTCACTGCACGCTCGGATGTTCTTTGGAAGCCTCTTAACCATGAGGTGGGAACCTAACAACACACCCTTATTTCATAAACTAGAGATGCACTTACCTGTTGTAAAAAGAAGTTCAAAAGAGTTGGTACAGATACTCCAGAACCCTACAGATTTGTACGCCATTTTTTGTGCCTTACAGATTTGTCATAAAATTGCAGGTGCTGATGCAGACCAGGAGTGATAAAGTTCGCCCCAAATTGCTGGGCCTGAAGGTTGTCAAGTACATGGTCCAACATCTAAAGGAGGAATACGTCGTTCTCCTCCCGGAAACCATCCCATTCCTCGGCGAATTACTTGAGGATGTGGAGCTTCCTGTCAAGACACTGTCGCAGGAAATCTTGAAAGAGATGGAAACCCTCAGTGGCGAAAGCCTCCGGCAGTACCTGTGAGGCTGACTGGAAGAGTCTGCCCTTGTGCTGAACTGTGGAACATCAGTGAAGCTCATTTCCTATAGACCACATCGAACGTATACATCTAATGTAAGTTACACTTAAGAAAGTGTATGTAAGATACAATTTCAAATCATTCAAATCATGTACGAGTTTGGAGTTGAATTATGTTTTGACCTTTTGTGAGTTCCTTTTGGGATTACATTCCGAGCTGTTTACTTTCATACGACAAATCACGTGTCTAGCAAGCGATGGGCTACTCTAAATTAATCTGCTGTAATTTGTAAACGTGTATTGCAATATGCTGTCATGGTCAAGATTGATTGGCTGTGGTTATGCGACTTTTGCGTGATCCGCACCGGGGCACGATGTAAGCACGTGCCAGGAACAACAGCACATGGAGTAGTTAAAGCTTCTGAAATCCATGACTTCTTTATTATTTCCTTGGTGTAAATCAATGCCCCGTGATATCATCAGTGGTTGTTTTTATTTGCTCGGTATGATTACCGGAATTGTTTGCATCATTACGTATGCTGACATTGGTTTGTAAGTTCTGACCGTCACAGGAAATGTGATTACGTAAGGCCAAACCCATATGGACATGGTCGTAGTCAGCAAAAGAGACTTGATCTCTTCGGCCCTGACAAAGAGTGACAGGTCACTTTCACACTGAGCTTGGAGCCCCGATTTGGCCACATGTTAAAGGGTGAAAATTTTAGATCTGGAAGCGAAACCAACCTTACCGCCGGATGATGTTCAGTTGTCCACTCACTTTAGTGTGCACGTACCCCCTTTTGACTAGCTGTTAGGTGGAAAGTGCAATAACAAACCGGTAGGGCAAACTCTCCAAAAGTTTCTACAGAGGTGCAGTGAAAACGTCCTTGAAATTTTTTGTGAAAAAACGGTGCATTATTGTACATGACGGGCCAGTACTCCTGGCAGTTTTTTTTAAAGACATCTTCTCCCCAAGTGAAAAATCGAAGGCTTGAACAACTTTGAAAGATAGGGTTAAATTTAACGTTGCATGTAGCCGTGCTAGTGATATCGACGTGCCTGGGACCTCAAAGCTATGAAGTTTCGAGGCCAACAGTAAAGAGACGTTGATAGGATGTCACTAGGCGGTGCCTCCGAAAGAGCCGACGTACTTCATTGCACACTCATGTATCTTGTGGAAAGATTGATGACATGGCTGTGTTTAGTTCCCCATCCTATCACCAAAATTCCCAAAATTCTCTCTCCAAACATCACTATCCACCTATCACATCAAATCTCTCTCCTCATGCATGGAACACTAAACGTGGGTAAATAAAAAAACTAATTGCATGGTTTTGATGTACACGACGAGACGAATCTTTTGAGCCTAGTTAGGTCATGATAGGACAATGTTTACCACAAACAAACGAAATGTGCTACAGTACGCTACAGTGTCCGATGTGACATTTTTTCCAAACTTTCTCCTACAGTTTTTGGAACTAAACACAGCCAAGGAATCGAAGCACCAACAAACCCTATGCATAGAGGTCTGGGCATCTTTTGACCAATCGTCCTCTTGCCTCTCAGTCTGGGCATCATTGCTGTCACTAACTTGCAATAGTAGTATAGTACATAACCTGTTTCTTGGTCGTGCCTTTGGACAAAATGACATCTCAGTTCAGCAGCTATCAGCATATTGTCTGATAAATGGAAATTGAAATCACATATTGTCACTTTCAGGCAAGACAGATGCAATTAACAAAATCCTCAAGAGAGAAATGCAGTTAAAGAAAACTTATATAATTTCCACGTCGAAAGCACCCAAATTATGTGCTCTGATGGGTTCCTATGTAGTGGCGTGGAAAGTGTACTCTTCTATACATGCTTGTTGCTCCTAGCTTAGGTTACCATCATTCTCCAAATGCCCCCCAATACAAACTCTGTTGTATGCAAGAAGTAACACACAATACAAGAGACAACCAAGCTATCCTGCTGCTATAACATCACACTTTCTAATCAGCACTGGAGCCTCGCCACACCCCACATCGCGTTTATTATCTTGCTATGTCTTCAAGTCTTTTGAGTATTTTCTTTGTATCTGGTCTCAATGATGGTGACGGGTTACAGCAAGCTGTTGCCAATTCGAAGTAGGCGTTAAGATTCTCCTCCTTCCCAGAATTCTTGCTTTGTTTAATAAGCTCAGAGCTGAAAGCTTCGGAAATCTTCCTCTCGAGAACAAGATCCTTGAAAGAGGCTGGCAAATGGATGTCACGGGCATTTGGTGGTTTATCATTTACAACCTCCTTTTGAGCAAGCATCTCGAGCATAATGACTCCCAAGCTGTAGATATCGCTCTCCCTTGTGGCATCCCTCATCTTGATCAACTCTGGAGCTTTGTACCCCTGTACTGCAGATGTCTCGAGCATCTCTTGTGCAGCAGCAGGATTCAGGAGAAGGTAGAGGCCAAAGTCTGATATCCTGGGCTGGAAATCGGCATCAAGCATAATGTTGTTTGTTTTCAGATTTCCGTGAATGGTTGGTTTCTGTGATGCTGTGTGAAGGTGGTCCAGTCCTTTGACAATGCCGATGGACAACTTGCAAATTATCTCCCATCTCTGTGAATCGTCGATTCCCTCTGCAGGCCAGAAGAACAGATAAAGATGAAAACTTGCAAACAAAAAAAAAACAGGGAAAAGATATAGATATTTCGTGGTCGAAGAACTGACAGAGACAAGCTAGTTACTGATTGGCACTAGAATGGGTGAAATTCCTTCATAACCAAAAACAGTTCTCTTCAAGCCCTTATATTATGAAATGCGACTGGCCGAAAGTTCATTGCAAAAAAGAAAAACAGAAGTTGTGCATGCGAGCATTAAGAATTAAGAGTATAATGCAAGTCTTTCTCTACGTCACTAAAAGATGTCTCAACGATATACTATACATTTAATCAAAGAATGTGATCCAACAACTCCCTGAAAACGAGAGGTGACAGATGCAGGAAAACACAAACAGTTCAGATGTGCCCCCTTTCCACCAACATAATGCAGGAAAGCAAGTCGTGAAAAAACTTGCAAAAAAAAAAGCATTTCTCTCTCTGATAATAAAAATGCCATTAAGTTCGCCTGGGAAAGAACGACTTTCCTGCAAAGCCTTGATTTGATGGAGCACTTGCATCACCCATTTATAGAAGCAACAATTGAAAGCTTGAAAGTGTTATACTATTGAAAATTGAAATGGAGTGAGGTTGCCACATGTTACGCAACAAGAAGAAGATGCTCTGTGAAGTGCTGGAGCTAACAACCAACCAGGAAAATTTTACCAAGTACTTTATGAACTGTCCCTTTGTGTAGTTAACGACAAGAGCACAAAGCGTAACAGTGCAGACACATGGCTAAAAGTAACAAAACCCACCCTGCAAGGCTGTAACATACGGAGTAGTACCCACCACAGCAATTTCCTTAATCCTCGAAACATCATTGCCCGCAGCAGGAATCGAATGATAAAAGTGACTAATCATCTACATCTGAGGTAAATTTCAAATTCTGCAGTGAATCCAAGCAATGGAACACGAACAAAGAAATCTCACCAGCACTCGAGTAAACAATCAAGGAATCATCTCGCATGATACGCCTTACTCAAAGCTAGCTTTGGTCAGAAGCAAATGCGTGGGTAAATAAAGAAACAGACCTTGCAGGAAGCGGCGGAGCGAGCCGGCGGCGTAGAAGGGGTGCACGAGCGCCGTGGCACGGCAGCACGGCGCGGCCGCGGCGCCGGCGCCGGCGGCGGACGAAGTAGAAGACGGCGAGGGCGAGGACCACGGCGAGGGCCGGGAAGAGGACGGCGTTGATGACTGCCTTGCGCATTGCTCGGTGCTATCTAGGATTCGGCGAGCTCTAGATCGGAGGAAGCAGGGAGCGGGGCGTGCTTGTTTGCTGTGGGGGGCAATGGGGCGGGGGTGGTAGGGTTTGGATTTGGGAGAGAGCGAGAGGGAGAGGTCAGAGGTTTGCTTGTTTGAGGCTGCTCTGCCCCCCTGCTTTCCTCTGCTTTGCGCAGCCTCTGCTATTCTTGCCGTTGGGATGGAGGAGAGGCTACACAGCGCAGGAGATTCGTTTCGTTTCGGGGAGGTCTCTTTTTTTGGTGTGTTGGACTGTTGGAGAGGAAACTTGTGTGTAAAAAAGTGAGGTATGAAAGCGACGGTGCGAATGAGGGCGAGGATAGTTTTTTTTTAATGTCTTTCATTTCTTTTTGATGTCTTTCATTTCCGCTGGGTTGGTTTGGCTAGCTTGAGCTTTGCAGTTTGGACTTTGGGCTTGTGAATGTGAAATACTTTGCTAGAAAAACTGCGCCGGATCAGCGAAAGACCAGCACCAGCCCCGCCGCGCCGCCGCCGGAGCAGGACGCCGGAAGTCCGGCGACTTGCAAAGAGGACGGCGGCGGGGTACCTGCTCCCACCCTTCCCTCTTCTTCGGTGGACGCGGACGCCGGCGAGGTCGAGGGGGATGGCCGGATCCGCCACCGCCGACTCCGGATCCGGCTTCCCCGAGCCCAGATCCGGGGGCCGTTCTCCTGAGGGTGGCGGCGTCGGGGGGGGGGGGGGGGCGTTGGCCCATGCTCTGACTCCGTCCTACTGCTTCTTCATGGTCGGTGGTGCCGCCTCTGTCTTCGCGTCGCCAACGAAGCCGTTCCCGTAGCGCCGTCAAGTCCCCGCCACTAGGTTTATGGTTTCTATCTCACTTTGTGAAGCACGGTGTCGTCCCAATCGAGGGGATGGCAGGAGATTTGGGGCCAATCGAGGGCCCCAAACCTCTCCGAGGTGTCGGGTGTTGCCATCGGGTGTATATGGAACTTAGCGGTGAGCTTCGGCGGTGGCGATGGTGGCCGGTGGATGGAAGCGAGTGGAAACGGTTCAGGCGCTTCGGCTCGTCGGGCGGAGGTCCTCAAGCGTAAGCTTCGATCCTGTGTCGGGTCGGGCAACGGCGTTTGCTCTTCCCTCTTGAGGGCGTTGTCTGCAGGATTTCGTTCGACGACGGCTCATGGATGCTCGCCTCGGTGAAAACCAAACGCTAGCGTTGTCGCGCCTTTGCCTTCCTAAAGGCGTTGTTCAGATTTTTCCTGTAGCCGTTGGTGTTGAAGTTGTAGGCTCTGCGGAAGATCGGGTCCATTCGATTTGTAATGGTCTCATGGCCCTTTAGTCTGTTCGTCGCGAGTAGTGCCTTACTATCTCTGGCGCGCGGCCTAGAGAGTCCCGTTACGGTTTCGTTGGATGTCGCTCTTCGAGCGGTACGTGCTTTTATTGTAAACTGGTAATCCCAGTATTCTTTGGAGGATGCTTTATATTTATATATAAAGCTAGCTACAGCCTTCCCTGGAAATACTTTGCTATACGGAGTAGTGCCTTTGATTTGAGATTAGTAAAGGGAAGTTAGAAGTATAAGGTGATTTTATGAACTTTGGATGATGCGAGGCATTTATTCGTCGTCCTGGGTTACCACAAAGACAAAAACTTTGGATCTGCTAGAGCTTTTATAACTGACTTATATTCTATTTCTTAAAATATACAGACACCTTAATTGTAAAAAGTTATAAATCATGGAAGCGACATGGTTCTCAAAAGATACTAGCTTTTATAACTGGCTTGTATTCTACTCCCTCTGTCCCTTTTTAATCGTCGCTGTTGGTTTTCTGTCCCTTTTTAATCGTCGCTGTTGGTTTTCGTGCCACGATTTAAATTCGATTTATAGAAAATAAGCGTAACATTTTAATCTCCA
>OAMR01000864.1:141475-176659 GCA_900205405.1 Echinochloa crus-galli | reverse complement strand
ATATATTTTAATATAAAATTAATTAAAGTTATTTCTCGGGAAGTGAGAAAGACAGTTATTTAGGGACGGAGGGAGTATTCCTCAATTGTTGTAGCATATAACAAGCTAAGAGGATCCCAAATAAAGCCTTGATCATATGTATCCTCCATTAAATACGAAAAGGAAATTATATTGCCGTGCATTGTTGTTGTGGCTTCTTGCCTAACACTTGTCCGCTTGTATGAATTAAGATCGTAACACCGTGGATGGGGAAACGATACACATCAGTTGTGGAAATGACAGGGAATTGGCTCTTTCTCGACCATCAGGATATCAGACGATATGGGCCTTGCATCTGCCATTCATCATCAATCAATCCTCTTAGAAATTGGGAACTGCCATTGACTTTATATGCCGCTCTTTACTTTTCCTCAAATAAAGTATGAGAACCTGTGCCCCGGAAAACCAAAATGACGCCATGCAGAAAAGCTGTGCGTTGGGACAGAAAATCTGTTTCTGTTGAGAAAACGAATCTGCTTGATCTTGCTGCTGTTCCGACATCGCTGTACGTTGAACAAACGCCGTCCCTTGTTTTCTACGGATTATACTCGTTTTTTTATATAATATAAAAAAACAGTTATAATCCGTACCTAACGACTGGTGTGATATACGTGAACCGTAGCCGACGGGCAGCGTATTTATACGGAAATGCGTACGTATAGCGCGATGTGTACGGCGTGCTGGCCAGCCGGCAGCCCGTGTCTCCGGCGCCGACACGCACAGGCCGCGTGCGCAGGATCCTCCAGGCGCGGACGCGGTCTACGGCGGCGACGACAGCTTGGCACCTTTTCCTTTCGGCCGCGGATTCACCGGGCCGGAAAGGGAAGAAGAAGAAGAACCCGTATGACCCGCGCGCAGCAGCGTGGGCTGTCCGTGGGCGCGCGCGGTTCCCGGCTTGCCGGGCGAGGCGTCGTGCACCACGCGCGTCGCCGTCAGGCCCAGGAGGCAGCCCGCAGCCATCTGCACGACGCCTGCGCGTGGGAGAGAGCTCGGTGGGCTGCTGCCTTGCGCGTGACTAGGCCTGCTAATGGGTCGGGTCCTAACGGGTTTTATGGGTTGGGTTTTAATATGGGTTGTATTTGGATGGGTTAAAATGGTTGTATCAATGAGTGGGGCGGGGTGGGGTGGGTCTAGTGTAAATGTAGGTCGGTGTGGGTTGAAATGGGTTAAAATGGGTCGTATCTTTAATGGAGTTTACATGTTTGGGTCCCACGTTAAGACCCATGGGTATTCCATGGGCGTTGACCTTAGGGTGCAAATGTATCTAATGGATTGGGGCGGGGCGGGTTCACTAGCTTGATTTTTGGGTTGGGTTGGGTTGGCAAATACAACTAGCTAGCAATGAGGCGGGGTGGGTTTGGGAGCGGGTCTTGACCCATTAGCAGGCCTACGGCGTGACCGAGGGGGTGCGGCCCGGAAGCTCAGCGCAGTGGTCCGCGTGGGCTGGGTGCCTGGTTCCTGTTAAGAAATCCCTAATTAAGGGATAATTATGGGCTCATACCAAATATATCCCTGAAGGGTTCCCCACATCTATATAATTAACAACCTTGTATTCATCTATGACTAATGAGAAAGAGACCCGAAGCTCCACCTATATCTGTGTTCACGTGTTTCTTATGTTTGTGATGGGAAGGAAAACGGGATCTAATCTACAGCTTCTCACGTCTTGTTCTTGGATTTGGGATTGGGAAAACCGTATCAGGAATCCGATTCTTAACACGTTATCAGCACCTCTTCTAACTGGGTGAATAGTTCTTGATTTTTTGTTTCAGATCAATCTAATATTTACGTTTGCTAATTATAGATTGATTGCTTATTTTCCGATCTGAAATCCGAATGCGTCGAGACTTCTCTGCGGCCGTCGGTCACCGCGAGTGGATTCCGGCGGGGTCGGCCTCCCGCGGCAGGGCGAGAAGATGCCCCTAGCATGTCGATCAAGTGACCGGCGCCAGCAGCAGTGCACGCGCAGCCACCTGATGTTGGCCCGACCGCCGGCCGCCGTGCGATTGATGCAGACAGCCAATCATGATTTGATCTATCTCCACAGCGGGGAGAAGGCGCCTGTCGTCGTCGTTCCGCGGCCACAACGCCGCCAAGCACGCATGTGTACGTGCGCGTCTGCTAAATCTTCTACTGCGACATCACCGCCAACACCGGCCGCCTTCACGATCACGGCCACGGCGCTAGCTGCTGCCGCTAGCCCGCGTCAATTCTTCATCACGCAGGCGGTCACTGGCCTAGCCTATATGTCCTACGCGGCACGAATCCACCTCGACGTTGAGGCAACGGTTTGTCGTGAACCATCATTCTATATCATGTCTACTAAATTAATCTTGCTGATTAGTTTCTGGTAGATGAATTCATACAGCAGATTAATTATATTTACAATTTATACAAATTTTATCTGCATTCAAGTTCTACTAGATTTTTGATCATGTAGATTAATCATGCTAGTAGATCGATTTGTAACTCTGAACCAGATTGCCACACTTTGTGGATCTGTTTAGTATGGACTAAGACGCCGGCTATCCCACCATGCTATGCATGTACGCCGGCGCATCCTTTGCATCACTGGCTACCCCAACGCGCAGAACGGAATCTGTGCATACGCCGGCGAGTTCTAGGACATGAAGCTTCCCAAGCGCTATGTTTTTGTTACCACCAGCGCATTTAGCGCGTAAGCCAGCAAACCTGTTATACGTGGTGCTGCCTGAAGTCGCACTTCAAATAAATCTATTTTTTTTATGTGAGTAATGGTCTTGTTAGGCCATCTTGCGCCGCTGTTGTGGCTCTGTCGGTCGCCGCTGGTTACTATACACCAAGATATGCTTTAATTTTGCATGCATTACCTACTTATCTAGGTCACGTACTAACAGATAGTCTGGCCATATACTCTATGCCATGCGCCTGAAGCCGCAACACACGTCAATTGCCCATAATTCAGATTACTTTCTAGTAGATTAGTTTGGCTAGCTGAATTGGATTTGATAGTAGATTAAATTTGCTAGCTCTATAATCAATTGATTGATTTTGCTAGCCTACTGTTCACTAGAATTATTTCTAGTTTTCCACACAATAATGTATACCGGCGTGCCTTCTTCTTTGTCTATGCGTGGCCGCATGTTCATATGGCACCAATTTTTTTTAAATGGTTATTTATGTTGTTTAAGATTGCATGATGTAGAGCTCTTTCCTGCAATCACTGCGTATGGCAATGCGCGCACCATCAGCGCCCTGCAGGCCACGTAACGTGCCCTGCTGGCCGTGCCGCCAACGCACGCCGTCACACAGTATATTTTTTGGAGGTGTGTTATGCGATTGTCAAAAGCGCGGTAGCTAGTCGGCACCTGTAGCTGCCACCCCGCAATCGAGCAAGGTAGCTCTCCTATGTGCAGATCTCGCATGTTGTTCGTCTTCGCCACAGCAAGCACACCCCCCGCGTATACACTGTAGCCGCCCTGATGGTTGCGATTTGTGAACTGTTGTGTTGGTTGTGTTGCCAAGTGTACTGTTGTGTGTGCCCCTTGTACCACCGTGAGAGCGTTGTTCGATGCAGCACTATCTTGGGCATGTTCACGCCACTAGTAAAAGGGGTCCGGCCACCTTCCTTGGAGCTTTATGATTGATTTATTTCCTTGCATTTATTTGCTTTTTTATGATTTGTTATTTTGGTGGCATAATCTATTTATATAGCCAAAAGGCCATAATAATTATAAAAATCATATAATGCTTGGAAAAACATATGGGAAATCAATGAAATAATCATGATGAGACCACACTCTATTCCTTTGCTCTCTCTCGTCCTGCATAAAGTTAATTTACCTGAAGTAACCTGAAGCAATATAACATAATGCATGAATTTGTTTCTATAATAAGACATCACAAATGGGATTTATAATTATGTGCTCGAATGGCGAGCTAGTAATACCTTACCAGTGTTCTAAATATTAGATAAAGGCTTACAACCTCGATTACAAAGTGCACAACCCGATGTTTGCATCTTCCGCTCTTTGCTGCTGAAAAAGCATGAGGTATATAATGATATAAAAAGTAATAACAACCCCGCCTCCTAGCGACATGAAGTTGCAAAAACACTGACCAGTTGTCAGTAATATCCTGAGAAGTTTTCTACCATGTTAGTGTGGAAACCATTGTGCGTTCCTGAAGAATTACATTACTTGTCCTACTCTAAATAATAATTCTCAGAATCACATAAAGTCACGGAATAGACTTGGGGATAATTACTAAAAAGTATATAATATACTATTAAGTATACTCGAAAAAAAATATACTATTGAGTATAAGCGTAAGCCAAATGGTAAAAGTAAGTCCCTGATGGACAAGTTGTTTGGGCGGCTTTGTATCAAAGCTGTTTTGGATAGCGCCCTTTCAAGATCTACTGCTAATCTATCAGAAGTAAAAATTGCAGTAAGACGATTATTAATCCCACATCACTACAGAGCTTAAAGCTAAATTTGGGTGTTGACTCATTCTTGGTAGGCGCTGAAAAGCCATAAAATTCTTATTTATAAGGCTGTTAGTGATGATAATTTGTGAAAGAAATCGGTAAACCTTTGAGATTACCTGTTGCATTCTCTTTTCATTTTCAAGTCTTATTATGATTTACATATGAGAGTAGCTTGGATTGTTTTGAGATAGTCCCAGAAGGATTTTGGTCAACTCTTTGCTCTCGCCAAGTAATTTTCATCATTTACTTAGTTGAAAACTTTGCACTATAATGAAATTTCCCATATAATACGACTTCTTGGCCTTGTCTGTTCTATTCTAAAAGCTTCTCTTTTTGCTGAACAATGAAGAGATTGAAATAATGCTTTATGGATAGTTGGTATATAACAGGAGGAGAAACCTTACCTCGTAGGTATTTTGCACCACAGTTAAATGGCTTGGGAATCTATTGATCGACAATTGTTAGCATCAACCACCTGAAGCTATGATTCTGCTTTGAGTTTGTACAGAATACCTACCAGCCACATATTTTTTATTAGTTTTAATGTGCACTTGACGATGCAAGTAAAACTCCAGCCCGTCGATCGAAAGTCTAACTTTGCCTTGGACTACATACCTGTTCATTCCCTTGCCTGCACTTGAGGCTACTGTTAAATGTGGTCGAGTTTTCTCTCGAAAGAACTATACCGATAAATGTTGCTAAAATATAAAGGTTGATGTCCAATTTCATAATGGTATGAGTAAGGATGGCAATTTTCCCCGCAGGCGCGGGGATCCGACCCGAACGGGACAGGGATGGGGATAAAATTCTCCCCGCGGGGACACCGGGGCGGGGCCCCGAAACCTGTACGGGGCGGGGGCGGGGATGAATTTGCCCCCGCGGGGCACCACGGAGACCCGAAAAGTCAACGCTAAATGGACGCGGCCCATCAAGAACAGTGCAGCCCAAGGCCCAATATCGCAAGTCCATATATAAATTGAGCCATCCGAGCAACCCTAGCTAGTTTGTAGTTTCCCAGCCTCCCAGGTTCCTTTCTCCCCTGCGCTGCCGCCACCTCCAGTCCAGAAGCTGCTCCGTGCCTCGACGCATCGGCAACCTTCCTCCCCCCTCTTCCCTCCTGGCTACGTTGCGTCGTCGGCCGTCCTCATTTCTGGCCACTAGCTCACCATCCGCCCTCCATGCGACCATGTCTCTGCAAGCCATCCGTGGACTCGCCGGTCAGATTCAGGGCAAGCAAGCAAGGGAGCGTATTCTCTGTCTAGATTAACTCAGTGTCCGTGAATCCTTGTACCTGGCAAGCAAGCAAGGGAGCGTGATGCTCTGCCATGTATCGATGAATGACTTGTTGGTTTGCTTCTGTAACCTTGCTGCAGCTTTGGTTAATTGGAAGTTTGGAGTACGATTTGGAGTGCGTTTCCTTTAATGTGGTCTTTAATTCATTTGCTTTCTGTACAAATGCTTACTGCTGGCTTGGTTTTTGGAATATGATTCGATCTTGTTGCCATTTATTTGTGCGTTAAAGGTGTAATCTGACGACCCGACGGGGCTCCGACGGGGCTCGGGGACCCGACGGATTCGGGGACGGGGGTAATTTTTGCCCCGTTTTAGCATTCGGGGGCGGGGCGGGGATGAAACGTCGGGGATCGGGGCAGGGACGGGGGGCAGGTCCCCGGCCCCGCCCCGCCCCGTTGCCATCCATAGGTATGAGTAATTGGCTAAACCATGGGCACTGATAAAATGAGTCAGACTATACAACTCTATATACTAATGCTTGGCTGTATCGGCCTGATGCCCTGATGCCGTGCACTTTCCATTGAAGAATTTCTATGGCTCAAATTTTGCTACTTATGGCAATTTAAATCCTGAAGATTGCATGTATATTAAGTAGCAATAATAAGTATATAGAATTATAACCGGTGAACAACCGATAGTTATGTATCTCACTTGAAGTTGAGCATAATCCTTTCAGCAGAAGGAAATAAATGCAGTGTTCATGCCACTGTATTAATCTAAGTCTGAGCTCACTGCATATGAAGATATAAATTGAAAACCCCCATCCTTTTTAACGTGCATAAGATTTCCTAAGTTATTCACCACCCTAGCATACATTAGTCACTACCAAAAGATTGTGGCTGGGGATTTTGTTAGTATGTTTTCAGAAATATCTCGGTATTAGGGGGAGATAAATGCCCATCTTGGATAATGCCTTGATATTTATATAGAAGAATAAAATGCACATAAGTATTTATATAGAAAAATAAAATCCACAAAAGCCAAACTGACCTGTTGTTTAGTGTATACTCCTTTATATATGGAGTTTGCCAGAAAATCATTTGATTCATTGAGGAGTAACCATAGTGATTTTATACATTGTTATATTTCTACATGAAGTAGATGTGGATATACCCGGGATTAATATCATATCCACATTTGACTTATTGGTACGATCTATTTCTGCGGGGACGCATGCGAATGTGATCAAACGCCCTTAGTCAAAACATATGCTCTTAATGCAAATTCACGTTGTATGTGAAAATCTACTTCAATGAACTCACCTTGCTGGTGATTTACCTCAAGAAGAGGTCCATCCTGAAGATGAAATTCCTAGCAATGCGCGCAATATCATAGTGCTAGGAACACGGAACAACAATGGATCTTTTGTTTTAGGAAATGACGAAGATACTAATTCAATATTGTGGGAAATAAAAGTGTCGACACCTGTCTTGCCTCTATAATTGCAAATGATTCTCCTCGAGAGAACCCGGATCCGGAATAAAGTCCTAGGCACGAGTGCTTGAAGCTCTCAATAATTCTCCTCAAGAGAACCCAGATCTGGAGTAAAGTCCTAGGCACGAGTGGTTGAAGCTCTCTTATCTGAGCCTGAAGTTCGGATAATTATGGGTCATTATTGATATAATAGGTGGTGAAAGCGATGGTTCAAGTGGTCTTGGAATGGACCAATCCCCATGTGTGTTGTATAAACACAGTTCCGTTATGTAATATATCTGGCAAAGGCATGAATAAAAATATGCAGTTAATAGGATTCTAAAAATCCATCATGAGATCCCAGTAGGACTCAGAATTTTGAATTGTAAATAAGCAACATTAAAATCTCATACCAATATTATATTTCCAAAGAAGTTTGTCTTCTTTAATGAAAACTACTCTCCGTGTAGAGAATACCTCCCTGTTGAGAGGATACTTCCCTGAAGGAATTTTCTTGAAGAAATAAAATCAGTCTGAGTTGAACACCAAAATTTAATAATTCTTATAGAAGTACAAAGACCCATATAAGACCCGAAAAAGTATGAAAGGAGGAACCAAAAGATCAGAAGAGCGCATATCTTTATATGTGCATTTCAGGAGTTTTACTTTAAAGTTTTACTTAGTATGTCTGTATCTCTTGATACATTTTCCACCAGAAGATTTGGAATGGCGGTATCCTCTAATACCCTGAAGGTAGAAACCCAAAATGTATGGTGTTTCTGGCAATTATATCCCCATTGCGCCAGTATAACAGACTGAAAATGTGTATATGATCAATTAAAATTATTGAAGGATTATAGATGGTCTCTGAAGGACCTTTGCCTTTCTTGCTACACCGTTTTAAAGCTGCAATTGATTAAATCCTGGATAAATATTGTATTATACAATATATTGTGGCTTATGATAGAGATGGAAATATGACACCCCAATTTTTCTTCTCGTTATTCTAGAAAAATAATGCATATCTTGAAGAATATGTTAGAGTAAAGGCTTCAACGAATGTTGTCGCCAGGGGGAGCAAATATTTAGTATTGATCTTAATTTATGAGACATTGAGTGTCCTAGAGTATGTCTTGAAGGCATCAATTTGATCTGAAGGATCTATCAATAGATTACTTAAGATCCAGTAGAATGATAATGCAAATCAAAGTGGCTGCCTATACTTACCTCTTGTGTTCCAGAAGATATTTGAGGTGAAATTTCTGAATTGATACTTGCAGTGACACGAAATTTATTTGCTAAATCTTTATGCGCATGTACTTCCAGAAGAAAGTGTAATTGCTACAGTGAAATAATCTTGCTTGGTTCATGTAGAGTATATCTCCTAACAGGTAGCCATTACCAAGTATTCTATTTAGTATAGAATATCATGATCCAGAAGATTTTAATTTGTCTTATAGACAATTGTTGTACTCTTTTTCCCTTAGTGAGTTTTCCTGAAGTTTCTCACATAAGGTTTTTAATGAGACAACAATTTGTAGATACAACTTGCGACACTATGCACTCTTTCTCCATATTTTTCCCATTGGGTTTTTTGTAGTTTTGATGAGGCATGAGTTCGTCGTGGTATTCGCTCAAGGGGGAGTGTTAAGAAATCCCTAATTAAGGGATAATTATGGGCTCATACCAAATATACCCCTGAAGGGTTCCCCACATCTATATAATTAACAACCTTGTATTCATCTATGACTAATAAAAAAGAGACCCGAAGCTCCACCTATATCTGTGTTCACGTGTTTCTTATGTTTGTGATGGGAAGGAAAACGGGATCTAATCTACAGCTTCTCACGCCTTGTTCTTGGATTTGGAATTGGGAAAACCGGATCAGGAATCCGATTCTTAACAGTTCCAGTGTCCGTGGTGAATTCCTGGTGGGCTGAGCTTTTGCATGGTGTGGTGGTGTTGGGCTCGGCTCCCATGGTCTTGGGCCACCAGCCTTGAAGTTACCTTCTTTTCCTTTTGCTGAGGATATTTGTCCTCAAATAAACGGATGGCATATATGTTCAGAGTTCAAATAATGGCAAAAGTTTAACTCGCCAAGACGCCAACTGATGATTAATCAACAGAGATGATCCTAATATGATAACCATAAGACCCGGCTCCACTTTGTTAATTTATTTACACCGTTGTTCATGTCGTAATTACATGAGAGCACCCAAAACGAAACAACAAACAAGGAAGAAAAAAACACGCCATTATCATACACGAGGAACTCCACGGCCAGCCTCGCTACAAGCTGAGCTGAGACCGTTCGAGCCCGTCTGGTCACCTCCTGCCCGGCTCGACCCTCTGCATCCTGATCTGCTCCCTGAACTTGGCTATGAACTCGTCGGCTTTCCTGTCCACCTCGTCCTCCACCACCTCCTCCTCCTCCTCCTCCTCGACCTCCGGCCCCGGCCGCGTCGCCAGCTCGAAGAGCTCCTCGTCGCACGAGCTACCGTCCTCTCCCTCCACCGCCTCCTCCTCCTCCTCTTCAAACACGTTTTCCTCCCTGTCATCCTCTCCAAAAATGTTTCCCACCCTTTCGTCGTCGTCGGTAACCATGTCGCTGCTGAACGAGCTCTCCGACGCCGCGGCCACCTCCTCATCTAAATCGTCTTCGACGGCGCCGTCGTCGTCGATTGGTACCACGGGGTCGTACCCGGCGAAGGCGCGCCTCGTCGCCTGGACCGCCGATTTGGACCGGAACTGCTTGCCGTCGACGACGCCGTTCCAGCCCAGCCTTTCGTTCGCGGCCCTGTTGCCGATCGCTCCGAACTCGTTGAAGCTTCTCGCCTTGGCCTTCCGGAGGCTGCGTCCGCGGCCGAGGAACGGCGGCGGCGGCGGTGGAGGGGGAGGCGGCAGCAGAGGCGGCGAGGACGGCGGCGAGAGGGTGAGGTCCGCGTCGAGGACGGAGGACGGCGAAGGGACGCGCTCGCGGACGCCGCCGCCGTCGTACCCTGCCTTGGGAGCTAGGAATGGCTCTGCTTCTTCTTCCTCGTCATCCTCAATGCCGTCGCTGACGATGCCGTCTGTTAGCGCCGCCGACGACTCCTCGGCCGCCGGCTTCAGCTTCCTCACCGGCAGGAGCAGCGGCTTCTCGCCCGCGCCGCCGTCGCCGCTGTTGATCCCCGTAGCTTCGGCGACGACCACGAGCGGGTCGTCTGCGAGGTACTGGAAGCTCCACGCCTCGACGCCGTCCTTGCTGGCGCCGCCGCCGCCGTCACCATCGCCGTCGCGGTCGCGGCCGTCGTCCTCGAAGACAAGCGAGCCCTGCATTATCTGCGAGACGTACGCCTCCACCGCCGCCTCGTCATCGACGGGCTTGGCGGCATCATCGGAGGTCGTTGCCATCGCCGCCTCGGCGTCGGCGTTCTTCTGGCCGAAGACGCCGTAGGAGATGATGATGCCGAGCAGCAGCAGGTGCGGCAGCTCCCAGATCCCCGGCGCCTGCCCTGTCGGCAGCAGCGCCACCACGAGCGCGAACAGTGCCGCCTTCGCGGCCAGGTTCGACGGGAACAGCAGCGCCAGCGCCTGCTGCAGCCTCGCGGAGACATCGCCGGCGATCGCCGTAGCTGCTCTGCTAGCATCCTGCTGCGCCATGGCCGTGTCGGCCGTATCCGCCATTGCAGACGCGCAAGAGCGAGGTCGTTGGCGCACGCGCGCCTCTTGTGTTTGAGTTTTCCCGAGGTTGTGTTGTGTGCGTATGTGTTCGGGGGCTCGATCGGATGCTGCGATGGAGGAGGGAAGCTTGGCCGGGCGAATAATGATCCTTGGCTTTGGGAAGGAGAGGAAGCCACGAGGCTTGTTGGGGAAGCAAGCAGCGAAAGGGAGGGAAAGAATTTGATCGCAGATGAGAACAAAGAGCAAGGGGAGTCGGGCGCTGTCAATTTAAATCTGACACTCGCAAAGCTGTCGCCCCGGCCGGAGTGATTAACTAACTGATGGTGGCTGGCGAAACCGCCGGAACGTGCTAGATCAAAGGGCGAAATCAATTTGAGGAAAAGGACCTCGATCTCGCGTGGGCATAGCAACCTCTAGAACTGCATGTACCTGAACTATGGTTTCATCACTCATCAGGCTCTGCCGCTCTAGCTTGCTTAGCCACTCGAGATGGTGGTGGTGGAGCCGGCCATGCATGGCCACTGCCGGAGCACACACGGCACAAGGGTAGTCTCGGATAGGTCATGTCAGGCGATGGGCCCCTCGGGATTGAGGATTCTGACGGTCTCGTCCCGTAGACGTTTCTAGTAACACGGCCGATCGATGGAGCATGCTGCAGGATTCCGATGTGCCGTGCCGAGAGAAGCTGGTCCACTTCATGCATGATTCGTTGACTCAGCGGCTGCTAGTTTCACTTCCGGCGAGCTCCAGAATCGTAATAGCTAGGTTGATGCGCGCGTGTTAAAGCTGTGACAACTTTTGCTTCGATGATACTAGCAGAGAACGAATATCCTTCGATGCACTACTGTACGGTCGTGCTAATTTTGAAGACTCTCATAACCCAACGGTAGATGTGAGGTCTGATTTGCTCCTGCGATTCGTCTTCGTCTCGCCGGAGATGGGAACCCAAGCTTTCTGAAGAGGTGTGTAGATTTAATTTCAGGAACGGAAAGTTAGCTGCATGCTTTCTGCGGATGGGTTATCCTTTGCTTAATTGTGCAGCTATCCTTTACCACCCTCGGGAAAGAGATTCCATGCGTTTCCTTCTGCTGTTTAGTTCTTTCTCCGGGGGTTAAAAGAGAGTTTTGAATGAAGTTACTGGAGTAATCAAGACACAAGAGGGCAGTAATATTCCAATTCATTCTAGCTCATCCTTGAGGGCTTCTTCGGTTATTCCATCCCAAGGAGATTGGATTTCTCTTCAATCCCCAACTAATAAACCAAGAAAGCCATAATGCTAGGAAGTGTTCGGTTACTTTTCTTAGATACAGAATATTCCACCGGGTTGAAACTATAATGCTTAATTTGTTTTTTTAGATATATAATCCTTTGACCAGCAATTACTTTTAATATATATAATTTTATGATATAAAGTTGATGTCGTCACATTCATGTTAAATTCTACTTTCTATAATCGTAGTTTTGCATCACACAAATAAAGTAGTAGAGAACATTGTAGATTAATTAGAGGTGACCAAAGTACCAAACATGTGTTGTGCTTATTGTAACGTCCGGCCTCCCCCGAGGCGGGCACGCCTACGCCTGGCTGCTATAAGACTGCCCTCACAGCACATGTCTTTTCTGCGCACTTTGTGCGTGTCTTTTCTGCGCGCCCGGGAATGACTTCCCGATCAGTCACCCATCCTGAAATTGCTCCGGGCCAAGCACGCTTAACCCCGGAGTTCTTTCGATATGAGCTCCCAAAAAAGTTTCAACTTGTTGGTATGAGTATTCTTATAAATTCTAAGCCCTGGGCTGTGACAAAAAAAAAGAAAATTTCTTATATGCTACTGAGAAAAGTTATAATCTTTTAATGGATGGCCCATTGGGCTACAGTTTTAAGCATGGGCCAAAGCAGCTGGACTTCCTATGGTCTGTTATTATCCTTTTTCTTTCCCCACGAGCAGATTTTGGGCTGTGTATTTTTTTTTAAAGCACCCAGTAGGCCAGGAAGTTGTAATTTCGGCAGGAGAAAGAAAAAACAGGGAACTCCAGATTTTCTTCTAAGAAAGTACCGTGTTTTGTGACGAGAGTTTCAAAACTGGTGAGAAATTTGATAAGTCAGGACTCATGAGTCAGCAGAGGGGCAAGCGAGAGGAGACGACGCAGCACGCAGGTTGTCGCCGGAACAGGACCGACGGCAGGGCAGATGCGCGCTTCCACGGTGCACCCATCGGCCGCGTCATTTCTCCCCGGCCGGCGCGCCGCCGAAGGAACAAATCGTGCACGCGCGTACGCGCTCTTTCGAGGCCACCCGCGGCGGCGGCGGCCTCGCCCCCCATGCATGTTGGCATGTTGCCCCCTTGGAGCTTGACCGTTGAAGCAGCCCGTTCGTCGTCGTACACCGCTGCACCGGTAATCACCTCTGCAAGACGAGTTAAACGACAGGAGCTTACTCCACGCATGCACTACTAGTCAACAAGTCAACTGTATCAAACAGACAAATTGTTTCTTTGTTCTGCGGAAAGCACGCACGTGTTTCTTCCCCGTTGCCGATAAGATACGACACAATGCCGTTTACCAGTAGCACGAATATAGCAACTATCAGACCTTTTCAAAGTCAAACATTTTCAAGTTTAATCATAGCAAAACAATCATAAAGATTAATAATATAAAATATGTTAGTAGATTTATTGTGAAATCAACTATTATAATATGTAATTTTTTATTTTTAAGTAACTTATTTTTAGAGATATTGCTGATCAATGTTTAAAAAGTTTGACTTTGCAAAAAGCTAAACGTAAGACGGGGAACTACCAATTTGGTTAACTAGAGAGGCGGGCAGCTACCAATTTAAGTGGACTAGCCGCACTAGCAGCTGGGCACGCGTGACATGGTGCAAAATATTGATGTCGAACGACTTTTGTTGTTGAATATATATTGTTTATAATAAATTATTTAGTTCATTTTTACTAATTATATAGGAAATGCCGTTAGGTTGCTGCATATTTGCTAGGTCGTTGTTAAGAAATACTGTAGAGGCATCTAGCCTAGTAGTTACAGAACCCAAATAACACCGAGTAGGTTCGACTCTCTGTGGGAGCAAATAATTGGGTTTGGAATAAAAAATATAAAAAATAGGTAGGGGATTCCCCTCCCGACTTTGGTCGAAAAAATATACCGTAGAAAAGCTTCACTTATCCGCTTAGATCTAAAATTAGTCTTTTTCAGAAAACACAATTATTCATCTTTGAAATCAAGTGTTTGGTTTTAAGCACCTTATAAATCATAATTAATGGCCTTTCAAATCAAGGGCATGGTTTAATATATCTAGTGGCTAACCACCAACCATTATAAACTGTTGGGATGTTATAACATTTCACTCACATTAAATAGTTTTTTCTATTAGTAGTTATAACATGTCACCTCATCGTTGGTGCAAGCGAAAGGGATCAGAGATTGTAAGCTATTCCCTTCAGTTTTAAAATTCTTGACGTCTTGAATATTGACGCGGTCTAAGTAGGCCTGGGCATTCGGTTTTAACCGACTATTCGGTTCGGTTGTTCGGTGCGTAAAAATTTTGGTTTTTTACTAACCAACAACCGATCGGTTTTCCAGATAATCAAAAACTGACAAATTCGGCTTCGGTTTTTTTGGTTCCAGTGGATCGGCGATGAAGTTGAAGTTGTACATGGTGATACTTCTTCCTTCGTTGCAACAGCCGATTCCGATTCGGATAGCGTTAGGGTTTGTGTGTGTGAGTTTGGGCCGAGGTGGGCCAAAAATAATTGGGCTATCGGCCTGCTGTTGGGTGCGCATGGGCGCTGGGAGGCCTGGGAGGCTGGGACGCTCATGCTGCGTGGTGCTGGTGCGTGCTAATTTCGGTGCTTCGGGTGTTCGGTTCGGTGTAGTGCAAAAACCGAAGCCGACACCGTAAACCGAACAACGCTGAATTGAAAACCGAAGCCAAACCGAACAAACCGAAAAACCGACAATTCGGTTCGGTTCGGTCTTTTTTTTCGGCTTCGGTCTTTTTTTGCCCAGCCTGAGGTCTAAGTGTCAACTTTGGCAACTACATTTTGCTATTCCCTCCCGCTCCAAAATATAGGCCACACATGCTTTTAGAAACCATAACCTGACGAATCTACTCATAAGTCATACCATTTTCACATATCTAAACTCAAGACATAAAAAATAATTTACAGTGAAAATTTGAAACATTCGACTTATTAGGACAACCTGAAAATATCAAATTTTGAAACCAGAGGGACTAAAATTTTAGGTGACTCGCACACAATTGTAGGCTGAATGTGTTCCCTTTATACTGGTCCACAAAATAAGTGGCTGTGAAGTTATAAAGAGACAACAAAAGCACACATACTACAGAAATTATATATTACTTTCTCAAGTCATAAATATATAAAGTATTTCATCAAAAAATATATAAAGTCCATAAATATAAAAATTCATATTTGTTATTATTTTTATAGATAACGTGAGTCAAAATGCAAACATAGGGACCTAGACGATATTCTAACAAAATTATATTCAAAAGCTAACTCCCTATCAATCAATTGATATTTTGTTATCTATAAATCACCTATTGCTTCCAACATTAACAAATATGCATAAAAATAATTCTGTCATCCAACTCTAGATTAGAAATTTCACACCCTAATAATATGACACCATGTTTCACGCAACATCAGCTATTGCAACATCATTAGATGTCTATTGCAATAAAATGGATGTCTTTTGCAACATGAAGTGTATGTCGAATATGCAAAAAATGACTCTATCAGATGACCCCAAATTAGAAATAAGATACCTCGATCGACAGATAAATTAAATTGCATGATGGATAAGCAATCGATTGACTAGGAGTATTTTTTATATATTTATCCTTGGAGGTAGGTAGTCTCAAAATTGTTTGAGAGCTCACAATGCAAACGACCTATAAGATGGCCCAACTAAGAATGCCAACAACAACGAAATGAAATAATAGAGTAAGCCGCTAGATATCAGCAGTGACATACGTAATCATGTCAGAGCATTTACTATACCTCCATACCTTAATTACCTACCTAACCGGTGGTCCTCTATACACTGACTCTTGCAACCGTGGATGAAGCGTCTCGTTCCGCTAATGCCCTGCACCAGTAGGGGACTTGCAGCTTAATCACTTGAAGTAGTCAACCCATAGAGTCCACTTATTTCCTTGTTCTGGATTGGTCGGTGATGACGATCAATTAATGTAATTTCGTCCCCAGTTGCTAGACTACGTACGTGCTGGATGACGTTGCATGCTACTCTCTCCGTTCCTAAATGTAGATTGTTTGACTTTTTTTGATCCTAAGTTTGACCGCTTCGTCTTATTGAAAAAAATTGTGAAAATATAATCAAATTTAAGACTAGTACGCTACAACTACTAGTATAGGATACCAAAGCCTTGGAGACGAAGTTAATCAATCGAATTAAGCAAACGCGGGAGAAGCTTCTGAGCTGGACAATGACGCTCGAGGACTTCTTCACCATGCGTTTCAACCCTGCCCAGGCTCAGGCAGCGTGAGAAATTCTATAACTACCAGGGCTACTAGTCTGATCTCTTACCACTTGCGGAGTACCTGGCCGGAGAGGCGAGCTCTCGGCTAGCTAGCGACGAAGGCCTGCTTTATTTGGGTGCGGCAGCAATGGGCGCCGGCGGCGGCAGGACGGAGGCGATCATGCGCGAGATCGCGAGCCTGCGCGCCCAGCGGGACGAGCTGGACAGCCGCATCCGCTTCTTCGAGTCCCAGCTCCGCGTCGGCGGCGCTGCGCCGACCACGCTTCCCCCCAGCCTGTCCACCAAGCTGGACGCGATGGCCATGCACGCAGCCGCCGCCGGCGGTGGTGGCGGCGGCGGCTGAGCCCCGACATGGTCCGGCGGTACAGCCGCCAGCTCCTCCTCCCGGACTTCGGTGTGCAAGGTGGGTAGCTGCTATATATCATGATCAATTGCTTTGCTTGATCGTTGCACAAAATAGAAGTTCGGTTCCTGCTTCTCCTTTTTTCTGGACAAATGAATGGTGGCATGCAGGGCAACGGAGGCTCTCCCGGCCATCGGTTCTGGTGGTCGGAGCCGGAGGGTTGGGCTCGGCCGTAGCTCTGTATCTGGCTGCATGTGGCGTTGGTAAATAGATTTCACATCGTTCAATTATCTTGTTATTATTAGATTCATTGTTCCAAAGTTTAATTAGATAGATGTGTTTTTGTTCATAAGCTTCGACCTCATCATAACTCAGTTTGTTGACTATATCTATTTAGGTTCCTTAGGCATTGCTGATAGAGAAAATGTTGAAGTCAGCAGCCTCCATGGACAGGTATAGTAAACGGATGCGGTATACTTTACTCCGTATAGTTTATACGCTCTGTTCATACTTTCATTCGACAGTCTTCTGCTGTCGTACGTGGTCATGTACTGCCTCAGGTGCAACCTCACGTTGGCTACCAATTTGCTGGAAACTCAGACTAAGTCATAGACAATTTAGTCGTATCATTCTACTGTTTGTCAATTTATACTTCCTATTTTCTTTCATAATCACGTGACCACTGACAAACAATTGCTACCTCAGAAAGTTATTCTCAGTTTGAACATGGGACTTTTACGGCAGTAGCTATGTTTTAATTATTTATGTGTTTTTCTCTTAACGTTGCTTGTAAATTAGATATATAACCTTCGCCTGATTACCTTTTCAGATCGTACACGTAGAAGCATACGTTGGACAACCAAAAGTTAAATCAGCAGCAGCTGCTTGCCGGGCGTAAGACAAACCGTTATCATAATATTTTGTTATACCTATATTTTGAACCGTTTTATTTTGTGCGATCAAATTGATTAAAATTCTTTTTACCTGGAATCAGGATCAATTCCTCTGTCAAGGTGTTCGAACATCATCTCAAACTGAAGCCGAAAAATGCTTTGAATGTTATGAGGCAGTATCCTTGAGAGTGTGAAAAAAATAATTTAATACATTCCCCTTTGGTTATCGTTATATAGTTGTTGATGCAACAAACAGCGTTGCTAGTCGGTACATGCTTAGTGATTGTTGTGTCCTTCTCCATAAGGTAAATATACTGTCAACCTTACGTTTTGGAAACAATACAATACATCGAATTGTAATCCACCTTCCCTATCAAGGAAATTTAATAACTTATCATTTGACAAAGTGCATAAATAACTGCATCTTTATCTGTTAATCTTTCAAAGGTATTTTTTCCATTGATTGTGTGCTGATTTATTGCTATCTCTGACTCTCCAGCCTCTCATATCTGGTTCAACAATTGGTCTAGAAGGACATGTAATTCTTGTATGGTGATAAAATGGCCTAAAATCACTTTAAAACTTACTAATATTCACTTTCATGACACTTTCCAAACTTATATGTAACAGTTGACGGTTTGTAAACATAATGGAAGTCCATGTTACCGGTGTCTTTTTCCAAACCCAGCATCATGCCTGTATTATTGAATATGATATTCCATTCCATATAGTTTATGCGCGTAATCTAATAATTACCTTTATTGGCCAGTTCCAGGAGTAATTGGCTGCCTACAAGCTCTTGAAGTTATAAAGGTTGCAACTCGTGTCGGTGAACCCCTTCGTGGAAGAATGCTAAACTTTGATGCATTGTCCTCCCGTTTTAAGATTGTACGTCACTCCATTCTATATGCATACTACGCTACAATTAATCGATCAATCTCATCGCGAAACTCGGAACGTACGTGCTTACTGTGTGGGCGGCAGGGCGCGGCAATAGTTATTTTGGCGTGCACGTCCTGATGCTTGCGGGAGGAAATTGTTCATAAAAACTATAGTTTGACTCAAAAGCTCATACATTGTCCTGGATTATTTTCTGCAGGTTAACAAGATTCATCAAAGGTCGTCAACTTGCATAGTTTGTGGAGATAAGGCTAATGTGACAAGAGACACTTTTATGATGTTTGACTATGATAGCTTCGCACAGTCTTCAAGTTCTAGTAAGGTACACATTGCACATTATCTTTCTAAATAGCAATAGGTTGCCATGGTCCTTTTTATTTAAGGGTAAGCAACAAAACATAATCGAAGTATCGAACATGCATATACTCCTTGAAAATCAATTAACCTACGTTTTGTAATCCCTCATTTTCATTAAATAAGGTGGTGTAAGGATTTTAAAGTCTTTAGAAGTATGTACACCTATGGCCAAGGATTTTTTTTGTAACCATGTTTTCGCTCCGTATATTTTAACTAACCTTTGGCCAAAATTTACAAAAAAAATGTCTATGTAATTCACACATTTGTAAGCTGACATTGACACTGCAAATCTACAAAATGCAGCCGACGCCCAACCTGAACCCGCTCCCAAGGAACGCCCGGATCACCTGCAGAGAATACAAGCGGCTGCTCGACAGCGGCAGGCCTCACCTCCTCCTCGACGTGCGGCCGGTGCATCACTTCCAGATCGCCTCCATACCCAACTCGATGAACATCCCACTGCACGAGCTGAAGGAGAGGCTCCCCCGGCTCAGGGACGCCCTGAGCGAGGTGCGTGGCTGACGTGTCGCACGACAGGCACCACCCCCTGTACTTCATCTGCCAGCGTGGCGACGACTCCCAGGTGGCAGTCCACATCCTCCGGGAGAACGGGTTTCCTTACGCTAGTGACGTAATCAGCGGCCTTGAGTCGTGGGCGCGAGAAGCTGATCCCGGTTTCCCTGTGTAGGGGTGGACAAAAAACTCGTGACTCGTTAGCTCGCTCGACTCGGCTCGGTAGTGGCTCGGCTCGGCTCGACTCGTTGGAAAATTGTAACAAACTGAGCCAATATTTTAGCTCGGTAGTATAATGAGCCAGCTCGAGCTGGCTCGCGAGCTGCTCGCAAGCTAAAATGAGCTGTAACAATACAACATATCTGCCCAACCACACTAGTAAATATGCAACGTTAAACTCATCTAGCAATTTCTCAATTCAAGAGTATGTAAAATATATGATTTTTATAGGATTTTTTCATTTATTCTTTTGAGTACTTTTTGTTTGCTTCAATTTCTCCTGTGAGAGTGATATAAGGTCTGATACACTACAATTTATGGTTTATGATTCATAAATTTGAAAGGGTTAGTGGTGTATTAATTATACTCCTTTTAATACTATGTCTAATTTACGAATCTTAGATTTTTTACTTTAATTTTCCCTTACATTTATTTTTATCGAGTCAGCTCATGAGCTAAACGAGCCAGCTCGAGCTAGCAAACGAGTCAAGCCAAGCCAGATCTGTGGCTCATTGAGATAACGAGCTGAGCTGAGCCAGCTCGTTATCTTAGTGAGCTAGCTCAAGCTAAGCCAAATCAAGCTAAGCCAGCTCGATATCCACCCCTATCCCTGTGTACTGGTGATAGTGATAGGAATCATAGGATTAGTCAATGGCAACTTTTCTTTGGTTACACAAACTTTAAACTGTTATTACGGTCATTGAGAGGTATCGAATTTTATTTGATACCTCCTAAGAAGGTCCGTAAAACCAGTTTTTTTTTCTTCACTGTAAAGTTTTTCTTTTGTCAGAAGGTTTGTAAAGTTAGAAATTAACCTATCTACTACTTAGTTACTCCAACGTTGTCGAGTCTGTGCCCCCCCCCCCCCCGCGTCGCCCCCGCGTCGGCGACCGGGCGGCGCCCGCCCCCAAGCAGCGCCGCCTCCTCCCCTTCTCCCTTCTCGCCGTCGCCGGAGGGCGCCACCGGAAGTCCGGCTGCCTGGGATGGCGGCGGCGGGAGCTCTCGGCGCCCAGCGCTCAGATCCGCCCCGGAGCGCGGGCCGGCAGTGTGGATCGGGGAGGGCGGCGGCGGCTTCTCGGCGTGCGCGAAGGCGTCGGCGGCGGCGCGCAAGGTCCGGCGGCACAGCGGTGTGGTGCTGACGGCAGTGGGCGCGGCGACGCGCCAGGAGCGCGGATCCAGGGCGCGGCCTACTGCGGCCGGTTGGCGGCCAGCACGGGCCTGCGGCCGGCGCCTGTCCGCGGTGCCGGCTTGCGCGTGGCCAGGGGCTCTTGCGGCGGCCTGCGCGGGTGGCCTTGGCCTGCCTCGCCGGATCTGGGAGCTTAGCCCCTGGGTTGGCGCCCCGAGCCTCGTCGGTTCGGACCGGAGCGCGGGGTTGGCAAGGCGGCGGCAGCTGGTACCGGCGTGGTGACGGTCCGGTGTCAAGGCTTCGAGGACTGCGGCTCCGGTCGGGGTTAGGGTGGGCGTTGGAGTCCCCCGGTGGTGGCAGCGTCTGGGGCGGCTCCGACCCTCATCCTTGCCCCTGCTTGGGACTTCTTCATGGCCGGCGGCACCGCTTTCGTTTTCGCGTCGTCAACAAAGCCATTCCCGTAGCGTCGCTAAGTTTCCGCCATTGGGTTCATGCTTCCTATCTCACCTGCGAAGCACGATGTCGTCTCATCGAGGGGACGACAGAAGATTTGGGGACAATAGAGGTTCCCAAACCTTCCCGAGGGTGTCGGGTGTTGCCAGCGGGTGCATATGGAACCTAGTGGGCGAGCTTCGGCGGTTGCGATGGTGGGCGGTGGAGGAAGCGAGTGGGATCGCTCCAGGTGCTCTCGGCTCGTCGGATGGTGGTCCTCAAGCGTAAGCTTTGACCCGGTCGGGTCGGACAAAGGCGTTCGCTCTTCCCTCTTGAGGGCGTTGTCGGCAGGGTCCCGCGGTTCGTGGAAGCTCTCCGTGGTGAAAGCCAAACGTTGGCGCTGTCGCGTCTTTGCCTTCCTGAAGGCGTTGTTTGGAGGTTTCCTGTAGCCGTTGGTGATGAAGTCGTAGGCTCCGCGGTAGGTCGGGTCCGGTTGATTTGTAATGGACTCACGGTCCTTTAGTTTGTTCGTCGCGAGTAGTACCTTGCTGTCTCTGGCGGGCGGTCTAGATAGCCCTGTTACGAGTTTTCTGGATGCTGCTCTCGAGCGGTTTGCGCTTTATTGTAAACTGGGAATCCCAGTATCTTTATGCTTTATATATAAAGCTGGCTTTAGCCTTGGTGGAACGTTATCGAGTCTGTGTGCCTGATATGATGAGCCGCGACTACGACGTACGAGTACATTTTTGAAGCTCTCTACGTGTAGCATTGGTTTTTGCCTGGCAAAGGGAAAGGCATCAGAACCAGCAAAGTTAAGGCCAAGCCCGGCTAATTAAAGCTAGAGAGATATAGAATGTCGTGCAGATTGATCTGATTTGCCGCTGTGATTCTTCTTTTGGAACGCTTTACGCTAACTTCTCAGGCTTTCTTCCGATGGGTTACCCCATTGCTTAGATGCGCCGTTATTCTTTCCCCGCTAGGGCCGAGACCTGCTGAAAGGAAGAGAAAACTGAAGTTACTGGGACACTAAAGATTCGTATTTTCTTTCGCAAAAAAAGGGTCCGTATTTTCTCCCTGGGAATAGCTTCTTTTTTTTGCAGTAAAAGGATGGGAAATGGTGAAGCAGCAGTGTGGGGCGATGCTCGCAGAAAAGTATTAACTGGGCCGCTTTGGAGTTTTGGGCCGTAGGCTAATAATGGGATTGGTTTTGGGCCCACTATCCTTCCTTTGTATTCCGACATCGCTGTACAAACCTCTTCCAAATTTTATTTTTTCACATGCTGACTTTTTATGATATGTATATATCCTAATAAAAGTATAGGTGTATAACAGCCATTTCTATATGACAGTTGCATAAAATAAATATTGCAGTCCAGAAGAAATCAATATATATACCCCACAGGTAAAGCCGTAAAAGGACACAGTTGTACAGAATCAGTCCAGTGCCACCTGAAGAATTAGCTTTGCTCATCAACTTGCCCCCAAACTGATTGTTCGGTGATTTTCGATTGGGCTCCGGCAGCGCAGAGACGACAGTAGCACGACCAACCATGTGAGGACACTCTCCCCTGCGAATCATTGTGCTAGCCAATCTCGTAAAAGCCGGGGCTAACAATGAGTAGTAACACACGGCACGGACTAATTTTTATATACACTACACACTCCACTTAACACGCAACATGGATGGAGTTCAGACATCAGAGAAGCCCCAGCTTTTGCTCCACAAGTCACGGTGGGTGCGGCCGCCTGAGCACACCGAAGCCATGGCCTTGGCGATTCATCGATCGTCCCCGGATGCCTGAATCTGTCCATTTCATGTCTTGGCCAGGTGCTACACAGACCCCAGTATATACACAAGTCTGGAAAGCTCAGGCCAGCTACCTGCTGGATTCATTTGGTCACGCGCACACAAAATTTTAATCTTTGCTCCAGTGGAAGATGACGACCGCAACCAAGAAAACCGCCGCGCGCGTTGTTTGTGTGCCTGCAGAATATTCATGCACATGTTGGAGACAAGCTAGATATCTAGCTAGACGTATAATCTAAATCCTATCTTATATTATAATGGTTGTGCCCACATTTACGAGTTGGATTGGAGCACTGGGCACTCATGAGTCATGAAGAATTCGAATTAATAGAGAGTTGGCGAAAATTCAGCAGTCTGGAGGGAGACGACGGCGTATTAGCCTGCTGGACTAGCAGGAGTAGAAGATGATGAGGTCTTTTAGGTACCCAATACCACTGGTTAAAAAGGAGTAGTATATAAACTTCTGATTAGTTGAGAAAAATTATATACCATTATAACGTAGACCAGTGGTATAGGTAGTATATGAGGAGTGATATATGTAGTATAAGGGTATTATTGGAAGAAATATAAATGGCATTATTGTAATTAATGTAATTAAGTATTTTTTCATTCGATCATTCAAATTTATCGTGACTTGTCGTTTCATTTCACTCTCAATCTTATTCATTTCCCTCTGTTCCTCATTTTCCCGACGTCTATCTCTTGTCTCTGTACGGCGACCGGTGATGGGTAGTCGCAATTACTAAATTACCCATGTCTATACCATATACCACCCAAGAGTGGTATTGGGTACCGCAAAAGAGCTCATGATGAGAGGAATCATTGTGGAAGCTAAGATCGATGACAATGTGCCATGCGTGCGCTTACCGCTTATTATGATTTGGGTGAAGCAGCTGCACTAGACACACATCTTCATACCTGCGATTTTATGCCGCGTCCTGATCATGGGAGCGACGCAGGATTGACAAATTGGTAACGACCACCTGGTATGGTCTCGTGCAAGGTGCTGTCGATGCATCCGTTTTGGATATATCGATCGACTGGAGTCGATGGATATGATGGGATGCTATTATCTACGAATAGCATAGCATATATACGGTTCCTAGGTTCCCAGGACTCGCAATCGACAGGACCAAATAAATCCGTCGTCACTGCTGACAGGGCAATGCAACTAAGCTAGATGTGTTCATCAATCACCAGAGTGTGGGCAGATACGTTTCATCCATGTCCAAGAACTCGATCCAATAGCAATTCCAGCAGCGTGCTTTTATTTCTCAGGACACGGAATTAAATTATCCGACGCCTAATCAGGCTAGCTAGATTATATTAAGCTGCGAGAGTGCCCCCATCGGATTAATTAAGCCAGCAAAATTAAAGCCCTCCACAAGGCTGAGATTATTAGAGATACGGAACAACATGGCTATCCGTGTTAGATTAAACAACGCTAGAAATCAAGGCTTCACGGGCACGGCTGTCGATCCAGCAAGCTAATTAAGCCAACCGATCGACGGCGACCGGTCCGGTGGTCGTGCATCATCGCCGGCCGCGCCGTCGTCATCATCATCTCGCCGGGAGACGACGCAGGTCGACAGGACAAACCACCGTGCCATCCCCTTGCGCCCCACCCTCCCTACACCCGTATCCCACCATATCCAGCAGGCCACCGCGCCTGCTTTCTCCCCAGGACCATCAGCCGCTGCTCAATATTCCTTCGATCTCTACACGTACGCCCAGTTCCCGGCCAGGAATATAGCATACTACTAATCCGCTGTGCTCCTGTTCTAGAAATGTCTTCTGGCTAACCACTCGACTAATAATCAATAATACTCTGCAGGGCAAACAGTACAGAGACAGAGAAGCTAGATTAACAGTTTGCACGGTCGAATAAATGCGCAGACTGTTGAGTTGGCTTGGCTTACACCCGTAGGTAGTACGGCCGGTGCAAAGCTAGCTCGATCTAGTGTATAGTAGTAGTACTAGTGGTAAGCTAGCTAGTAGTAGTAGCTACTGGTGTCGATCTCGATCTATCATGTGGCGATCGTTTTCGCCGGCCGGCCGTCACGACTGCTGCGGCCGGACGGCGATCGGGCGGTGGCAGACGGCGCCGTCGGCGGCACCGCGGCGGTCGGCGGCGGCGGCGGAGTTGGCGCTGGAGGAGACGCGCTCGCAGGAGGGGCACATGGTGAGCGTGGTGGGCGGGGACATGTGCATGTAGAGGTGCGGCGACACGAGCTTGAGCGCGCGGAGCTCCTGCACCTCCTTGTGCAGCCGCCGGTTCTCCTCCGTCAGCGTCTCGCAGCAGCGCTTCAGGAACTCGCAGTCCACCTCCGTCTGCTTCAGCTTCGTCCTGCAGCACACACGACGTACGGGCGAGGATTAGAAGGGGACATGATACAGGAAAAGAAGAATTTAATTAAAGCTGCGTGCTTGGTAGCGACATATACATATCGCATGTAGTGTGCTGCGTACTGTATGTACGTACCTGGCGCGTCTGTTCTGGAACCACACCTCCACCTGCCGGGGCCGCAGGCCGAGCTGCTGCGCCAAGGCTGCCTTCTGCCGCTGCACGCGCCACCATTAAGCATGCAGGTGCAGTAACTTATTAGATCGAGAACCAGCGCGCTAGGGGGTGGAATGATTGAGCCAGAGCCGCTGTTCATCTCCATGATTAACTATTAGTCATGGCCGGCCGTAAAAGAGGATGAACAGAATTGATACTTACAGGGTTGAGAGTGGGGTGCTCCCGGAAGCTGTCCTCGAGCACGGCCGACTGGTCCTTGGACAGCCGGAGCTTCTTCCTGGAGCCGTCCATGCCGCAGCCGCCGTCCTCCTCGTCGCTGCCGCCGCGCAGCAGGAGGCCCGCCTCATCGGCCGACGCCTCGCTCCGCTTTGCCGGTAGCAGTGGCATCGTCTCCAGGAACCTCTTCTTCTCTGATGATCAAGATATAGTGTCATATATACACTGTATTAGTTACTGACGGCGACGTACTACTACTACCGGTATAGTCATGCATCAACTCACACACTAGCTAGCTGCTACGATAGACAAAAAAAGCTATAGCGATCCATTAGCAAGCTTGCATTTACCTGGAGATCGGAGCAGCATGGCGGCGACATGGTGAGTGCGAGGAGCCGCAGCAAGCGAGGAGCTGAGGCTGAGGCTGAGCCCTAAGTCCTCGGCCCTCTCCATCATCTTTCTTGCTCGACCGCTCAATCGATTGATCTCTCTTCTAACGGAGTAGCATATAGTTTTTCTTGCCTCTCTCGATCTATCGATCGGATCTCTGCGAGAAGAACTGGGACTGGGCTCTCGATCTATCGATATGTGTGTGTGTATGTGTGGAGCTGGAACTGGGGGATAGATAGATGGAGCGAGCTGGCCGGTACGATGGATCGGAGCATAAAGAGAAGTGGGGGAGAGCGAGGGTTTTAAAGAGGCGGGCGGAGGAGCAGAGGCCAGACCGGGCGGGAGGAATGTTGGATCTCACTTCACATAGCTTCTGGGACAGCAATCATTAACTTGTGGGGCGGGCTCCTTAATTGGTGCAATCATAACTTCTCCACCACCACCACCTCCACCTCCTCCTCCTCCTCCTCCTAAAAAAGCAGCCAGGCGCAGCGCAGCTAGCCCCGCTCAAAACGTATTGCGGGCCTAGCTAACTTCAGCTATTCTCCACCCGGCCGGCCAGCCTAGGATTTCTTTTCGGCGAAAAGGCGAGGCATTATATTTCCACCTTTGTTGACGAGCCAGCGCGCGCTTGTGTAATCAGATGGCCAAGGGAAGAATAATGCATATGGAGAGTATATATCCGGCAAAACTAGATAGCTAGTGTGCATGCCTTTTCATCTATGACACTCGTGGGCATACGCTGCATGCCTCCGTGGGTGCAAGATATATTATCGTGTCTGCCGTATAAAATAGTACCTTCTGAAAAAGTTTCAGATTTTGGACCACTTGCATATATGCATTGAAATGCTTATCAGTATTAGACTACTGTGTGTAACTAGAAATGAGTCCGTCGTCCGTGTGCGATCGACTTTATTCTTCATTATTATTATATTAGGATCCCCTTTCATTTGGAGGTTATGTGCAAAACTTTACTATTCATCATCATTCAGGAATTTGGAGTATATAATTTCAAGTTTTCAACAATGAAAATAACTGTCGAAGAACTTTTTCCCGGACCGTCACTTTTCCCATGTTTTGACTGGAGTGTTCCATGTGTTTGACTGGAGATCGAGTAGTAGTGGACATATATGGAGGTCGCCCTAGCGCGCTAGCTAAGATAGACTGGGATGATGTGCACATCTATACTATCTTATCTAGCGAGTATAGCATACTATCTTATCTAGCGAGTATTGGTCTAGAGCGCCATAGCTAGGACCAGATAGAAGTGGCAACGCCAAGCAATGATCGCGGCACGTAGGAGCAGTGCATGAAGAAATGATTGGCTTTTCGAGTTGGTACCAACCAAAAACGCTAAGGCTGCCCCGGCCCCGGCCGGTTCGAGGATGGACGGCATCATTGCCGAGGGCGTGCTCGGCTCGGCCCGGCCCGCATTGATCGTACGGTAGGCCATGCCATGCCATGCCATGGCGGCACCACCACACAACCTCCGAATGATCCCTCCACAGAGAGAGACGGAGACGCGAGGCGAGAGCTGAGCTCAAGTGCCCATTCATGCGAGCCCCGGGGCGCATGGCCTTTCCCCCCAGGCCCAAATCATCGTGTCCCGCTTTGCGCCGGCACGCACCTATCCCCACCCCGCGCGGGCCCGGCGGGGGGCCCACGCGCGGGCGCCGGCCCATCTCATCTCCCAACCCATCATCATCCCATCATTGCATGCCTGCCGCCCGTCGATCCAAAGCCTTTTGACATGGCAACGCGCTTATGGTCTTCCGTTCCGTCTACTCTAGCACGAGTACGTGTAGCTAGCGGTTCATACGAGTTGCGTACATGGTACTCCTGCTAGCTTGTTGGGCCATGCGTACGGCGTCGCCGTTTCATTAATTTCACCAAAGCGCTTAGCTTTATTCTCGCCTCGATCATACCATGGCTCGTGCATACTTTTGCTGGAGACGACATGCCCTATATACTTTGAAACATAATCTCATCATTGACAAAACTGCGTCTAGGATTAGGGTTTAAGAGTTAGAGAGGAATATAAGGGTAATCCCAACCCAATGGCTAGGATGATGTCCATAGCATTAAATAAGATGCCATGTAGGACAAAAGATGACGTGGCAAGTGAGTTAATGAAGAAAGAGGAGGAAACCGGGTCTTGCATGAGACATGGTTTCTACACGCTATCCAAGACAAGATGAGAGAGGAACATCATTTAATTTAGTCATAAAGCATCAGTGTCTGCTTTGGGAGGGTAGTGTCTTGTACTAGTTTCTTGATGATGTGGAGGTTATGGACATCACTACTAATGTCTTGGGTTAGGACTGCCCTAAAGCCAGTCTCAATGCACCATTTCACTACACGGTTAACTAGACCAGAGACTAGGTAACTGTACCAAAGGAGTGTCATGGTGATGAAACTCCTCTCACATCATATGAAACTCTTACTTCTCTCTCATATACCACATCAGCATATTTAATGCTATGAAATCCCCGTGAAACTCCCACTGAGATTGGCCTAATGTCGGTAAGATGATAGGTGCCACCAAGGGAGAGATTTGTATAGTATAGACGATATGGTGATGAAAGGCATCAAGGTGAGAGCACCACGCGCCAATCAATGTGTGTTAGGAAGTGTGGGAGGCAGCAAGTTAATTATAATATAGTAAGATAGCAGCGAATTGGGTCTAACTTAGCTGGCTATTAGGTTAATATGTTGGAACCTCTCTACTAGAAACCTGGTGATTAGGAAGAGTTTATCACCAAAAATCTCATTCCAATCACAAGGCGAATTCCACATATCCCTCAAGAAATCTGTTACCATATATACCTAGCAAAATTCTTAAAATATACTACTCTTCCGTTCTAAAATATAGATCGTTTAATTTTTTATTATAAATTTGACTACTCGTTTTATTTAAAAAAAATTACAAAAATATAGTCAAATATTTTATATTAATAAAGCAAAGCCACCACAAAAAATACGATAATTTACATAAAATTTTAAATAAACGAACAGTCAAACATATGATAAAAAAAGTCAAATAACTTACATTTTAGAACAGAGTGAGTATTATTTCAATCATGTGATATGTCTTTGCTAATTGTGGGACCACGTTTCAAAGATCGTAGTCATGTTACCGTAAGTACGAATGGGCAGCCATTAGTTTCTTAAGTACCTTGTGATGAGATCCCACTCAATGGAGCCTTCCGTATTTCCCGCGGTACTAACCTAGCATGATTACGATTTTCCCAAACACATCTACCGGCTCTCGATCTTTTGCCTCGATCCCACATACTCAGACAACGTCATAATCAGACATATTCCATCATCCGCTATCGCCCACATGAAAAAAGAAAATCAAGCTTATCTTTCCAGAAAGGCAAACGGCTTAATTAAAGCGCTGCGATCTCGCAGTTGCATGTAACGATCGATCGGTCGAGCGCAAAAAAAAAACCTAAAACCCCCTGTGACAGGAAAAGTACGTTCTGAGCCGACAATCCGTCTACCTGTGGCGGAGATTCTCTCTCGCCCTGCCAAAAAACCGCATCGATCGACGATCGCTGCGTACCAATCATTCGACTCCACTCCGGGCCGCGCGCGAGCGCACAGCGACGCGGGGGGAGAAAAAGGAGGCCCGGCCCGGCCGGACACGAGGGCGCGACGGCGACCGGCCGGCCTGCGGCGACCGCGACGGCGGGGGTGGCGGTGCCGGTGGTGGATCACTGATCGATCGGATATATCGCGCGGGGGCCGCGGGATCTCGTCACGTGGCCCGGTCCGACACGGGCTCTCCCCCACCGCAGCACCCACGGCCGGGTCCGCGGGCGCGGGGAGATCTCTCGCTCTCGCCCAAAGCGAGCTGACAGAGGAAAGCAGGAAAAAGGGTGGGCGCGCGAGAAGCCCAGCAGCCCAGGTGACCGGCGGGCCTACCACCGCGTGTGGCTGGCTGCTGACTCCGCGGGCCCGGTCCGGCCCCACGTACACCGCGCCAGCGGCCAGCGCCGAACCGAACGAACAGCCCGCCCTCACGCGTGTCGTCCTGTCGCCTTCGGCAGGCATCCCACCGCCGCCAATCATTGTCTTCCCGACGAGATCTCGGAAAGATATCATCGATCGTCACATATCTTCATCTATATCCACAGTACGAACGTCCCTCCCTCGCTCGATGAGGCAACTACTCGTCTACTCCTGTGTTTGTGTCGGTATTTCTGTTTCTGTGCCTGTCACCGATAATGATCTGGACGCGGCCGCCGGCCGTTCCGGATGAGGCCGCATTTCGTGACGACGATGGATTCTTAGGGAATGGCGAAAGCAACGGCGGCCGGAGGTGTTTCAAGTTTCTCCGGATGCCATCTATTGAAACCCTAGCTCCGCCGATCCATTGGGCTCCCGGTCACGTCGGCACGTCGTGGCATCCGGTACCTCTGAGCCCGGATAGAGACCTACGGCTAACGGCTCCGAACGAGATGAAGCTTCGAAAAAGGAAAAGAAGGATATCTATTCCCGATCTTGCATCTCTGCGATAGATGGCAACACGGTTGACTTGCTACATACTACTGGGTGATGTAATAAGCAAGAAAAGCCCTGCAGGACTGAAACGAGCACTAGCAGAGAGAGAGAGAGAGGCCTGAAAGAAGAAGCCCGGCCAATCGATCGAGATGGCGGAAAGTTACCACCACCACCAGAGACAGGACACACGAGAGCCTCTTTTACCGCGTGACGGAGACAAAGGTAAATGCGCGCGCTGTTGCCCCGCAGTGGCGTTTCACCGGCCGGTCGCCGGGTCGGTTCAGTGGCGTAGAAGCGAAGACGGCGACGGACGGCCGGCGCGTGCAGGCCGGCCGGGCCGGGACACACACCACACGGTAATCAAAAGGCCGGATTGCCGTATGATGCGTCGCCCGCGCGCGCTGCACTAGAGACCTGCGCGCAGGCAGAGATATCAGAGAGTCAGATCGGCACGCACGCAGAGCCCTTATTGGCAAGCAGCCATGCTGAAATAAACGCCTGCGGGGATCATGCGCGCATGCATTGCCCCCCGTCGCGGTCAGAATCATGGGCTTGCAAAGCGCAGTCCATTCAGGCGGAGCAAGTATGTAGATTGATGGCCAGCCATCACCCATCAGCTCCACGACTACACAACGAGTGAATGCTGCGACTTTCGCAGTCAAGGGCGCACTGAAAGAAAGGCCGGGCAGAACTGATCGATCGAGTAGACAGTGAATGGCCGCCTATCGATCACTCTGGGGCGAGAACGATTGGCCCCGACCGAAGAAGGCTGGTTGGGTACACGCGGAGAAGCTTGATTTGCAAGGAACACGATGATATGGATGAATGGATCATGTCAACACTAGCTGCGACAGAAGGCAGCTACCTGTGTCTCGCCATAATAAGTGAAAGACCTGCAGGCGAGGGCAATAATCTGAAACGAGCGGAGAGGAAGGCGAGAGCCCTCTCGCCCTGACATGTGTGCCGATTCCGGCCACCGGTCCGCCGCGGCCATCGCCCATCATGCAGGCTTCCCCCATCATGGCGGTGGCGCGGGGCCATCATTGCCGCGACAGCGCCGGGGGGACTCGTGCCGCGCGCGCGCTCATCGGTTGACCGCGTGCGCGCGGCCGATTGCCCCTGCCTGCGCTGCGCGGGTGGCCGCGCCCAGGTGCTGTCTGAGGCTGATCGTTCGTTCGATTGGTCACCTCTCGTTGTGGGGTAAGCAAGCCTGATGAGCCGCGGAAAGTGGGTGGAGGCGCCGAAGTTTCACCGGCATGATGGTGTTGGAGGTTGGAGCCCTGCATGCCCGGCTGCGGCCTGCCTGCAGGCTGGGCTATCGCTAGGTATCTCCCCTGATGAGGGCCTGAGGGAGCGATCATGGCGGCGTTTTTGAAAGAGCTTATCATGGCCGCGTTGAACGGTGGAATGTGCGGCAGTGCGTTTGTCCCGGTCCCTGCCCGACATGGCTGGCCGTGGCAGAGGAGCTCTCTTGACGTGCATTGCGTAAGCGTGTTGCGGACTTGCTGCGGTAGTAGTGGCTCTCTCTCTCTCTCTCTCGTCTCTCTGGAGAAGGTTGCGGTGGCTGGGCCGAGATGCAGAGTCGGGCCTCCTTTGTGTGTAGCTAGTGGGGTGGGCCAAACTCGGGGACGACTGGGCCCCTCGCACACCGCTGTTTGCTCATCATCTCGCTCTCTCTCTCTCTCTGTCTCTCTGGGTCACGATATGTTTGTGTGGGTCGGGCTAGTTGTAAAATTCGTAGGCCTCATAGCCCAGCCCATCTTAAGGGCTAAACGTATGCGGCCTAAATTTGCCCACGCAGCCCACCTCCTCGTAACGAAAGCCCACTCAGAAAATGAAACGGTCCCTAGCCGACTCACTCTCCTCCAGCCAAGATGATCATCATCTCTCTCGGGTCGCGATATGTTTGTGGACTGAATAAACTGCGTAGGCCTCACGACCCATACATTAGAGGACTCTTCAGCCCATCTAAAGTGCTAAACCTATGCGGCCTAAATTTGCCCTACGGCCCTCCTCGAAACGAAACCCCACTGAGAAAATGAAATGGGCCCCCGGCCGACTCGCTCCTACCAAATGTAGAAACCCAATCCAGTTGAAAGCCACAGGGTCCCTCCCTCCGCTGCGCTGCGCCGAGATCTTTTCGTCTCGTCTGACGCTGACCGCGGAACAGGAGCGTCGCGTCGGTTCGGCCCGTCGCGGCGATGGCGATTGCGGCGGCAGGCGCTGTCTGGTTGCCAACTTGCCATATGGGGGACGCGACGAACCTCAGATCGGGATCGGGTGAAGGCAACCACTGCACTCTACTACTCCCGTACCACATGGACATGGCCCCTCCCGGATGAGACGCCATTGTCGCGGGGCTGCACAGCGGCATTCAGCTTCCGTGTAGCAGCTAGCGTGTGAGCGCCTGGAACTTTACGCACTGATGATACACTGATTGGATGGAGAGGGAAGCTAGAGCCTCGATCTGAATAATTAATGCACATGAGTTGTCAATCAAGTTTTTTTCCCCAGGAAGAAGCTATGAACAAAGCTTAGGCACAATGTCAATGGCACCAAGCTGCCAGCTTGGAAAGGGAAATTGCTTGACTGATCAGTGTTATCCTCCATGCCAATATACTCTCTCACAATATTTGCTCTGAAGAAGTGGGCAGGGCACTCAAGAAGATTGACAAAATCAGACGGAACTTTTTGTGGAAGGGGTCAGAAGAAGCAAGTGGAGGACATTGCCTTGTCAAATGGAAGAAGGCAGTCTTGCCGAAGGAGATGGGTGGCCTTGGAACATTGGAATTAGACACTTTCAGCAGAGCACTCAGATTGAGATGGTTATTATGGTATGAGTGGACTGAACCTGGGAGACCTTGGGTAGGCAGTCAGCCACCGTGTGATGCAATTGATCGGCAATTATTCAGAGCCAGCACCATGCATGGTGACCATTGGTAATGGAAATCAGGCGAAATTTCCACAGAAAGGACATGACTGTGAGAGAGGACCTTACCAATCACAACTGGACTAGGGGTTTATGGCGAATGAGCTCGATTGAAGAGATGCCAGAGTTTGTGGTCCTGTGGGATCTTGTTCAAGAGGTGCAATTCAATGGTCAAGAGGACCAGATAGCCTGGCGATGGACTATCACGGCTCCTACACATCAAAATCTGCCTATATGATTCAGTTGCAGGGCACCTACTGCACATTTGATGGAAACTCGATCTGGAAAGCACATGCGGAGGGAAAGCCGAAGTTCTTTGCGTGGCTTTTGGTTCAAAGCAAAATTCTAACTGCTGACAAAGTTGGCAGGTAGAAACTGGCAGTGTAATCAAGAAGAAGAGGCAGCAGTGCACCTTTGCTTGCACTGCTGTTTTGCAAAGGAAGATCGGTTTCTAATGAACAGATGGGCTAAAGGTTTCATACACATGCCAAACGGGCAGGAGAAGGATGTTGAGAGCTGGTGGGCGGCGACATTGCAGTTGGCACCAAGAAACCAGAAACGCTTAGTAGCTGCTGGCCTAATGTACACCACTGGAAGGAAAGAAATCGACGAGTTTTTGAGGGGAAAAGATTGAATACAATGCAGGTGTTTGGCTTTATACAGGAAGATATTGGGACACGCGAGAGGGCGTGCGGTACTCCGGTGCTGGCGTAGAGCTTTTGTCTGTTTATCCATGATAGTAGTTCCTAGTATGTAAATCAGCACTTCTACCTCCTTAAATGAATCAGCAGAGCTCCTGCTTCTTAAAAAAAACAATGTCAATGGCTAACAAGATGTTTTCCGTACAACGGCACCCGACTGCTCTGCTCCCGCGCAGGCATCCAAAGGAACCCAACCGAACGCAAGAGGTAGAATCATTGGATGTCTGATGATGACATACATGACGACTATACAGATACTCTGATTTCTCTTACAAGACGAGCGTTGCTGAAATAACTGGACAACACATCCAACAGAATGAAGAATAACTTGACGAGTGGAGTACTAGTACTACTACACAGAGACTGCACAGAATATGAACACGGCGGCGATGGCGAGTTACCGGAGGAGGCTCCCACACCTCGTAGCTAAAAACTGAAGAAGGCCTCGCTGCCCCCTCCGGCCTCTGCCCCCCGCCGCACGCACCTCCATTGAAGCGGATCGAATTGAAGCCGAGAGAGCCTGATGCTTCGCCTCCGCGGCAGAAGAGCACGCGACACCCGCGCCGGCCCTCACCTAGCTCACATCATGATGCTCATGGTGTGCAGGCCCCCGACGCGGCCCCACGCCCAGGCGTCCGGCGGCGGCGACCGCGGCCGCATGATGCACTCCTCCAGCTCCTGCAGCCTCGCCACCAGCACCACCAGCCGCCGGCACGGCACGAACACCAGCGTCACCGGGATGATCCAGATCGCCAGGTCCAGGATCAGCATCGTGGTCGCGCCGCCTTGAATCTTCCGCTGCAGGCTTCTTCCCGAGCGCCCTCTCTCCGGGCAGCTGGCTGGCCTGACCTCCACAGCCACCGGCCACGGAGAGTTGCTTCGCTTCTTGGACAAGTGTTGCTTTCCTGGC
>OAMR01000864.1:118228-139875 GCA_900205405.1 Echinochloa crus-galli | reverse complement strand
TCAACTTTGAAACAGGGTAGAGACTGCACAGAATATGAACACGGCGGCGATGGCGAGTTACCGGAGGAGGCTCCCACACCTCGTAGCTAAAAACTGAAGAAGGCCTCGCTGCCCCCTCCGGCCTCTGCCCCCCGCCGCACGCACCTCCATTGAAGCGGATCGAATTGAAGCCGAGAGAGCCTGATGCTTCGCCTCCGCGGCAGAAGAGCACGCGACACCCGCGCCGGCCCTCACCTAGCTCACATCATGATGCTCATGGTGTGCAGGCCCCCGACGCGGCCCCACGCCCAGGCGTCCGGCGGCGGCGACCGCGGCCGCATGATGCACTCCTCCAGCTCCTGCAGCCTCGCCACCAGCACCACCAGCCGCCGGCACGGCACGAACACCAGCGTCACCGGGATGATCCAGATCGCCAGGTCCAGGATCAGCATCGTGGTCGCGCCGCCTCGAATCTTCCGCTGCAGGCTTGCTTCTTCCCGAGCGTCCTCTCTCCGAGCAGCTCAGCTCCACAGCCACCGGCCACGGAGAGTTGCTTCGCTTCTTGGACAAGTGTTGCTTTCCTGGCGCAGTCTGGGAAGCTTGCTTGCTGGGATATAACGTAACCCTTCTCCCCCTTCGGAGACGCTCCGCTCCATTATCTGGAATTTGGATGCTTATCGAGATTCTTATCGCGGGGGTGGGATAGTTTAGTGTCTCCCCTAATCAACCGCCCATGTTAGACAACGGGGCATGTTCATGTACAGTGCCGGTCGAGTGGCTGTACTCGTATGCCTGTATCTCGGTCCCACTCGTGACGGCATCGTTGCCGTTAGGCGAGGTGGGGGTGATCACGTCACGTCACATCGTCGAGCAATGATTTGGGAATAATTTATCCGGAAAACTTCTCAAAATTCTCTTTCCAAATTTTACTATTCACTGTCACGTCAAATCTCCCTCCTCATGTATGAAACATTAAACGTGGATAAATAAAAAACTAATTATATGATTTTGATGTACACGACGAAACGAATCTTTTAAGTCTATTTAGACCATGATAGAATAATATTTAGTACAAACAAACAAAAGTGTTACAGTGCGCTACAGTGTCATATGTGACATTTTCACCAAACTCTTCTATCAACTTTTTAAAACTAAACACAGCTAGTCAGGAGGTACAATTGATCGATGATTTGAATCGCGTGTTCTGCCGATCAGGACATTTTGGACCCCCATAATCCCATTCCCATCCATCGAGCACGCGGTAGCTATCGCGGGGCCTTCTTCCTCGGCGTCCAGCGAGAGCTTCCCATCCTATCCCCTGCGTTGCCCCCACAACCAAAGATGCTGCCGCGTAAGCTAATGCGGCGCCTCTGGCGTCTGCTCTCTTGCCCGCCCATCATTGGGTTGGGTACTCTTGCTATGCCTATTTGTAGAAGGGTCACTTGCAATAACTCGTGGTTGCTTGCGCTATGGAGTTTTGCATGTTGCATTAGTGTTTACTAGCTTCTATAGTCTCTCAACGTTATGCCTCGTGGAGATATTCTTCGGACTGATCTTTTTCATTAAAATAGTACAAAGATGTGCTTCAAAAGTCACCGTTATGGCCTTTTGTCAAACGAAGGCTTACCAGTCTACTTCTATATAGTACTACTTCTATTTTAAAAATGACATTTGAGCTACCTAGAAAACAGATGCCCTAGTAAAAAAAGTTCCACTATGTACCTTATACTCGACATTGCTTGGCACGGTAACATGAGCAGAGCAATCAGCCACACCGACAACCAGCGCCTCGGCGCAGCATTCGGAAGACTTGTTACCTAAAGAAGAATAAATCTGGTTCTGTAGACGGTACAAGTGAAGCTTAACTTGAGGTCTTGTTTAAATCCTAAATTCCACCCCCAAAGTTTACTATGTAAAAAGAAGATTCCCATCACATCAAAATGTCGGCACATAAAATGTAAATAAAATCAAAAACTAATTACACGGTTTTGTTGTACTCTGCGAGACCAACATTTTAAGCCTAATTAATTAATTTTTGAATAAATTTTTACATATACAAATAAAATGCTACAATGCGCACGTATCTTAAAAGCTAAAAATTTGAGCCCCAAATTTAGAAACTAAACAAGAGTAAATCCATGGCGACAAGGGCCCGGGAGTACTTAAGGTGCTGTCGGGTGTTGTTTTGATCTGCCATGGGTACTGTGGGCAAGCGCAGAAATGGCTCTTCGGGGACTCGGGGGCCATCGCAGGAGCCCGGCCGGAGCACACGTTGGCAGAAACTCATTATTATGAGAGCAACCAGCAGCGCAAGACTTAACAACCGTTGTTTGGATAACGCACATTCATGTCGTGCGAGCGTGATTGCAGAATTATAAGCGGAAAAGAAGATTTTAAAAATAAACGGTGAAGCCGCTATGGCGTTGACCACAAATAATATAGCCGAACGAACTGTTTCTGCAGTCTTCATTCTCAAATATATGACATTTAGGGTGAACAAATTAGTTATTTTTTAAACTGAATAGGTTATCATAAACGATATATTTTAAAGAACGGAGGTAGTAATAAAAGAATAAAACTATTGACCAAAGAGTGCATACTGCCAGAGTCTATTCATAAAGAAATAAGGTACTAGCAGGTAGAGATCCCTCTAAGCATTCAGGAATCTGGAAGCTGGAACACCATAGTCCTCTTGGGCAGGGGAACTTATGTCTAAGATGGGCTATGATATTAAACATGATAACTGGCCTTGGTGATGAAGTTGAGTATAATGCAATTCTAACTTTTATAAAATCAACTTTGAAACAGGTTAGATCCAACGGAAGGGGTTTGGAAGCCTTTCGATATTTTTTAAAACATAACTAGGGTCAATTCACTACATATAATAATGTCCAGTTTCAGAAAAATTGGCCGGAAAAAAAATAATTGGAACAATCCACACAACATTGCTACATCAACGGTGCGCGTCATTAACCCATGAAAATAGTGTCCCGTCATCACGAACAAATACTCTACCTGCTGATGAAGCAAACTTTTGTCTCCAATGAACTGCCATTGCTAAGGATATACTGTAATGACCTCCACATCATGCATGCTGGAGTTCCTTACGGAGTACTGGAATGTCCAACCATGGCATGCCCCAGCATGCACTCCTTTCTTGTTGATTGCAAATACAGCACCAACGAAATCTGGGAACCTGCGGGCAATTCTTGATATAGCATCCATGGCAGCATCCCGAGGTTCCATCCCTCGTCTCATGCTCTCAACAACCTGATAGCTGCAACAAAATTAATGGTAAGGTTGCCTGGAAGCACATGATACTTGGTCTACTGTCAACACGACCAACATCTGCATACATACGAACATACTATATGGCTAGTCTTTAACGTACTATATGGCTAGTCTTTAAAAGGATATGCAAAGATGTATGGTGTTGCATATCCTAAGATCCTAAGATGCAACTCTAACAAGAATACAACAATCTTTCAAAGAACTTGCAGCCAGGTGGGACAAATGAGGCTATAATTGAGAAGCTAGTTGCCTCATTAAGCCATCTTTTTCGGCATGAGAAACTTCTAGCGCTAATCATTTCTTCATTACCATGGAAGGAAGCGCATCATGATATCACCATCACCAGATGCTCCACAAGCTCCGACTTCGTCATCACCATATGAAGAAGATCCTGGTATTGGTCCATCACCTACCCTGAAATCAAACGATCAGTCAGTACTTCCTATCCAGAGAAGTACTGAAAACTTTCACTAATCTTATTGTTTTGCCAAACAACAAACACAACCTTTGAAAGGTACATAATGAAATCAACCTCTTGTGAAAAGCAAAATTCATTGTATTTTTGTACAGGATGGTTATAGAGTTGGACAGGAAGGAGCCATGCCAACCAAAGTGGGTTATAGCCAATAGGCTCAGCATAAGGTCAGTGGCCAGCATATTTAGGTTTCTACAGAATAATGGATTCCACGGACTAACGTTTGAAAGGTAGATAATGAAATTAACCTCTTGTGGAAAGCAAAATTCATTGTATTTTTCTACAGGATGGTTATAAAGCTGGACAGGAAGGCAATTTTGCTGCACGAATTCGCGCTGATCTGGTCCGTGTAATGTGTGCGTCTGCAGCCATGCCAACCAAAGTGGGCTATAGCCAATAGGCTCAGCATAAGGTCAGTGGGCAACATATTTAGGTTTCTACAGAATTAATGGATTCCACGAACTCAGACACTCAGTGAGGAAGCTAAGCTAGTCCGGAACATTTCAGCAGTTTGCACATGTAACTAAAAAGCAAAACACATTACATAGATGTCAGACACAAACAGAGGAGATGACATATGGTAGGTTTACATCATTTTCCGGCACAGAAAAAATTTCAAATAGATAGGCCACTACAGTGTTACAAGAACAGGGGCTCTGACAAAATAGTCAATACCAACTCAACGGAGATGGGAAGATGCGAAAAATGGTATGTGTGGCACGCTACATATAGGAATGAAAGCATTGAATAAATGGAGAATAACATACAGAGAGAGGACAGGTAAAAAAAGCCTTAAAGATGTCTCTATGCTAGATTGCCATGTGAAATGGCCCAACATCAGGCAAAATCCTCACCTTCCTGGAATTTTATACGTAGCACCATTGGTTGATGTGCCAACCGCTATATGACCCATCTAATAAAGGAAACAATGCCAACATTAGTTTCTCAACAAAACAAAAGATCAACTAATATTGAATGTGATAATAACCTTGTCGATCACAGCCATAGAGATAGTGTCATGGTTGTGGCGATCAATAAACTTTGCATGAGAGTTTACTGGCTCCAGTAAATTATCACTTTGGAACCATCCTTGGCAGACACCTCCTTGACTCCCTTCTACCTCATGCTTTGCAGACTCCAAAGCTTTCACTAAATTGGTAGGATGGTATGGGCCACAACTACCAGCAGGGAAGACATTTTTCCTGAAGTTAGGTTGGCACTGATTCTGTCTCCAGGTTGCCCATTTCTCAAGTGATTCCGGAGAACTTAGATTAGTTGGTCCTGGAAGACCCATTGAAATTGCAAAGGCTGTTGCCTTCTCTCCGACAAGCAGAGTATGCAAGCTGTGCTCCATGACCAGCTTTGCTGCCTTTATTCCATCCTTAACATATCTCATGGCAGCCACTGCTCCAATTTCCATTGTTGCCTGCCAGTTTCCTTAAGCGAAAATAATGAAATGTATCACATTCACTATACGTGAAGGAATAAAATGTCAACATGTATTGCGGCATGAATAGGTAAAACAGATGTTACCCCATTCATGATAAGGGCATCTAATGTAGTTTCACCATTCTCATCTGGACTTCCACCTGGTCCAACTGTGTTAAATGTAAAAATAGTCAAAATGAGAACCAGCTTGATCCATGAGGCATACTAGACATTGGTAAGTTGTTCAAATAGACACTAGGAACAGATGATTGGCATTTCCAAGCATAGGAATATTAACATCTATAGCATATAATAGCATTGCAACCAGTGTTTATATTCACAATGTAGGCTGAAACGTTTAATGTGTTATATATGCCAACTAGTGTAATCAATTTAAAACACCATATAGTATATCTTATTACTGGGGTTAACTCTTCATATTCAGAGATATTTGATTTACTGATACAGGCAGACAATAAAGAGGGTAACACAGGAACAATCATCTGCAACTGATACAGGCAGCAATACTATAACAGAACTGCAGAAAACACAGAGGCAAGTAGCAATACTGGCACATAACTACATATACGAGATAAAAACCCTGACACAAACCAAACACCACGGGATGATATTTAAACAATCTATTCGGGCCAAGCAATTTGATTTTTCTATTGAAGCTGCGTGATACGTCTTCCAAACGCTGTTGATCTATCAACGTAGTTCAGGTACCAACACCACTGTTTCCACTTAAGCTCCGCGACCTCGCGAGCTACAACTGTGGCCTCGCTCGAATCGCTGTTAGGAGAATGCCACGGGTAAGAGACCGACCTGTGCAGTCGCAGCGGAGCACCTCGCACGCGGAGCAGCCAGCGACGACAGCATCCACGGCCGAACCGCCTCCGCCATCGGCCGATACCACCTCCCACGCCGCCCTGACCGCCTCCCGGAACGGCCAGGTGCTCACCACCACAGGAAACGCCCCGCCCACTTCCGCCGGGCCTCCGCCGCCCGCGGCCTGAATGAAACCCCAACAATCCAAATCCATCATCAACGATGGAGCAAACCAATCCAAACTGGAGACCAAATCGAATCGGGTCTCCGCTTACCGAGCACCAATTGAACTGCAGAAGCAGCAGCCCCGCGAGAAGCCGCACGGTAGAATCCATGGATGCTGGACGGGCGATTGGCTGGTTACAGCGTGCGGGGATTTGCCTGCACAGGCGCCAGTTCGGAGGTGACCTGTGCGGGCTGTCCCGCATGTCAGTGGATTTGCAAGAGGCTACTTCCATGCGGGCCCCACCTGTCGGTGAGAGAGATTCCGGCTTGTATAGGGTGCCACCACTCCCGCAGCTGACACACGAATACCCTAGTAGCGGCGGCGGGGATGGACGAGAGAGGCGGCGGCGGCGGCGGTGGCGGTGGCGGGGAGGCGGAGAGGTGGCCATGGTGGGCGGCGGCGAGCGCGGCGCAAGCGGCGGCCGGGGTGGCGTGGTTCCGACGGGGCAAGGGCGGCACGGCGGTGGCGATGCCGTTCAAAGCGTTCGCCATCGCCTCCCTCTTCGTCGGCGCCGGCGCCACGGCCGCCGCCGCCGGAGTGGTCGCCGCGGGCGTCGGATCGGTAAGGCTTCTAATCCGAAATTCCGCTCCCGCGCGGTGGACAATTTTGCTGCACGAATTCGCGCTGATCTGGTCCGTGTAATGTGTGCGTCTGCAGGTGGAGGACATGAAGGGCGTGGGCGCGAGCATCCGGAGGTGGATGGGAGCTCCTCCTCGCCGGGTGGGAGGTGACTGAGCAGCAAACTGCGACTGTGACCGGAATTCTGCTGATAATTTTCAGTCCTTGGAGGAAACTAGAATGGCCAATGGGGAAAGGTGGATGGTGATCTGCATCGCTTCACGTTTTTTTTTTTTGAGATCTACCAGGCCCGTGTGTGTCATTCTGATTTGGTGTGCAAAAGAGTAATAATGATACTAGAAACTGATGTAATCTACTCCGTACCCTGTATCGCAAGCTTAAATTAATCAAATTTTATCTCCACCCTGGTTCCACAGAGCACATACTTTATTACTGTCTTTGATCATTTTTCTCGAACGCAAACTAGCTGAAACCAATTTTTACCAGGTTGGTGATCGGAGGGATGGCAAGTTCGTGGCAACATAACGCCTGCATTTTGGGCGCACCGCGCACGCAACAACAAAACGTTTGCAACTTTGCAAGCAGCGAAGCACACGATGTGGACACAGAGCATTCTTGGGCCGCGGAAATCGGAGGTCGTGGGCGTGGACGAGCGGCGTGGGGGTGGACGAGCGGTTAGCGGCCCGCGTTCGTGCGCCCGCTCCACCGCGGCCTGCGCCGCTTCGGGAATCAACCCCGTCCGTCGGATCGCCACCGGGCGCCCCCGATCGCGCCACGTGCGCCACTCGCTCCCCCGCTGCCCCATAAGGAGAGCAGAGCACGAGGGAGGGAGACGCCGCGCTTCTCCGGAGCAGTTCCCTGGTGAGAAAGATCGCGCAGTGGCAGTGCGTTGAGGCAATGGCTCGAGCACCTGGCGGTGGTGGGCGGCGGCGGGCCGGCGGCGGCAGGAGGGACGCGGCGGGAGGAGGGGAGGCGGCGGTGCGGAAGGGGCCGTGGATGGCGGAGGAGGACGCCGTGCTGCTGGAGCACGTGCGCGCGCACGGGCCCTGCGACTGGAGCTCCATTCGATCCAAAGGCCTCCTGCCCCGCACCGGCAAGTCCTGCCGCCTCCGCTGGGTCAACAAGCTCCGGCCAAACCTCAAGACGTGAGCGCTTATCCTTCTCGTTGCTAATAATTTCGCTTTGGTTCCATTTCTCCTCTTCGTTCTCTGCTTAGTTTGAGTACACTGGGGATCATGAACTGCGGTCGCAAGTTGTTAGAATTGCATTTCGCTTGGGTTTATGCTGCTACTTGATCACGAAGACACGAACCATACCTCCGCCATGCTATTCCTCTGCATTGCGCTGATTTATTGCCGCCTGCATGCATTCTGTGCACGATTGATCACAAATTCACGACGGTAATCTGAACTTTTTGCTGGCAGTGGCTGCAAGTTCTCTGCCGAGGAGGAGCGGGTGGTGCTGGAGCTGCAGGCGCAGTTCGGGAACAAGTGGGCGAGGATCGCCACCTACTTGCCGGGGAGGACGGACAACGACGTGAAGAACTTCTGGAGCACCCGCCAGAAGCGGCTCGCCAGGCTCCTGCGCGCGCCGCCGCTCCCCGCCGGCCGGTCCAGCAGGAACGGCAGCGCCAAGGCGCCTGCGGCCTCGCCTCTCGAGTCGCGTCCTGCCGCCGTGGTAATCACATGCAATTCACATCGCCCCCACTCATTCCTTTCTCCCAGCCGACTTATATTTTTTCAGTCCTTTGCGCCCAGTATGAAATTGTTTTTTCTTCTTCATACATGAATGAAAATTTGTTGATGGAAATCTGTGCTGTAAACTGTCATCAGGATCAGGGTCCAAGCCTGGATCCTGTTCCATTCGGGGGCAGCTCCTCCGGCGTCCACCCATGTAGCGCAGCAACACCGTTCATGGACGCCCAGAATGCTGCGCTGGTCCCGTATGATCAGGCAGGCTCTCGGCTTCTCAGCTTCGGCGGAGCACCGCCGCCGATCACGCCGGCCACCGACAGCCACGCGTGCTCGTCGTCAAACGCAGGACAGTTGCTACCAAAGCTGCCGTTCGATGAGCCTCCGTACCCTCTGCTCGACTACCCAGGGATGCCAGAGGGTTGGAACATGGCTCCCGGGTTCTTCAACGCCGGCGCCATGGATGATCTCGCCTACCAGGGGCTAATACCAATGGCGCAGTCCGCTCCGGTGATCTTCCCGTTCTTCGGCACGGAGTGCGCGCAGGGTGGCGTCAAGGCCGAGCCCCCCGACGCGCCCGATTTCTTCGACGACCTCCCGCTGGACATGTTCGACTCCATTGATCAGATGCCCCCGCCGTTATCGCCTCCTGCGACGAGCTCTGGATTTTGATGTTGGGCTCTCTCGGATGGACAATGGCCGTGCTGCGAAAACTGACATTCATCATTCTTTTCTGGCTATGCATTTGGACAGGCTGTTCTGACGCTGCTGATCAGTTCAGTACTGGTGGCTGCTGAGAGTTTAGCCTTGAGGCCTTTCAAAAAAATGCTTAAGCCTTGTGGACTTAGATTGCAGCCGACTTACTTAATAACCTTGCCATGATTCAGGTTAGAGCTTTGTGTTGACATGGAAAGTGCAATCCTTCGAACCATAGATGCAGAATGTATGATGCAAGTACTGATCAAGTGATTGTGATGTTTGTAAAGCTTAGCGAGTTAGCATGCTGTAGTGTTGGTAGTGGTCTAGTACAAAGAGTTGTAAGAAGTTTAGCATGTGAGTACTATGTAAACAATGTTTGTGCCATTTGTGTCTGGTGTTTTTATGCTTTGTCACAAGTAAACGAGGTGTGCTGTTCTGCCTGTTCATGAATTATTGATCTAAGTGGCGGACTTGGAGTCCAACTGTTTAGTGAGGTGCACAGTAGCACACACCAGATTGCTCTAAAAAATGTCAGATTTACATTGACTTGATCATTTTAGACACTAGCAAGAACGCACGCGCGGCACGCACGTTTATGCACGCACGTTTATTGATGACATGTAGGTATTAAAACAATATCACTTCACTTTAGTGCAAAGCGCTTTTAAAAATACTTTATATTCGCTCTCTCATGCATGAGCTTTATGTATTCAAAACTCATGATAGTCTCAAAACTCATGATAATTGGCATTTATTTATATGGAGAAAACTCTCTAATTTATTGTCTTTTAGCAATACTGGATAATTAGTTGTGTATAGACGTGGGTACAAATGTGGGTATATTTAGGTGGGCCTTTTTTTGGTGAAAAAAAATTTGGATTTAGAGGGGGAAATCAATATAGGAATGCCTTTTCTCCTGCATAGATTGAACCAAAAGTTGCTAATGGTTTTAATATGTGTAAGGAATAGTTAGTAGGATCTGAATAGCCCCAAAGTTAGCAACTTTGTAGTTTGTGTAAAGCCGTAAAGGTTTCATGTGGCTGTCTGTAACATGGAAACCTCACTAGTTTTGCTCATGAAACTCAGCTTCTGATCAGTAGTGCTACTCGCAAAAAGGTTCAAGCAACATTGCAGATAAACCTCCATGATTTCTAGCAATGGTGGTTTTTTTTAATAAGCATGCTACTTCTGTGATCCATTTAAAAAAATCTGACAAGGGGTTTGTTAAATTACAGATGTCCCTGTAACTACTTCCCTGAACAGATTAAAAGCATGCCAGATAAATATTCTTAATATAAAGCCACCAGGTTTGACTCATGGTTAGTTATCATGTCAACACCTATATCCCTATAGCACCATAAAGTTCCTTAAGATCTTGCACTCCATGTCCTTTTGGGGTTTTTTTATGATATACTAACCATTGGGTACTTGTGCTGTGTGTGTGTTTTGACATGTTGTGCTGTGTGTGTTAAAGTAGTATTTATCTGGTTAAAACGGACACTTCTCAAGATTCTTTTTGGGGGTGAACCAGTAAAGAATATTGTTGAGTGTTAGTTTTGATACAGACTTCCTATGAAATTTCGGCATACTGACACTTGCCATTGATTACTTACAGTATCAGTGTACTAACGTATATGATGTTTGTCGAATAAGAGTTGTTCCTTGATCTTTTTTATTTTAAGGCACGTTGTGCCTTAATCCTTTTTAAGGTATATATTTGTGTGTTTGTTATTATCAGTGTACTAACGTATATGATGTTTGTTGTGCCTTGATCCTTTTTTGTAGAACATGGTTGATGTAACTAAGTTTGTCGAATAAGAGTTGTTCCTTGACTTGCAGTATCAGTGTACTTACTTTTTTTAGCCAAGCTAAGTCGTTGACACATTTATTTTACCCTAAAATTTGTCATTTTTTCTCCAATCAGATTGCATGGTACACCATAGCAAAGATACATATCAAACTTCGACACATTTTTCAGTAATAAATATATGAGGTTTTGGACTAGCACTTATAAGATACAACACAAAGAAAAAATGAGCAATAATTTGATATATATGCATTGTAATAATAAAAACGAACATATTGGATTGATAATAAATTATAGACAACAAACAATACTGAATTTTGCAAATTATAGTGGATGGGGGGCATTTGTCCTTCCTCCGACTAAATTGAAGCAAATTATATATACCATGGTTGCATGCATGAGGGGCATTTGTACCTCCTCCAACATATGTGGGGGCATTGGGGCATTTTTACCACTTCTATAGAAAGAGTTATACCATGTGACCCTCCGTTAGCTTCAGAGAATACCCTGCATTCTTCGGTCTAAATAAAAATAGAAGTTATTAGTCGAACATTGTGTTTAGTTAAAATGTGCACCGGTAAGTATTATAGAAAGTAGATTATACGATTTATTGAATAATGTATGTTGTAAAATCGTGAAAAAAAACTCACGATATCGCTGGTGCTAGTTGACGTGGCTATTGTGGCGGTCATTATATCTAGACCGTGACCCACAACATAGTTGATTTCCATGACCTCAACAAAGTCCATTACCTAGATATCCCCAAGAAGTAGTAAAAAATTAGCACCTACACATGCTTGAATAGAAATTTTGAATTTATAGCTAGTATGACAAATACCTTTTAGCGAGCACGTTTGCTGACAATAGAAGTTGGGGGGAAAGCTATGGCTTTTCTGACAACCGACCACATCTAAGTGAAACGTATTTAAACATCAATTGTTAGATTTTGCAAAAGACTATTGGATTGGGGGGTTGGGGGGGCATGTGTTTATTTTGTACCTCCTCCGACATGAAAGCTTTGTTGTTTGGTTGGGGGGATTAATTGAAAATAGGACTGAGGTTCCATCATACTCCCCTCTTCAGCTTTCCAGTGCATTTAGCTGTTCCACATGAGAACCAAAAGTCTGACTGGCGAAAAACCTTGGCGACGAGAATACCTTTCCAGGAAATTCGGAGGCTACTATCTCGAGGTAGCTTTCATAGTCACTGCCCGGGGTAAATTTTCCACCATTGCAGTTGTGATCCTGTAGCCAACATCGGGTAGAGGCGTGAACAGAGCAAACCACCAAAGCCAGAACAATGCTGCCATCCCTTGAAATTAGATTAAAATAGAAGTTTGTGTTAAAAACATTTTAAAATTAATGCTAACAAGGAAACTATTTTTTATCATAGTCATCACAATAGCAGTAATCACATCTGGAAAGTGTTTAGTCAAACACAAAAAGTCACATACTAAAAACTGACAATGACATTCTCACTGGTTGGAAGTTGGAACCCTCACACTTTCACCCTCCGCTCGTTGACGTCGTTTGTCTCACCTGATGTCTAAAGTCTCGTCTTTCTACAGAAATGCTCCATGATGAAATCCGGGCAAAGCTCCTTGACTTGAACGAGACAGGTTTCATCAGAGAGAGAGATCATGTATTTCAGAGAAATTCAACTAAGACAAGGATATTCATCCTTGGTTGTTGCTGTGATATCTAACGTTTCATCAGGCCGACAAGGTAGACAGGTTTAGGCATCCTGTAGACCATGACCTGGGTTGCCCTGTGTTCCGGCATGCATTGCAATTGTAGATGACATACAAATACAACCATCTCCAGATACATGAAGACGACGTTTTTGGACTAGGCACTGGGCTGCAGATCATAATTCCTCAGAGCGCACCGTTGCACCCACTGCCCATGCATGTCCTAGCGATCCAACCAGATCGATGCTATTAAAATTGGTTCTTTTTGAGGGTTCTAAACTTCTAATGCTGGAGGGAGCAACGATGTTTAGAAAAATTAGCAATACATTGACAAAACCAAATTGGAGTGTAAAACCAAACATGCTTCTTGTACCATGACCATCTATCCTCCCCCGTAGTCCCAGTATATCTTACTTATGATATAACACAATTTAGAAGAGCCATTTTACTACTACTCCATCCGCTTTAAAATATAAATAGTTTTACTTTTAAACTTTGACTAAATTTATATAAAAAAATACACCAACACCTAAACTTTGACCAAACTTATAAAAAATACACTAACATCTAAAATATCAAAAATATTTTAGTTAAATCTGCCCAAACATGTCTTGACAGCGTATCTGTTTGGCATTGCAAATATTAATGTATTTTTAATAATTTTTTTGAAGTTATATAAAATCACTAGTATTTTCAATCGTGACCATGGGAAAAAGTCAAACAGAAGATTGAACCAATCAGGTCATTGGTTCACTAGTCCAACAGATGTTTGCTCGCCAAACCAGATTTTTTTCATTTATCAATATAATACTTTATTTTTCACATGACACATATGAAAAGCATACGAGTATTTGTAAAAAAAAATTTAGCATATTACATACTAAGATGATATAACTTACCACAAAAACAATAGTCTATCATCCAAATTTATGTCAAAACGTCAAAACTAATCACTTGTTTCCAACAAAATAGGTTAATGGTTTACTGATTCACTAAAATTTCAGCCACTGCGATGTTTGCACCAGCTTAACTGTGCGGCTGATTTTTCATGTGAACAGATATTGCTAAGGTTCACGGTCACAACACGATTTGTGTGAGTCTAACTTTTCTTTTCTTCGTTCATTCCTGGAGTAACTAGACGTGATGCCGTTGCACATTTACTAGCACCACTGCACGTCTGCACCAGCCACACCAATTGGCAACTGCAATTGGTACATGTCCTTTGCCCGTCTTCCGCTGGCACCATGGCGCCCCAAAGCCGATCTGAGCCGCCTATGGTCTCCACCGAACGGCCCAGATTACCTCAGCTTCCGAGCAAGCACGCGAACCGGCAATGATATGGCAGGTGTGTATAAAGCCGCACGACCACAGACTTCGCAAACTCTTTTCCGGCCCGTGGGTTGAGCGGTGATACACGCTGCTCCCCTGCGTCGTCCTCGTCGTCGTCCTAGGTTCTACAGATTCAGGTGCGGGTGCTGATAAAATAACTAATCTTTCATATTTTTAGTGTAATAGAGGTCGCTCAGATCGCAGATACGCTTTTTTGGCGGGGGAATCGAGTGTTTTTCTCTTGATCTGTGCCGTTCTTGGCCGTCCTGTTAGCCTTTTCGGTTGGATTTGGCGCAGAGGTGGAGAGTTGTGTTGGATTGGATTTTGGGGGGTCCTAGAGTTGCGTGTGCTCTTTGGATTCATGGGAAAGTTGTTTGATTCGTGGTGGTTGGGGAAGTACGGGCGATCAGATTTTCCGTTCTATTAAGAATTTTCCTTTTTACGCAGACGATATTGTACAACTTGTGTGGCTGATAAAGATGCTAGATTTTGCTATTTGTTGGCGTGAGGATTATTGCTAGACTAGTATGCTTACAATTTTTTTGGTATATTGGGCAACCTGTATAAATTGTTCCCATTTGTGTAACTGAATTGCTGTTGCCGTAGAGCATAAAATTGTTCACCTTTCTAGTTCTGCTATAGAAGTGGTTTAGGTTTCTTTTTAGCTTATTCAGTTGAGGTTATCTCGTTGCAGAATTGCAGGGATATTCTCCTGTGATCTAAAGAAATGTTCGGCCGTGCGCCAAGGAGGAGCAATAACACCAAGTACTACGAGGTACTTGGCGTCTCTAGTACTGCAAGCCGCGATGAGCTTAAGAAAGCATACAGGAAGGCTGCTATAAAGAGCCACCCTGACAAGGGTGGGGACCCAGAAAAGGTTTGAGGATATGAAGTGTCTACTTACTCCAATTTGGATTCTTTAGTTCTGACCATCATTTCCTGGATTCGACAGTTTAAAGAATTATCTCAAGCTTATGAGGTTCTTAGTGATCCAGAGAAGAGGGAGATATATGACCAATATGGAGAGGATGGTCTCAAGGAGGGAATGGGAGGAGGTGGTGACTTCCATAACCCGTTTGACATATTCGAGCAGTTTTTTGGTGGTGGTTCCTTTGGGGGTAATGCAAATTGTTTATCTTAAGTTTCTCAATACATTTCCCCCTGTACTTTTGTAATTACACAAGGATTTATTATTTGAAGGTAGTAGCTCAAGAGTACGAAGACAGAAACGTGGTGAGGATGTTGTGCATTCTCTAAAGGTGTCTTTAGAAGATGTGTACAATGGGGCTACCAAGAAATTATCATTATCACGGAATGTTCTCTGCTCAAAGTGCAAGGGGTAAGTCTTCTGTATAGTTCCATACAGCACGTTTTCCTCTCAAGTGAAAGAGATTTTGAATTTTGGGATATAAGTGGTAGGTTGATTTAAATGTACAAATTTCGAGTTTAGGTCCATGTGTACTTTAAGACACCATCTAATTCAAAATGTTGCCAGAATAATCGAATAGAAATGGTCAGTTATGGTTGTATGTGCAACCAATCCTTGTTCAAGGTATGGAACAGCTTGTCCACATTGCACTGGACTATTCATTAGTTTGTAGGATAATATTTGCAATAAATAGATTTTGAGTCCTTTTCTGGTATATTTGGTAACAGTACTGGGGGTTGGAAACTGCATTTGTGATGCTAATATTCATTAGTGTCCATGCTCACATTTGCATTTTGATTTGCCGAGTACTTCATGAATATGCTTCCTCTGGGACATTGAATCCTTGTGATATTCCTGATGAGACAATGCCGTCACCATCAAATGACTTTCTGGCTTTTGATTTCATTTTGTGTGAATATGTGATGTCTTCAGAGCTTGGCTTTGTTAGACTGAAGCATGAACAATGCTAGCAATCTCCTGTGCAAGTGTTGCACACTTGGGCATGCTCTTGTCCTTCTTTGGTTGCAATAGGAGATCAAATGGTATTGACAAAAGATACAGAACATCTTCCATGATCATTTACAGTATGAAGAATTTAACAACACTTGTACTGCTACTGCACGAGAGGAATTTTGAGCAACACTCTTGCTGCTAAATTGTTTGCCAACTCTATTTGGCACTCTGCATTGCAACTATAGACGTCTTACATCATTAATTCTTAAGATTTTTTTTGTGGTGAATTTTAAGACATTTGGGAACTGCAAAAGAGCCTTTAAATATGCTAGCTCAATAGAGATGGCTTCCCCAGTCCCCAGCTATGTGGTTCAGCTGTAGGATATGTCCTCTGATTCTAGTGCTGATAGTCAGGGCTTGAGAGTTAGCAAGAATAATTGCATATTTTTTTCGAACAATAGAATCATTGCAGATGATTAGATTAGTTTAGTTCTGAAGTGTATCATTTGCAGAGTCTCGGCAGTTTCTCTTTTACACAACCTGGCATGCGTGTTCTTATCAAACATAAGCTTCTCACCTCTAGCCTGGACAGTCTTTTGAGCCTGTTCACATCATTTAGTTCCGTATGGTTGTTCCATTTCAATCCCTTCCTTGTAATTCATGTCTTGTGTGGCTATGAAGTCACTGATGGCAACATGCTTGTGTCACCCAGTAATTTTAGAAGGCATTATTTTTCTGGAAAGACAAGAGAACGTGATCCCTTGATGAAACCTCTATTCAACTGCTGCCAGCTGCTATCCCATAGGGTAGTCCTCTTATTTTTTCGAGAGAACCACTTTTATTCTTGAAAATCCACTAATCCAGATTCTCAAAAGAACAGTACAGACATAATTTTGATACTTTAAAAGCAAGTTTAAGACTGGTATAACAAGGATTTTTGACAGTTCGTAGGTAGGTATTATTGAACTTTAATAGGATCATCATAGTGGGTCAATCTTGTGTCAGGTGGATCTCTGTAAGCCTATGCTAAAAAACAAATTTGCAAAACTTGTTTTTTTCTTTAACTGCTTCTATAAAAAACTAATCCAATGGACAGCCAAAATTGGGTCATATTTTAAAAGGAAAACAATGGTTCTGCCTTAACCCAATAAAAATCCACCAGTATGCAGCAAGTCCCCCTGGATTATTCAGTACCTATCATCCAAGCTTAACTGGTGCCTATCAATTAATCCTGTCTCTTTTTTTTTATCCTAGTTAAGCTTAGGTATTTTCTCCGTTCCCCAAATTATAAGTCGTTTTGGCTTTTCTAGGTACATAATATTTGTTATATATCTATAAATATTTTATATTGGTGCATAGCTAAAGTTATGTATCTAGAAAAGTCAAAACGAACTATAATTTGGAATGGAGATAGTATTACTCATTTTGTTGAATCAAGTTTTTGCTGCTACTTTGGTTTGTCCCTGTACAGTAATCCTATACTGTCAATACAAACTGGGGTTACACTAAACCCTTAGGTCAGAATCGAACCGACTCATCACTTCCCCTTAAACCATCAAACTAAGCCCACCAAAATACCCCTGCCACTTAAAACCCTTCAAGTCCACCTGACTGCATGTTTGTTTGGCCCATTTTAGCCACAGTTTGCTAAACCTTTGAAGGTAACAACTTTATCATGCGCTGGTCTTTTTTCCTTTTGGAAGTGCAGGCAAGAGCTACAGTGATCCTTTGTTTCCCTCTATTTCTACATAAGTGTCTGCCATCATGTCTCACTTTTTTGTTGCTTCTTTTTCCCTACTTTCAGGAAAGGAACCAAGTCTGGAGCATCTGCAACATGCTATGGTTGTCATGGTATGGGAATGAAGACTATAACAAGACAGATAGGATTAGGCATGATCCAACAGATGAACACTGTTTGTCCTGAATGTAGAGGATCAGGTATGCTACTCTTGTTCCATTTCTGAAATCCATTGATTGTTGTGTCTTCCTGCAGAATGCATTTTGCTTGTTCTAATTTTATGATTGTAACCTTGTACCATCAATCAGGTGAAATCATTCATGAAAGGGACAGGTGCCCAAGCTGCAGGGCCAACAAAGTTGTTCAAGAGAAGAAGGTTCTTGAGGTTCATATTGAGAAAGGAATGCAACATGGCCAAAAGATTGTATTCCAGGGTGAAGCTGATGAAGCTGTGAGTTACTGAGTTCAATCCGTACCTTTCCTGTAGCCATAAGATGCAGAAATATACACATCCACTGAGTTATTCATGACTGCATGGGTCACTATTTGACTAATATTGGAATATGCCTTCCATGGTGTTGCAGCCTGACACAGTGACAGGAGACATTGTTTTTATCTTGCAAGTTAAAGAGCACCCAAGATTCAAGAGGAAATATGATGACCTGTTCATTGAGCATGCAATCTCTCTGACAGAGGCTTTATGTGGGTTCCAGTTCATTCTGACCCATCTTGACGGCAGGCAGCTTCTAATCAAGTCCAATCCTGGTGAAATTATTAAACCCGGTATGTTCCTGCTTCTAGATGATATTGCTTTTGGTTGTCCACCAAATCTGCTTTTGATAAGTTCTAAAAGGTTAGACTTTTGCAAATGGCTAACACACTTTTGTTCAAAAAGGTCAATACAAGGCCATAAATGACGAGGGTGTGCTGCAGTATGGCCGGCCCTTCATGAAGGGCCGTCTCTTCGTGGAATTTAGCGTCGAATTCCCTGAATCTGGCACCCTCTCCCCTGACCAATGCCGGGCGCTGGAGAAGGTGCTTCCGCAGTTGCCTAGGGGACGTCTGTCAGACATGGAGGTGGATCAGTGTGAGGAGACCGTCATGCACGATGTCAACATAGAAGAGGAGATGAGACGCAGGAAGTACCAGAGGCAGCAGGAAGCCTACGATGAGGACGAGGAGGATGCTGGTCCAAGAGTGCAGTGTGCCCAGCAGTAAGAAGTAAGAACATGTTTAATGCTCTATCATAAGCAATTATAACCCCCACACAGATTTAAGTAGTTGGTGTATGAGAAATTACAATGTAGTAACGAGTGACTCTTATTGTTGTGAGATCTGAATCTTTTTATTGTCAGAGTAATAGTATAAGGGATACACAAGCAGGTGCCAACTCGGCATTTATACTAAGAGCATGTTTGGATCACCTTTAGTCTCGTGACTAAAATTAGTCAAGCTAAGAAAACTTAGTCACCCCCTGTTTGGAAGGGGGAGCTAAAGTGGTATTCAATTGAGGAGAGATAGAGCAAAAGTATTAATGAGGAGAGAGGAAGAGGGGATTTTAGTTTCTTTTAGCTCCTCCACCCCTACTAGTAATTTTTAGCCTCAAGACTAATTTTAGTCCCTCTTTAGCCTCACCTGTTTGGAAGTTTAGCTCTTGCAAGAGGCTAAAATTAGTCAGGCTAATTTTAGTCACCCTGATCCAAACACCCTCTAAGTATCTAGGATGTCTGTGCAAGCATATGGTGATAAACTGGGAGTGCGGCTTGGTTGGATTTGGGAGTGAGGTTTGTAAAACTTTGCATCGCTACTAGGCATGCTGCTGGGACTTTGGCATGTCAGCATTTTAGATGCGAGAGTCTGAAACTGAAGTGTGGATCTATGGTGCCAGTCAATGAAGAGTCTGATTTTGTGGTTCCTACCTGAGAAGCCTCTGAAAAGGTTGGGCAGAACTCCAAAAACTAGCTAGCTGGCTGCTGCTGACCATATACTGCAAAGCACATGACCGCCCGTAGTTCCCTTTCCTGAATGATGAAGTCAAAGTTCTGGTACCTCGCAGATCATGTGGCTGTGTTTTCCGTTATCTGTTACTTTCCCCTCTTAATACGATTGACATTAGCATACCCGATTCCGGAATTAGCTGCTGTAATCACAACGGAACTACCTGCTTGCCTGTTCATGCTGTGCTTCCACTGCTGAACAAATTACAGTACGCTATCATTCCTGTTTGTTGCCGCCAAGTTGCCGCGTGCTCTCTGATGCCATTGTCATTGCCGCCAAGTTGCAGGAGGGGAAGGCATGCAAGAACAGCGAAGCCACGCCTCCATTGCTGTTCCTGTACAGTACTCCACTGGTAGTAGCAGGAACTGAAAACGTATACGATGCCTCTTCGTCGCCTTTCCCAGTGCCTCAACACCAACCTGAAACCACAAGCTGTTCTTGCGTGTGGACAAACAACCACTGGTGGTACTCTATGATGAGTACTCTCCATTGATCGTGGCGCCCGAGTTGGTTAGCGTCGTTCCTAGTTTCAAGGAAGAAGGGGGGGAAAAAAAGTCGGTTACGTTTTAAAGGCTCCATTGATGGTGTCGAAGCTCTGCTGCGTTCTCCACGCATGGCTCGTCGTTCGTCAGCAGCGATAAAAAGGACAGCATCGCATCGGCAACCGGCGCCTTAAACTAGAGCCGTTACAGGCTGTTGCGTTGACACTTGACAGGCCCGCGCTGATGCGCATGCGCCCCCCGTCTCAGCTCGATCGATCAGCCCGGGGCGCCATTGGATCGAGATGGTTAATTACGCGCCGAGATTAGTAAAATAGCCCAACTCGCATCGAGCCAACACAAGGCATTGACTCCGGGAAGTATTATAGGACTCACTGTACGTAGCATTGTTGAGGCTGGCGGGTAACGTGTGGTTACTGTTGCCGGACATGACTCCATGAGCTTGACGGGGCCCCCAACCAACCTTAGGTCAGTCTCAGTGCAGGGTTTCATCACACGGTTACTTAGACTAAAATCTATGAAACCGTGCCAAATGAGTTTCATGGTGATGAAACTCCTCTCACATCCCATGAAACTCTTCCCTCTCTCTCCTCTGCCACATCAGCACATTTAATGTTATGAAACTACCATGAAACCCCCATTGAGACTGGCCTAATCATCCATCACCTGCTTGGTTAGCAGCATTGATAGCCCTGCCCTTGGCATCTCGGGCACTTTGCACAGGCTGTCAGGCTGTAGGAATTTTGTTTAACTTGCCGTAAGCAGGGAGTAATAACTCATGTTCTTGGTACCACTGCGAGATGAGGCTTTATATATTTGCCCACGACCGTGTCATCTGTTCCTGAGCTTGTAAATTACTAGCCGGGGAGACTATGTGCCGGCGTCAGAGTAGTTAAGTTAAATGAGTACTTGCTTGTAGCTGCGCTGCATCTAGCTACCCCTCGTGTACTGAGATACTCCCTCCATTAGTTGAATTAAACAATTTAATCAGTGGAAGAATCATTACTACTTGCCGTATTTGCAATAGACTATGAGTATATAGTCAATACTCAATAATGCAGTTCCGTACATGTTAAATTTACGGCTGGTTTTCTTACTCCCACCTCAAGGTGGAAATGGTCTAGGAACCAAACCAAATCCACACCAATCCATACTAATTCTAGCATATTTACAAACCAATCCAATCCCACTCACTTAGCATTCGAACCAAATCAATCCAAACCATTTAGCTTTTCTCTCCTAACCAAACCAAATTAATCGGTTTGAACCCAAATATTAAAACCGGTTTTTACTCACTACCACTCATAACAAGAATATATCTTATAATGTGGAGCCCACATATTGATATAGCTCAATCAATTTATACGGAGTAGCTAAATCTTATTATGAAACACCTCCAATAAATTTCAGCCAAATTCGCTAAAATTTTAAAGTGTGAACGCGGGGTTTTAGTTTTAGGGTCCGACTTTTGACGTGGGGCCCGCATGTGGATCTCATCATATAA
>OAMR01000864.1:46652-96754 GCA_900205405.1 Echinochloa crus-galli | reverse complement strand
GCCGGGGCCCGGGGAGGCGGCGGCGGCGGTGGGGTTGTCACCGGGGGCTGCGACCTGGGCGCGGGCGTCGGGGACGCGCTCGGAGGCTGTGCCGTCGCGACGGCGAAGAGGACGGCCATGGCCACGGCCACGTGGTGGATGCGCGCCATGGGAGAGGCCGGAGAAGGTGGCGGCGGTGGCGAGTGCGCTAGGGTTTGGGTTGGGGTTTGAGGTGGTGGGGTTTGGTCTTTGCAAGTGGGGGAGGCGGCCGCTTGGAAGTGTGCGAAGGGGATATAAAAAGGGTGGGATACGCGGTAGGAAGAAATATAAAAAAAGGAGACTGGCCAGCGTAACCATGGCAGGTTAGCGATTGTTAATTACGCCACCGTGCAATGTCGGTGGGGCTGTCAGACGATCCTGGCCGTCGGATGGGGATCCTGCGGCGCAGGAAAAATCTCTTTCCTTCAATCGTATTTTGTTTCTATATAAAGGCCCTCTTTAGTTCCCATGAAGAGGTGAAAAATGTGGGGTGAAAATGTCACATCGGACACTGTAGCGCACTGTAGCACTTTTCGTTTGTTTGTGGTAATCGTTGTCCTACCATGACCTAACTAGGCTCAAAAGATTCGTCTCGTCATGTACATTAAAACTATATACTTAGTTTTTTTTATTTACCCACGTTTAGTGTTCCATACATGAGGAGAGAGATTTGATGTGATTTGATGTGATAGGTGAATAGTGAAGTTTGGAGAGAGAATTTTGAGAAGTTGAAGGGAACTAAACAGGGCCTACAGTAATATCTTGGGCCGGTTCGGTACAGAGTACAGAGAGACTCCACGTTATCCTCCGACGATAGTACAGTGAGCGGGGTGGATGAATCCGACGCAAAAGACAAGGGGTGGGGAGCGAAGCGGGACAGAAAGTTCCAACGCGGAGCGCGGGCGATATTCCCTTGTCGCCTTCCGCGGCCCTGACATGCTGCGTGAGGAGAGCACGCCGCGGGGGCCAATCGCCGTTAGGTTAGGTGCGGGTACCAGCACGCCGGCCAGTCAGTCACCCCGGCTCCCGTTGGTATATTCTCCTGCGTTCCACGAGCAAGCACGGCGCGAGAGCGAGCTCGATCACAATTTGTTTTCCTTTCCCCCCTGATCAGTCGTCGGGGACGAGCGAGGGGGTCCGTCTCGCCGTGACACGTAGCCGATCCATCCACGGGAGGCGCCTGCCCCGGACGGCGGCGACCGCGGCACATGCCCAACACATGGCCAGGCGAGCACGCATCCGCGCCGCCGCCCGTTCGCCCGCGTCGCGCCGGGAGGCCGGGCATGTTCGTCGTTCGCCCGCCCGGCGCACGGCCAAGCCGAGGCCGGAGCGCGGGGAGGGGCGCGCATGGTGGGTGGGGTGGACGGGTGGTACAGGGCACGCGCTGGGCGATGGTTCAATTGGTGCCCGGAGATTTTCGGATGGGGATCTAGCAAATAATCGGGGAGGCAGCAGCGCTCACCAGCATGCTGGTGCCATCGTCCGATCGACGACCAGTGCAAGTTGCGCCCGCCCGCCCCCTGATTAGCTCGGGACGCGTCGCCGGCCGTTGCCTTCCTCTTCAAGTTGCGCACTGATGATGATGCGCTCGTTGAGATCGATCTCGCGGCATGCTGCTTGCTGGTCCTGTCGAGGGATTCAGCAAGCAAGCGGCACGAAAGGAATCTGTCCGTCCAGGTGGCGGTGTAAAACGCACGCTGGGTGGTGGTGGATCGAGTGAGGACAAACACAGAGCCGCCCGCACTTTTCTCTGAAGACGATCCTCCGTCGTCGCCGTCGCCATCCATCGGCAATGGAAGGAATCTCGACCAATCGGAGCGGCTGCCTTCTGCGTCCTAATTCCTAAAGGTTGTTGATGAAAACCGTACCCCAGCGGGTTCAATCAACTTGCATTGCATCAGATTCGCGAGGCGAATTAAAATCGAAGCCGGAGGTCGAGCACGTACTCGAAAGGCAAGGAAATTAAACTGGTGGCCGGTAATGAAGAACAACGACCACCATAACTGGTCAACAGTCCTTTTCTATTACGAGCAGGATTATCAAACGGCCACAAAAAATGCGTTCAACTACTAATGATCATGGAGTACAACCAATGGAGATCGCGGTCGTACCATTCTCGCATGTGACAATCATGCATCGCCGGAGAGCGAGCACGCAGCGAAGATCCGATCCGTCCGTCGAGGCCGGCCGTGTTGGTTTCACTGCCAACCGTCGCTAGCTGATGATTCATCGCGTCATTGTTTTTTCATTATATTTCGTCGTGCTATATATTTTCTTCTCCAATTTTATAGCCATATATGTGCATCGCGGCCGTCGATCCGTAGGAGCGTAGCTTTCCGACAGCGAGGGGCGCCACCAATTATTTTCGCCACCCGTCCCCATGCACAGACGACAGACCCCGTTCCGTTCCCCGGTTGCTGTAAGAAAATGACCACTCCGTATGGAAGTTATATGCGGATGTGTGAGTATTAACCACTCTTTACTTGGCCAATACAGTACATGGGGGCTTCGGGTTTCCCTTTAATTGACGTACTAACCGCTACTGGTCGCAATTGGGCATGCAATTGGGCCCCCGGGGTGATCGAGCACGTCAGGCTCGATTCCCTGGCACCTTGCGATTAGGTCATCTCAATGGCGTCTCGTGTTCTAGAATGCTTCGCTCCTGTCACCTCTCCGGTTTTGTCTCTACTGCTGATTAAATCAACGGAGGACCCAGCCAGTACTCGAGTATTAGTGTGACTATACTAGCTGGTCGTCGTCATAGCTTAATAATCGTCATGCAAGAGCAAGACAGCGTGTGCAGTGCGGTGCAGAGCAGGGCAGGGCGGAGCAGCTGGAAGGTCAAGTTGGAACAGGAGCAAGCGCCGGCCGTCGTTAACAAAAACAAAAGTATTTGTGATATCATATGAAAATACTACTTTAATCTTTTCTTCGTCTTCGATGGATGGATGTATGAAATGTTTATTTTATCGATCTTTAATTGCCGTCCATACGTTCCGTACGTGGTCCTGCATGTACCTTCTCGTTCGTTAGTCGCCCTCGCGTTGCACACTAGGCATCATATCAATTCAACCGGTTTTCCTTGGTCTGGGCTTTTGATGCAAAGATTTCGTCGATAGCATGTGCTTTTGACCTGGTAAATTAACGTGTTAATTTACAAGGTAACTACACATGTGATGATTATTAGTTGAGATCTAGATTTGCTTTGAACGTATAATGGCTAAAAAGAGAGCTGATCGTTTGCATATGATACAGCTTTACTTTCGGTCCCTTTTCTCGAATTGAGCCGGTTCCTTCTTTTTATTTTTCCTAAAGATCGATAATATTGTCTCCACTCACAGATATGTGTAGTTTTATGTCACGTGCTCATCAATATATCTTTGAATATTTTTATTGAACTTTAGGCAATAGTATTTTCTTTTGATAATAATAATAATATAACTATATTTCTGAATATTGTAACTTTGCTAAGTCATTAATATATCTTTGAATATTTTTATTGAACTTTTGGTAATAGTGCTTTCTTTTGAATTGCAACTATATCTTTTGAATTGTAACTATATGCTCTTTGTCACCTGTTCTCCTTAGCCTTTTTCTTTGTCTAGCCTTCTTCCCCGTCCCAAATAATAGAAAAAATATAATGATATCAACATGGCAAATAAAATTCACTATTAAAACATATTTATGGTGGATTCAAGTTGATATGATAAATATTATTATATTTTTAATAAACTTTTTCATATAATTTGGGACATAGGTAGTATATTACAAGTTAGTGCTGGTGAAGTGCTGATTTAATTCATGTGCTCCATAAGAGAATTGACACGCGCCTATATGCAGCTCTGGTACGGTCCATCTCACCAGCATTGCAGAGTCTAAAGCACAGGTGCTATGTGCATGGCCTTTATGTGTCTCTGTCACCGTTCTAGTTTCTCAGTAAACACTCATAATGCCAGATGAAATCTTGCGCCCAAAGAACGAAATGGTGGCTCCACCCCTGCCTTTTTCAGAGGAGGTTTTTTGTCGTCGCAGCTTAAGAAACCTCGTAAAGCTTTTTGGGTGCGATCTTAGGAAGCATCCGAGCCTCCAATGCACGCCACGAGTTCCTCAGGCGGTTTTGTTAATGTCCTCATGCTGGAATCTGGCAGTGTTTATATTGATTATTCCGTCTCGTAGACCATAATACACGGAGAGCTGCAATGTTTAATAAATCCGTATCAGGCGCAGCAGAGGAGACTGCTTTTGATGTGCATTATTTCGACTCGATCCCACTCGCCACCCTGCTTTCCCCCAACAAACACAACTCGCTCTGCTGGTTGACACGGCTAGCATTTCCCTCGTTGCCATTGTATAATGAAAATGAAAAGATTGTTTTTTGCATTATAATAGTACGTAGTAAGCTTGCATGCAGTACACCTAGCAGGAACCCAAATCTTTTGGATCTCTGAATTAGGGATTTGGTGCGGTTTAATACTCCACGCAAGGCCCACGAATTGGTACGACACGGAATATTTCAGGCTTCTTTAATCATTACTCGCTCTCGTCCAATCGAAGGAATGCATCCTCACATTTTGCACGACCCTGAACTGTGCTCTGGGGCATGCCTGCCGAGACAGATAAACAATGCGAATCAAAGGTAGGTTCAGTACTGTTGACCATCAGGGAAGCGCGTAGGACATCCCTCGGTACGGTTAGCTCTGTTGCATGCACTCCTTTCTACCCTTCCTTCTCCCTTTGCAATGCCATTCACATTTTTGTTGGTGGGGAAATTATAAGAAATGTGACACTCGAATTGCGGTTTCCACATTAACTTTGGGAGATCAGTCCAAAGTATAGTCTGGCCAAGATATATATAGGAATGGCTCTTCACATATCGCAGTCACCAACCAAGCGCAGCGCAGGCAACTCACTCCCATCAGTTCTAACTTGTACTAGCCGTCGTCATCAACAGAGCAGCAAAGCAGCCAGGCTTAACCGATCGTCATCGTCGGTTCTTCACTTGTCACGTCAGGTCGGGAATGGCGAACGAGCAGGTGCTGTCTCAGGCGTCGTCGTCCGAGGGCGGCTGCACCTGCACCTGCACCTGCAGCAGCAACTCGAGCTCGATCTCGATCACCTCCCTGAACGCGTCGTCGCCGAGCTCCAGCGACGACTCCGGCGGCAAGCAGGGCACGAAGCGGCCGCGCAGGGACCTGAAGCACCCGACGTACCGCGGCGTGCGCATGCGCACGTGGGGCAAGTGGGTGTCCGAGATCCGGGAGCCCCGCAAGAAGTCCCGCATCTGGCTCGGCACCTTCGACAACCCGGAGATGGCGGCGCGCGCGCACGACGCCGCTGCCGTCGCCATCAAGGGCGCCGCCGCGCACCTCAACTTCCCGGACCTCGCCCACGAGCTGCCCCGCGCCGCGTCGGCGGCGCCCAGGGACGTGCAGGCCGCCGCCGCGCTCGCCGCGGCCACGCTGGCCGCCGCTTCTTCGCCCGGCGTCCCGCCCTACGACGACTCCGCCGCCGCGGACGCCGACACGGCGGCGCCTGATGATCAGGCGATCGATCGACGGGAGCTGGCGGCGCCGGAGTTTGTTGCCATTGAGAATGCAACTCCGTTGTGCCGCGGCATTGGACTGGACCTCGCGTTTCTCGACGTGCCGGATGCTCCTCTTCTGGACTTCGGCTACATGCTGTCGCCGCTGCCGCTGGCTCCGTCTTACTGTGGCTCGACGTGGAATGACATCGCCGACGAGCTCTGCTTCGAGGAGCCATTGCTGCTCTGGGAGCATTGACGGTCGAAGAGTAGCTACATGCACGAGATTCTTTAGATTTTTTTTCGGGGTCAATACGCTATTAGTGTGTTAACTAACCCGGCCTGTTGTCAGCCCTCACTGTGATGCATGCTAATAAACTCGCAACGTAGATGTAGCCATTACGTCGAATCGTATTTTTTTAGATTTTGATTCCGTTGCAGGTCAATAAGATTCATATCGCTTTGGGCGATATCATACTTGTATATATACATATCACATTCAAGATTACTTTTTTCCTGCAACTATTGTAAAATTTATTTTCTTGTTTTACTTGTTGTTCCACCCGCAAATGAAAAAGCCTCCAAGCACGTAGCACGGTAGTAGTTCGCATGCAGTGAGTAAAGAATTACTAGTAGCTACTGATGATGAGCTACAGATTATGATGCGCACACCCTGGTTTACAGTGGACGCAATCATGCAACGCACGATGAATATTCTAGAACAAATTAAAGCGAACTACCGTTCTGTCTTTTGTTGTCTTCAGCCATCTAGGAGGTCTAGCCATTTTACGGGCCAATAATATACCGCCAAAGATCGCAACCAACGTGACTAACCACCCCTGGAGATTAGTCATATAGTATCAACGCAAACTCCGATCGAGGCCTCCACCTACAAATAAGTACGTATCGTTTTGAATAATGTATAATCAACACTTTTTAACTAGGATCGTCAATATTTATCTGAATGTTTCAAACGAACTTTAGAAAACCCATTATTTGCATTCGAAACTAGATTTAAAATATATAAAATTTCTATATTTTTAACATTTTTTGTGCTACTAATTAACTGTTAAAGTAGCATGTAGGTGCCCTTTTATGAAACGTCATTTGGATTATTTATGAATTTGTGACTAGCTAGAGTAAGTATTAACATATGGTGGTTAGTGTAGTTAGTGGCACAAGGTTTTAGACGTTTATTAGTGTATTGCATGGTTGGTGAGGCCATGCATGTGGTCTGCCTGCCACAGCAGCACAAAAGCAGCCCCATATCTTCTACACGGCTACGTACTCTGGTTAGGTACGGAGTATGATCCAATGGAGCCATGCCATTTCGCTACGAGGTTAGTTGAGTCGCGTCAAGAGCGCATGCATTTTGGTTTGTTAATATGTCAAATGCTGGAATGCAGTTACGTTGATTAAAGTATGAACCGGTCGGCATGACATGGCCAATGGCTTCTTGTGCAATAGTCCGGGAGCATGTGGGTTCCAGAGGATCAAGTTTTCTAATCCGTGCTTAGATCCTAACTGGGGGCGTCACATATGCATGCTTTGCTACTTGCTAGAGCAGGGACGCCAGAGCTGTTGTTTAGTGTTCAGCTGCCTGTCATCTCAAGTGCCGTCTTGTACTGACCTGTAGAGCACGCCATGGCAGTGGCGCCTTCTGTGTTTGGTCATGTGGGCATATTATTGACTCAACATGCTTATTATTGTATTATTGCATCTTAATTAGAAGAATTATTGGGCAAATTGAACCTTGCAACGGTGACCACCTTTCTTTTGCTGTGATGGGACATCTCAACTGACCATGTGAGTAAACAAATCAGCGCATGTGTTGCGGCCTATAAAAACAAGCTGTTCTGAGCTAAGATATATTAGTGTACTGTTCCAACGTGAATTCAGAACTCCTAACCATTTTTTGTGTATTGGCCACGATTAATTGAAGACTCGTCGTCGAAGAAGTAGTTAGGAGTAATATTAAAAGAATGCAAGTTTGTGCCAAGTTGGGGACATGTAGGGGGGAAGTGCCTTTCAGTCTGAGAAAGAAGGATGGAGTAATTAATGGGTAAGTTTAATTTCTCCGGTTCTGAGTTCTTGTTCACAAACATGTTAACTTGTTATAGAAGGAAAAGTGACAGATAGTGAAGTCAAGAACAAAGCAAACCATCCAGGGGAAGCCTTCTGCAATTGACAGATAATATTTATTTATGCATGGGTAGTAGCCGCAATATCTTTTCAAAAGATTTCATGCTTTTGGGCCCATTTTCTAGCTTAAGGAACCATCAAGTGGTTGATTGAAATGACACCACACATATGACCACAAGCCAAATGCAAGGTAGGGAAAGCGCAAGAGATAAAAACGACCAAATTAGCTCCCTGCTTCCAAAGTCTTAGTTCATCATCCTATTGTCCAAAATGTTCCCTATGTTTGAGTGTGATCGATAAGGACAATGATGCATTGATTCCCACTTCCCAATATATAGAGTAAAATACACCGGCGGTCCTTAAACTTGTCCTGAGGTGTCATCTACATCCCTGAACTCTCAAAATGTATATTTAGGTCCCTGAACTTGCTAAACTGTATCATCTAGGTCCAATGTTCCAAAAATACCCCTATGTATGATGACATGGCTGCCAATTAAGCATGAATTTTTATACTATTTCTCTAACTAAATCGGTTATTCCATCACAATAATTAAATAACTTTATTTGATTGTACCATATCGATAATTATAGATCAAGAGATGGACAAACATCAATAACATAGGGGTATTTTTGGAAGTTTGGACCTAGATGACACAGTTTAGCAAGTTCATGGACCTAAATATGCATTTTGAAAGTTCGGGGACCTAGATGACACCTCGGGACAAGTTCGAGGACCGCTAATGTATTTTACTCCAATATATATAATTCTACGCATTTGCATACATGTATTTGTCTGTAGATATTTTTGCCTTAATAATATCAACGACAATAAGATTCATGTTATCTCAAGCAAACTCAACTACTCACTCCATTACAAATTACAACTTGTTGTTGATTTGTTCTCATAACGTTTGATAATTCATCTTATTAAAAAATTTAGCCTAAATATATAAAAAAGTTATATTTAAAGTATCATTTATGATAAAAATAAATAACAAAGAAAACAAATAATACCTATATAATTTTTTGAAGAGTAAAACATATTGCTAATCCTTGAACTCATCACAGTGTATCATCCGGGTCCCCAAACTTACAAACCGAAAAATCAGATCCTTGATCTTGTCAATAGATGTCAATCCAGTACTTTCAATAGTTGAAAGTGGGTTTGACAATATTTTGATCCATGTAATCTTTTCTAGTTCAAAAACAAATACAGCAAACGCTAGATATGTTTCCTTAAACCATGAAAACCATTTCTAAGACTCCAAAAATTCTAGGAAAAAAGTACAAATACATTGGAACATGGTATACCTAAATAGAATAATTGGAGCCCATGAAAATATCTCTAAAATATTCCAAAAACTAGGTTTAGCTTGAGGAGTATGGGAAAAATATCTTAAAAGTATAAAAATTAATAAAATGTTCAAATTAATGTATATAAACATATTTCAAAAAGTTACCTTAACAAAAACGTTTTATGCAACCAGCATGAATGTGGGTGCATTCATTATGGTTGCATGCATATTGGTTTCCTATCATGTGTTTGTTGTAGAAAATTTTTTCATGGATTAGAATGTAGAAATTTTTCATATTTTCTATATAATTTTCGCATTCCGGATATTATTTTGTAATTTTTGGAGGCTTAGAACTATTTTTCATGGTTTAGAAATGATATCTAGTGTTTGTTGGATTTGTTTTTTAACAAAAATAATGACATGGCTGAAAACCAATTTTAAATGTTGCAAGGACCAGGATGGCACCCTATACCATGTTGGAGATTTCAAATTCCTGATTTTGTAAGCTTAGGGACCGGAATGACACACCTGACAAGTTTGAGGACTTGAATTCCTAGTTTTATAGGTTTTGAGACCGGGATGACACATTGTTACGAGCTCAAAGACTGAATATATATTTTACTCTTTTGTGAATAAGACAAATGGTCAAAATAGTGAAAAAAATCAATAGAGAATAGTAATTTGGAACAGAGATAGTATGCTTTTAGGCTAGGATTCGGAATTTTAGGTGGCATTGATATATAGATGGATGGCTAGGGATATGGTAAGCGGAGGATAGTATAGTTGATGAGTAAAGATGGTGGTATGATGTTGCGATCATCAAGGTCATGATTCATATGTATGACATTATTCCAAGTTGTACGATCCGCTTAGCAGCCAACGATTAGGCCAGTTTCTAGTTTGTGATGGTTACGAAGGTAGCTTCTCCCGCAGTCAATTCAAGGGTAGAAGAGAGGGTCTCTAAGGCATTGGGTTTTGATTCGATGGTTTTGAATTGTATAAGAGTTTTGTACAATATGACGCATTATAGTTCCTTTCGGTCTTTGTTCATAAGAGAGACTGAATAATCAACCTGACTGCTATGTGAGTAAATAAATTGGCATATGTGGCCCTACCCACTGAAAATAAGCTGCTCTGCACTAAGATATTTAGTATACCATTTCAACATAAATTCACCACTGTTGAAGAAGACTTGTGTGATTGTATTAGCTAGGGATTAGTTGAAGACTTGTATGAGAAGTTCTCGTTGTTAGCCTGTTATAAAGAGTGCAAGTTTGTGCCTAGCTGGGGTACAAAGGAGCACAATGATTGGTTAGTTTATATTAGGGTTTCAGATATTATATTGTTTGAACGTGAATTCTGTGGCCCTAGCTATTTTTATTTGTGCAATAGGTAGTGATTAATCGAGGACTTGAAGAAGATCACAAAGTTTTGTCAAATAGTACAGGTTTGTGCCAAGCTCGGGACATGCAGGGGAAGGGTTTTTTTATTTTAGTTTGAAACAAGAACATATGAGAAGTCAATTAATGGATAGAATCCTTGAAAAATCACCAGTGGATTCTTGTTCATAGACATGCTGACGTTGTTGTAGAAAGAAAAGTGATAGCAAAGTACAGAACAGAACAAGGGAGCACTCCTACTACCAATGACGTAATCCACAAATAAGGTCTTTGTTTTTTTAACCAAAATAAGGTATTTTCTTTAATTGTATAATATACTAGCAAAGGAACATGTGCGCATGCACATGTACAAAATAAATCAAACATAACATATAAAATATAGTTGCAATGCCCGCGCGTGCTAAACTCTCTTATATACATTTGTTTCAACTCATATGCCATGCACGTTTATTTAAAAATATTTTATATTCGCTCTCTCATGTGTAGAGAGCTTTATGTATTTTTTTAAAACTCAATAGTTGACATTTATTTATATAAAGAAAAACTCTCTGATTTATTGTCTATTAGCAATACGGGATAGACGTGGGTACAAATGTGGGTATATTTAGGTGGGTCTTTTTTGGGTGAAAAAAGTTGAGCGGGGAAACAATTAAAAGAGCCTGGAACAGTCAATTTTTTGTTGCGTTTCTTGTTCTCCTTCCCTCTTCAAAACCCGACAGGTGGGTCCCCTTGAGGGGGTAAAGCCCGATAGGTGGGTTTGTGAGAAGGTGAGGGTGGATTTTTAGGTAGAAAGTGTTTTCGATTCTCTAGGATCTTTTTAGTATGGATGAAGGGCATAATCTGTTCAAAAGATTTCATACGTTTGGGCTCTCAAAGAATTTTCTTCTCTATAGATTCGTGCCCGGCAGATTACCGAAAAGGAAGCCTCAAGAAACACCTATATAGTAGGTTTTCGAAACGACACCACAAGCAAGTGCACGGTCGGGATATTGCCACGAAATAAAGCCACACAATTAGCTCCAAGCTTTACAGTTTTAATCCATTATCATATCCTCTTGTGCTTTATGCTCTCTACTAGTTACGTCCGAGCATGACCCATACATAGATTTGCGGAGCTTTCGATTCCCAACACATTGATCATTTTTGCAAGCAGCATCGATCTTTTACCTCAAGCACCAAATGGATCAGGAAATTAGCATTTACAAGCGTACTCCTTACAGCTTTGAGGGACCAGATCAATGGCATGGTATTCCTTGCAATCCTTGCTCATAATTAAGAGACACTGGGTGTTCCTTTCAATCTTTGTTCATAAGAGACACTGATCGAATCAAGCTACATCAAGCACGCACAGGTACCGTACCATCGTCCTTCCCGATTGGTGGCCGGGCGACCCGAGCAATGCTGCTTGCAAGAATCCCGGGAGCAAATGTACCAGGCGAAACTTATTGATCGCACGACAAATCGAGACGGCATTAGGTCGTACAGACGACCGACTAAGGATCATTAAACACGGTGTCGCCCATGACTACAGCTAGCTAGAGATCTCTTATCGCCGTGCATCAAGAAACAGCAAGAGATTGTCGTGGCAGTACACGGGTCACTGAAGCAGATGATGCAGTTACCTACTAGGCCTGATCGCCATCACTGGACGGGACGGCCGGGGCCGGGCGGGCGCCCTGTCCGGCCGGCTGGCCGAGAGCGCAGGAGCTAGGCATCCGCGGCCCGATCGGGATCGGATCGTACGCGGCCCAGCCCTGAATGAGATCGCGCTGTTACCCATCGTTGCGTTCTTGTCAGCAGCACTAGCAGGCTGCAGTGGCGCTCGTTAGCCGCCCGCTAGCGCTTAACAGTTTGTCCCCCGTAGGTGAGTGAATGATTGTGGCCGGCCGGTCGATCGATGGTCGTCGAGAGAGATCAGACCAGAGATGGAGGGCAGCTGGCCTTGGGACTGGGAGGTGGTTGCGAGCTACGCTACGCTACGGCTACGCTCTCGAACACTGACCGACCGGTCCATTGGTCGGAGCTAGCAGTTCGTCAGTGGCTGCTGTGACTGCTGCTTGGACGCTTGCTGCCAGCAGCCAGCCACGAGAGGAAACGCCTCGCGTTGCTGATGCTGGCGTCCCTGCTCGCCTGCATGCGCTTCCGAAATTGACCGCGTGTTCACGCGGATCGAGGTCGTCTCGTGGGCGTGGCTGCGTCGCGGTAGCTAGGAGTAGCTACCGCCTATACCGCGCGCCCGCTGCCGTGCCTAATTTGGATCGGTGCGATCGTGAGAGTAATGCCGAGCAGTGAGCACCGAAAAAATGGTCGAGTCGTCGGAGGGAGTCTCCTCCTGCGACAGTGCGTCTATGTCACTGTGCAGAGCAGAGGAACAAGAGCTGTTCATCAGCTCAACCTAACGGTTGCAGGCTTGCCCTTGCCGTTCCCTTCTCTATAGGCCCAGGGAACCTGGGCGGAATCGCTGGCCCGCGCCCCGTTTCGCGGCCCGTGCTCTCCTCACCCCGCGGTGCTGTTCGTCACTCTGAACGCGACGTGCACCGTTGGTGGTGTGGGGAGGGCAACGGGACACGGGGAGCGTCGGGGCTCGGGTGGTGGCGACTTCACTTGAGCCGCGTCGTGCGCGCGTGCTCAAACGAGGGGGCGCCGTCGGACGTTGGCCGATGGCCGGTGTCGCACGTACCAACTGCGCGAGGACGAGACGCCTTGATCGCACTGACCGGGGGCGCTCCTGGCCTGGATGGTGCGCGCGTGAATTCGGCGTCCTGAGCCTGTCCGTTATACAGTAGTTTTTTTTTTTTTTGAAAGGTTCCTGTCCATGTCCATTACTGTGATTGATAGCTTTTTCTCACCGAGGACGTGTTGCTTAAAAACCTAGTCCGCCAGGCCAATTAGTTCATCGCGCACACGTTGGCCTGCAGTTTGAGTTTTTCTCTGTTTTTCCACACTTTGGTTCGTTTTTTTAACGGACGGCAAGTGTTTTACCGAGTTTTTATTAGTAGACAAAGAAAACAAAACAAAAAACAAACAAGTACGTACCGCACCATCAGGCGAAAAATAGAACTACCCCGTAAACTACCACGAAGATTGCTCAACGCAGAGGACGAGCTGTTTGGTTCGTTTTTGAACTGGATAACTAGGTAGTATCCGACACACTTGTGGCTAAGGACCATGGCTTGAGTGTCGCTTTGCCATAAACGTACAGTGATAATCAACTTGCACTCTCTGAAGAGTTTCCAGCCTAAGTGTAAAAGAAATAATACCTCCCCCGCGCGGTGTTGTTTATTTTATAGCAAAATGAAGTTTTCCTAGTGGCAATGAGTAAGGCTTGAGCTGTGTTCACGAGGTTCAGGAAGGGAATTTCGTCTTTTGGTCTTAGCTTCGGCTTATATAAATTTGACACTACTACAAATTGATGGATTTGTGGTTTAAAAAAAGCATTGACAGATAGGCAGTGTATGTGCAGTACGCGGAATCGCAAAAGACAAGAGACACAAAACAGAGATAAGATGTTAATTTAAATAAATTATCTTGAGATAAAATATTTCTTAGTAAAAAAATAACTATATACAGCAAGGTGTCTGGTATTTTTATATCATCTAACTGCACAATTGAGTTAGCTTCCACTGATGTACGTTGAATTGAGAAACACCACATTTGTTTTTCTTATTTTTTCGTGAACCGTAATCTTTTTACAAAAACATAATAAAAAAAGACGGAACCTTACGTGCACACATACTCACAAATGCACGCGCTCGCTAATGGTGGCCACATTTGATTACCATAAAAAAACAACAAGACGTACGTATTACGAGCACTTTATGCAATGAAAATCTAGTCCGAGAGTTGAATCCAACTATCCAAGTATGGGGAGGTTCATCATAATGAATTTATAACGAAATAATCATAGTTTTCACAACAAATTCAATGCATATTAAGGTAGGATGTATTTTGTCAGGAAAAACTATGAGTGCAGTAATTAGTAGACCTTAGTGGAATAGTAGTAACGCTTCATGGCTTCAGATGGCATCAAAAATCATTTTTTTTATTTGTAAACTAGGTCAAGTGAACTTTTTGTATCCAAGAATTATGCGGGAAAGTTGTGTCGTGCGTAATATTTTCAATGCTGAAGCTAATTCATGTTTGTGTGTGCTCCATTTGATGTTTTAGAGTTGATCTAATGAATGAAAAACTACCCGCCTCTAAGTAATGGAGAATGGAGACTAGGATCCCTCATAGAAAATCACTTCAAACCTCCATGCTGGCGTGGCACGGAGTTGTAGTAGCCATTTTTCAAATGTAATGGAATTAGTCTTAGAAAAAATAGAAAAAGGTACAAAACAAAGAGAAGCCAATAAAAAAATTATTTAGTGGTGTTTGAATCACCAGTTAATTGCTAACTAACTAATTTTAGCTAGAATGGTCCAAATAGAATAGCCAATGCAACACCTAATGACCTCGTATCTAGTTGGAATGCAACTATCCAAATAGCTTGTTGAACCAAACTAACCCTATCTAGTGGAGTACTCCCTCCGTTCTGAAAAACTTGACGTTTAGGACAGCGACACGGTCTTCAAAACACAACTTTGACCTCTTATTATTATAAATGTTATTCTAAAAATATTTATCAAAAAGTGATATATGTATATTTTTATAAAAGTATTTTTCAAGACAAATCTATTTATATAGTTTTCACATTTGTAAACTCAATAATTTAAAAGTTATTCATGATTTATATTCCCAATTTTTGACCCAAACCTTGTTCTAAACGTCAGGTTTTTCAGAACGGAGGGAGTATTGAAAGACAATTTGTTCATGATTTTCAAGGAAATTAACCCTTTACCACCAACTACTATAAATAGTTGCATAATGAATGGGTGCATTTAATGAATGATCCAATTAGTGCAATTAGCGAGTGGATCCAAACACCTCCAGCTAATAATTAGCCAATTAGGTAACAGTTAGTTGTTTTGTTTTCTAAGGTGATCAAATCAATTCTTCTTTTTATGATGTGTGTAAGTCAATCTAGTTTTTCTTTTAGAACAAGACCAATGTATTTTGGGCATGTTTGAATCGAAGTCCTAATGTGTAAAGTGCTAGACTTTCCATACAAGAGTGCTAATAGAAGGTGCTAAACTTTAACCAAGAGTCGATAGGATGAAAAAGCATTAGCTAGAGAAAATGTTCTAATAGGTGCTAAACTTTAGCCCTAACACTTTACCCAATTAGCCTAGACGAAATAGTATATATAATTGGGAAGACTTCACGTGAGTGATTTTTTCGCTGTCACCAATTCACAATGGTATAAAGTTAAAAGGAGTTAGTAAGTCGGGCCCATATAGTTTAGTAAAAATATCAAATTATACAAGTGCTTGTTTATACCAATTGATTTATTTTTGTAACGACTGTTAACATGAAAATATATTATAGAGTACTACGTAACTAATGGTCAAATTTTACTTTTTAAACTTGTATATATCCTAACATAACACTCCATGCACGTCAGGTGCAGGAGGACGAAAATTTGACTGGCTCTTTGGATTTTTATGAGCGGAAAAAAGACATTTCAGGGTGAGCCGGCGAGGGTGAGACGAGTCCGCCCTTCATGGTCCCGGCTGAACGGGCCCCGTCCTATGTTTCCCCTCCGTTGCAATGCCACGTCGCTCTGCCCTCCGACTCGCACCATAAAACCTGACCCCGCTCTGCTCCTCCTCCCGTCTCCAGCTCTCCACTCCCCTGCCCCTAGAGTGCCCAACAACTCCACCGCCGCTCCGCAGAGGATAGCAGCAGCAGCCATGGACGTGGACGACACTCACGAGCCGGCGTCCCCGACCTCGGCGTCGTCCTCTTCGTCGTCGTCGTCCGCCTCTTCGTCCTCCCAGGCCCCGAAGAAGCGGGCGCGCCAGGACGGCAGCCGGCACCCGACGTACCGCGGCGTGCGCATGCGGAGCTGGGGCAAGTGGGTGTCCGAGATCAGGGAGCCCCGCAAGAAGTCGCGCATCTGGCTGGGAACGTTCGCCACCGCGGAGATGGCGGCGCGCGCGCACGACGTGGCCGCGCTCGCCATCAAGGGCCGCGGCGCGCACCTCCCGTGGGTGCGTGTGCCCTCGAGCTTGGTGGTTTTCGAGGTGATTTCGGCCGGGTCAGGAAGCTGTCGGATTCTCCTCGCGGCGACACTTGAGATGGGCACAATCCTCCTCTGCCCTGTAGTACTCAGCCGGGCTCGCCTGCACAAATCGTGGTGTACTTTCGACAATTAACAATGTCCTCGTGCTCGTGGGCCGTCGATGACGACGTGGCCGGCGGCGCCGGCGCGTTCCGCCTCATCGAGGAGCCGGTGCTGTGGGAATACTGATCAATGCCACACCGCGCGAGTTCCCGGAGCAGCCGCCGCTGGCGAGTATTAGGTCATCGATCGGACACATGTAAATGCCATGCCATGCCGCCCGCCGCTTCCGGTTCCTCCGCTCTGTTCTTCCCCGTCTTCTCTCCGGTCCAGATTGCCGTGTTCCGTTTCCTGTTTGCTTTTGCCAGATTTAGGAGCCGCTCTTGTACAAAGCTATTTCCTTTTGCCTTCTCTTGCTTGATTTGGGGGACAAGAATATGTATAATTAACGAGCATCTTATCTTCCATCACTTTTGGCGCGCGTTGATTATTTTAGGTGGTAAAAAAAAAGTTGATCCGGCAAAGATTTGCCAAATGGACAGTGATATTTACGCATCCGCCTTTTCCGATCATACTGCTATCAGCTGCTGCCTGCTGCTGCTAGTCAGTAGTCACCTGCCAAAAGAGCGAGGAAAAGTCTCCCGCCTTCCAAGCCACGGCAGGAATCATCCATCCATCCATCGCCCCGCCGAGTCCCGCGGCTTCACACGCCCGCCGCCGGCCGCTCCACGCAGGCGCAGCGCAGCGCCAAAGGCTAGCGCACTAATGAATGATTCGGCCTTGCTAATGAATGCGCAGCGCCCCGTCCCCCATCAGACTCCCGCTCCCAACGGTGACGTGTGCCGCTCTCAGAGAGCTAGAGGCTCCAGTGCGAGAGCAGCGCGCTTAAAGGCCGCGACAGCGACGGCCGGCCGCGTGAAAGAGCGGCTTCCGGGTTAAGTAAAGATTTGGGAGCGGGCAAAAGTCTAACGCAGCGCGCGCCTCGCTCGTCACGTAGTTATCACACGCGGTCACGACGCTCCCCTCCCCTCTCCGCCCGCGCCGCGCCCCGTCGCCATCGTGTACTGCCCCGGCGGCCATTTCGCAATCCCCGCGCGCGGCGTCCGTGCGACGCGATGGCGCGCGCCCCGGGGCCAAAAAATACGGTCCAGGTCTGAGGACGGCGCCGCCCCGGCCTGGTCCGCGCAGGCGGCACGCGCTCCCGCTGCCGCCCTGCCCGCCGCAAGACGACGCGCTCGGCGATGCGCCCCATGCGGCACGTCCGCCCGGGGCATTTGCACAGGAACGTGACCTGATCGCTGAGCTGCCGCCTGCCGGGAGCGGTAGTGAGCTGTGCAAGCGCCAATGTGTCCGCGCGAGGGGGCTGCCAGCTGCCGGCCGCGGCGGTGCGTGACCAGTGGCCTTTGGAGCCGGACCCTTCCCGGGGAAGACAGACGGTGGCTTAAGATTAGACCGCTGGATTAGCAGCAGTGCTTACTCGTACAACTTGCTCGAGCGACGACTTGCTCCGGGGTTTACTTCAACACCAGAGGACAAGGAAGAGGTAACTTGCGTCGCCGTGCTAGATCGCTGCGCCCACGCAGCACGCACCTCGCTCGCTTTTAATTTCCCGTCCTTGTTTGTTTCGCCCCGTTTGGCTTTCCGGACCGGTCGAGCCGAGTCGATTGCGTGACACTTTTGGTCTCGGACCGACCGTGCCATGACCATGAGCCAGCAGCCCCCCGTTGCCCGAGGACGGGGGAATTAAAAGCGAAGCTGCGTTAGCCGGCGTGCGGGCGACCATGTGATTGCTGCCTCGTCGATCCCCATGGCCGCATTGCTCGGTCGATCGAGTCGTGCACGGATACGGACCCGTGGGTGCGTGTGCCCTCGAGCTTGGTGGTTTTCGAGGTGATTTCGGCCGGGTCAGGAAGCTGTCGGATTCTCCTCGCGGCGACACTTGAGATGGGCACAATCCTCCTCTGCCCTGTAGTACTCAGCCGGGCTCGCCTGCACAAATCGTGGTGTACTTTCGACAATTAACAATCACTAACTTCTCCTAGAAATTAGCAGCAGATCCAGACGGGAGATTACTTGCACGTACTACTGCTACTGGCTGGCGCGGCGGAATTTTGTTTTCAAGACAGGGATACCGACCGAGGCACCATGGCGGCACGACGGCTGAGACGCAACATGGGTGGATGCCTTGCCTTCACCCTGCCGCTCTCTCTGCTCTGCTGCCGCTTGGAGCAACGCTTGGCGCCGCGTCGTGACGACTGCCACTCACTGGTGCGACGAGGGGAAAAAACCGCGTGGCGTCCCCGGAACAAAAGGGCCCGTCGACCGCGCCCACTGGCGGTGCCGGTCTGCACTGCACGTCTGGCCGGCGGGGATCAGCCCCTGCGTGCGTTGGAGTGGTGGACACGTTACGCACAGGGCCTCGGACCTTTCTTGTCCTCACTTTTTTACAAAAGATTTTTCGAGGCGATTCCGTCCGTTTTTCCAATGCGGAGGTTCACCGAATAAACCTTCCATAATCTTCTTTTTAAAATATAAAAAATAAAGAAAAAGAAAGATCAACCCCCCAACATCGAGGACGCTCGATTCGCCTTTTTGCGGTGTCGCATTCCCATAAATAAATCACTGGCGCGGTACGGTGCCTACTGCTGGCGTGAGGTGCTGACACGACGACACTTGGCCTTGTTTAGATGTTAGAATTGGGAGGATGAATTTGGGAGTATGATGTCACTTCGTAATCATTGCACCACTGTAGCATTTCGTTTGTATTTGTGAAAAATTGTCCAAAATTGATTAATTAGGCTCAAAATGTTCGTCTCGCAGAGCACAACAAAACTGTGTAATTAGTTTTTGATTTCATCTACATTTAGTACTCCATATATGTTATGACATTTTGATGTGATGGAGAATCTTCTTTTTGCATAGTAAATTTGGGAGGGAAATTTAGGCCTTGTTTAGATGTTGAAATTGGAGGTTGAATTTGGGAGTAAGATGTCACTTCGTAATCATTGATGTGAAAAATTGTCTAAAAATTGATTAATTAGGCTCAAAATGTTCGTCTCGCAGAGCACAACAAAACTGTGTAATTAGTTTTTGATTTCATCTACATTTAGTACTCCATATATGTTATGACATTTTGATGTGATGGAGAATCTTCTTTTTGCATAGTAAATTTGGGAGGGAAATTTAGGCCTTGTTTAGATGTTGAAATTGGAGGTTGAATTTGGGAGAAAGATGTCACTTCGTAATCATTGCGATACTGTAACATTTCGTTTGTATTTGTGAAAAATTGTCCAAAAATTAATTAACTAGACTCAAAATGTTCGTCTCGTAGAGTACAACAAAACTGTATAATTAGTTTTTGATTTCATCTACATTTAAAACTCCATGCATGTTATGACATTTTGATGTGATAGGGAATCTTCTTTTTGCATAGTGAATTTAGGAGTTGCCTTTTGGCATGTAAACAAGGCCTTAGCATGTAAACAAGGCCTTGGTCGTGGTTCACCCCTCCAGCTGGAGCTGGAGCCCCGTACGACGAGGTCAAACACAGTGCTGCCTCCTGCAGGGTGCAGCGAGCGCGAGCAGCGGCGCCAGGTGTCCCATCCCTCGACACGGCCGTGGGGGCTCGGGGCGTCGGGGCCCAACCAGCAAGGGCCAAGGGCAGTCAAGGGCACGGCAGACAGGTGCTTGGGTTCCAGGCTGGCGATCGGAGTGCAGTCACGGCGGCCCTCTACCTGGCGGTACGGCATCACTGGCCGCGCCGTACGGGTGCAGCACGCGGCATAGCATTGGTTGGGGCACAGCTACGCATCTGCTGTGAACACATCCGCTGGGAAGAGGGTAGGGAGGCCAGTCCGCCAGCTGCTGGTGGCTTCACCTTTTCCCATTCTTGGAAGGAGGGAGGGAGGCAGGCAGGCAGGCAGGCAAGGGAGGCAGGCAAGGGGGCTTTGCTTTGACCGGAGCCCGGAGGTCAAGAGTACACAAGCAGATGCGGATGAGGGAGGGCACGGAGTCATGGGGGTGGAGTGGTGTGCACAACACTTTGCGTCACGGTATTCATTTCCTCGTCTCTCCGGTTGGCGGTGTGTACGTACGCCCGTCCCTGTGATCTTCGGCGATGTGCCCCTGTGGTCGAGATCGGAATCTTTTTTCTCGTGCAAAATCTTTTAGCCGTAGTCCTACCAGCTCTGCGATCATCTATCTGGAAGAACCGATATACAAAGCCTCGGGAGGCTTGAGGATCAGGAAGCGTCTTTTTTTGTTTTTGTTTGCGAATGTGAATGCAAAATACCAAACCCTGCCTTATCTGCTAACTGCGCTGCACTAGGGCCAATAATTGGAGATCTATCCCATGCAAACGCTACGAGACATGGAAATGTCAAAGCACTCATTTGCGGCGGCACCCTGTGGGTAGGTAGACTAGAATGATCTAAATGCGTGCCAGCACATCATTAGTATATTAGTACGTCGTGTTACCCACCGGAACCGGATAGGAACATTGCATCTCTACGTACTCTACGCAGGTGCACGAAACGGTAGGCTCCCGCGCAGGTAGGAAACACGAAGCCTCCGACTAGCCGCCGCCTAGTGGTAGATAGCTGGAGGAGTCCTCCCTCTCCCTCCTCGTCCGTTCCGCAGTTGCAGCCGCCAAAGCTTTAGCTGGCATCGGCAAGGACTCGAGCACACATGTACATCAGCGCGTGCGCCGCTGTACAGCAGGAACGCGCGGCGCCGGCGTGGTGAAAGGCTGCCAGCCCGCCGGGTGAACCGTGGATGGATATGGATACCGCTTGACTCTTGCCTGTTCATTTGGCTGTGGCTGGTGACTGGCGCTGGTTTTTATTGAAAGAAAAACACTACTGACTAGTTGGTGGCTGACGCTGGTTTTCGCTGAGAGAAAAACACTGCTGGGAACGAACCCTCGACGTGTAAAGGCTGCCGCCGGCGCGTGTCCTCGCGGACAGAAAAGGCTGCCGCCTGCGCTGGGGACGATTGGCAGCGGTGGCCTCGGGTGCTAGTCCGCTGGGTGCGTTTGAACTTTCAAAGGCCGCCTGCTACTGCTACGTGTCCGGACCCGGCCGGGGACGCGTCTGGTTGTTACTCCCATTGATTGGGAGGCTGCGGGAGTATTCAAAGCCGTGTGTACGCCGAACCCACGGATACGTCGTCCCGTCCCAGTGTAGCGGTACGACGGTACCACTGCCAGCTACTACTGCTAATTGCTGCTAGACAGCCTGCTGCTGCCACTACCTTGTCAGGAAAACCGAAGGAGGAAAATGAAGTGGAAAGCCACCGCTCGAGCTCGACTCGGGCTCCGTACGTATCCGGTTTGCGTTTGCTAGTCTCGCCTAACCCAACTGCCCAAATCCTGCGCGTAATGACTCGACGGAACCCAAATCCTTTTCGTCTTAAACGAGGCCGTTAGACGACGGGTCCGTTTCCGTTTGACCCGTTCCACGATCGGAGCCGGAGAGACCTAGCTGCCCCCGGTTTGTGTTGTACCTAGCGTGCCCACGACGCCGCTGCACGTAACGTAACGCCAAAGCTGCGTCCGTTTCCATTTCCCCGAATTGAAAGCGGTGGCAATGCAACACAAGCTTCCATGGCGAGACGTGGATCCAAATCGGCAGTAACTGTCAGGATCCAAGTAGCGCTGTCACGTTGGCACGCTCTCTCTAGCTAGAGCGGCAATGTTTCCACCCCGACGACAGTGATCCAGTTTGCAAGAGGGGAGAGCTGAAAGGGCCAGGCGAACGGTTAAAAGGGTTGAGCTTTTAGTACAAGTGTTTGGCCCCGGCCGTCGCCACGTCGACGAGGATGCCAGGAGAACTTGCCTTCACGCCGGAACAAAAGTTTTTGTCCCCGTGGAGGGGTTCCTCGCCGGGGGCGCAGTGTCAGCGTAATGTTCACCGGCGACCAACCTCGAATTCAATACCCGAATCGCCACCGGTAAAGGGACCGCGCGTGGTGACCCGCCTACTAGCAAGCGGCTAGCTATAGGCTAGGCCTGCTAGGCGTCGACGGTTGATGGGAGCCGCTCGAAGCTGATCGATCTGATGATATTTCAGGCCCAGGGAATTCTACGTGAAAGCAGCCCCCATGCAAAGGAACGTCGCTGCCGGACTTCGCTTTCTGACGCGATCAATTTTCTTCTGACGCTGATTATAATTTGAACCCGCATTCAAGTCAACCGCGTCATTACGAGCACGTCATCTCTAAGCGAACTGATTGATTGACAAACCTTAATTAGCTAGGAGTACTACTAGTCTAATGTGCAGGTACCTGTACAGCGGTACAGCTAATAGCTTGCTCCGAGGGTACGTACAGGTGTGTTAACTGCAAGATTCGTTCTGGTATGTAAGATCAAGTCATGATCGAAGTTATTAGAATACTCGATCCATCAGGTTACGAACGCCAGATTTGGTGAAACATGCATCTGGAACTGATCGTACAAAGCTAGGTCGTGAACAGATAACGATGTATTAGGTCTGATGAGTTGTAGTAGGAAATTATCAAATGAAGTGTCCAAATACTATACCCTTCGGTACAAAACGATGAACCCTTGTGATTGCCGGCCGGCCGGCGATTGGCACGGCCCTGATCTATCTCACCACGCCGTGCCTTTTGCTTAGTGCATGCGTGTATTTATATACGCATACAGAAAACCAGTAGGTAAAACGACAAGGGTTCTAATCTGCGGGTCGCGATAAAAGTATGTTATCTAAGGGCCCAGATTCCTTTTAACCAAAACAGTAGCCGTCTCTTCCAACTCTCCAGTCTCCATGCAGAAAAACAATGTGCCCGCGGCAGGACAGGTGTTCGGCGGCACGTAGAAATGTAGAATATCTGCCGCTGCCTGGCTCCAGATACATACGGCCACGGTCGCCGTCCAGCGCCTCAACGTCTCCACCTACACCTAGCTGCTTACCTCATCACGCCCCTGCGCATGCGTGCGTGCCGGTATCTGCATGCATGCAATACGAGGCCGCCAACTGCTGCGGGTAGTTGCCGTTAATTATTCTTTCATCAGACTTCAGAGAGCAGAGCACCGGCTGTGGATTAGATTAGACGCCATAACAAAAGTACAAAACTGTGCGGTAAGAGCTGCGTGCCAACTGCCTTGCCAGTGCTCAATGGTGCACACACTGCAGTCGCACAGTGGTAAACATGCATGAACACGTCGCTGCCACGCTGGGGCGAGATGGAGAGGAGCCGAGAGGGACAACGTGTCAGACAGCAAGCAACAGGTTTACAGGCGGTGGAGAGCCGCGGGCGACCTGCAGGAACGGAACAGCAACAGCCAACAGGGTCACAGGCGGTGGAGAGAGCTGCGCTGTCGGAGTGCGCCTGGCCTCTCGTACCCATTGCACCCACAGTACAGGGAGGGCGATCAAGCGCACGCAGCATGACAGTCATGTGATGGAATTGGGGAGGAGCCCCCGGCCCGCCATCGTTCACGTGCTGCGTGTACCGGGACGGACAGGAACGCCTCACCCACCACGAGATTTGATGGCCGCGACTATAGACACAGACATGGACGAGATGCCGGTGCATAATTAAAAGGGGCTGTACGTGTGTGCGGGATGGGCCGCGCGGGGATCGATCAGGCGACAGCCGGACGTGTGGGTGTGCAACGCGCGATGCAAAGCCGTGCGGCGATTAGACCGCGTCGGCCAATGGCCGGCCGAGGGGATCGATCGGCCGCGGCAGGGCAGGTTAAAAGGCCGGGCAAAAGAGACGGAGGTAAAGAGGGCGATGAAACTTCGTGAAAAGATGATGTAGTATGTGCAGGGAAAGGAAAAGGAGGAGAGGATGGAGGGGACGCTGGCCCAGTACGTGTACTAGGATGATGGGAGGGAATACTAGGCGGTCGGCACTGTTTTGCCTGACAGGTTTGTGGCTTTGCGAGTCCAGGTAGGAGTAGGCATGATTATGAGGCTGCTGGAAAATTGCTTAGGCGCGTGACAGGTAACCATGCAAGCACACGACGAAAATACTATGGCTTTATCGCTACTACCTTTCGCTCTCAGTCGTTTTCGTCCTCCCCCGGCCCGCCCCTTTCCTAGGAGATACTAGTAGGTGACAGTGTAGGAGCCCAATTATGGAGTTGGCACGGTAACTCTGCAGCCTAAATTTTTACTCCTTGCTCTCGTTCCTAGTAAGTTCAGGTAGCTTGGCTGGTAGGTGGTTAGTGGTTACCCATGGGAGATCGATTTGTTTTGCATGAAAATTTATGGGAGATCCATTCGATCACTGAACTGAACACGTACGGAGTACAGTGGCACGCGTGGCGCTGTCGCCGCTGTTTGAGGGCCCGGCCGGGCACGGAGCAACGACGGCCGAACGTTGCCGTGGGCCGGCCGGATCCCCGGATCCAGGAACAGAACCATCCGGACATGCATTTCTCGGCGCGTGCCTCTCTGCTGTACGTGGTCCTGGTTCCTGAACGATGATCCACTGAACTCGCACTCCCACATTCTCAACAGCGAAGCGACTCGACAGTCAAGCCCGGGGCCCTCCGTACCTAGTACTACGCACGGACGTGCCGGTAGCTGCACATTCGATTCATCCCCTGCCGGTAGCAGTAGCGGTAGCAGCACACATTTTTGCATGGGTACGGGGTTGGGGACTTGGGGGAGTTGAGATCCCGTGCATGAACCGTGGCCTGGCACGGGCAGCGCTGGCCGGTGAGATGAGGCACAGCGGCAGCCGGCAGGTTATCTCTGATGATATCCTGTCGGTGATCGGAGAAAGCACCGTGATGCAACGCGTTGGCTTGTGTCTGGTGAGGAAATCGTGTAGAAATAGCTAAATGCATGCATCTTTATATCAGCAAAAAGTACTAGAAGGTAAACGCCGTGCAAACTGCGGCTGACGATCTATTGTGGTCACAGGAAGAGAAGCGAAGACGAACATCATTCATTCATTCATGCATGCATGCACTCGCGTCCGGCTGAAAAAACCTGTGACGCGTCCATGTGACATGATGCGCCCTTCTGTTCACTTGGACCAAAAGCTCTGGGCCGCTGGGCCATGGCCCGGCCACCTGTCCGCGCCAGGACCAACACGTACAAACCAGACGACTCCGCCACAGCCCGAGCCCTGCTCACGCGAGCGAGATTGATCGACCGCGAAAATCGTGTCCGCAGGGCGGCAGCCGGCAGGCAACGAGAACCAGCCAAACCAACCCACACGAAACCGGCACAGGGACAGGAGCCCCGGAACAGAGGGATCCCGAATTCCTGTGGCAGACCCCGCCGCGACACGTACGCGTTCGTGCGGAGCGAGACAGGCCCTGCCGGGCTGCCGGCTGCCCCCCCGGCAGCGGGTGGAGCGAGCGAAGGGGCTTGGCTTGTAGCCGCGGCCTACCGTGCTGGGCAAATAATTGGCGTGTTCAACAGGACGGACGGAGGCGGCAAGCAATGGCCGCCGTGCCCCGCGTGGTGAGCCGGTACGCCGTAGCCCCTAACCGTAGGCAAATAATGGGACGGAACCGGCAACGATGGAGATCGAGGGATACGTAGGGAAGGGCAACTGGGAGATGCTCGACGCCCGGCGCCGCGATCGGAGTGGTTAGCCGTCGCCGCGTCGCCGTCGCGGGCGGCTCCCGTGCCGACCAGTTTAGTGGCGTTCCTGCTTCCTGGCCGTTTTGGACGCGCAGGTTTCCCGCGCGCACCGAAGGGGCTGACGCGGCCGGTGGCCACCGGGGTCGCCGTGAACACTGTTGCGAGGTCACCTCACCTCACCGACGCGTCGTACGCGCGCGCGGTCGCCACGGGCCGTGGGGCTCTCTTGCCGGGCAAATAACTGTGACGGGTTCCGCTGCTACACAAGTCGTGGCAATGGCATTGGGAGTTTGGCATCGGCATCTGCCTCTCCTCCCTTTACGGGCAGGTTCGAGGTTGCCGTGCCGGGCTGGAAAAGGCCTAGTGCCGAGTGCGCGACGCGGCCCACGCTAGCTCCTCCTCCTCCTCCTACTACTACAGTCAACAGCGCACTGGACCGGAGGATCGCCACACGTGGGCTGATGCGACTCGAACGCACGGCGGCGAGGTTCTCGAGGGAGGGACTGAAGAAAAGGCAGATTTGTTCGTTGACATCGCGCTCTGTAGGTGCCTGCCAAAAGCGCCGAGTGCAGGCTGCCTGCCTTCCTGCCTTTCCACGTTTTAACCCAACGGCCAACGCCGATCAGGTACGTTCTCCGGCGATCATTGTGATTTGTTGGGGGCACTTAAGAGCAGTCAGGACTCGGGACTCGGGAGAGCTGAGACACTCAACACCTGGATGGGCACTTGATCAGTTGATCGAGCGACAAGAATGGTCGTCAGTTGTTGGCTGGGGACCGGAGCCACTACGGGCGGGCAAGCACGGCTTGCATGCATAGGCTTGTCTGTCGTGAGCCGCCCGGATCGATCAGCCACCATTCTTCCACGGCCGGACCAGCACGTACTACATCTGAACACGCCACGCGCTTACTTAAGATCGATCAGCTCCGGAAGAACAGACACGTCCACCATCCTTTTCGCGAGGGGTGGGCTCAAAAGCGGCCGAGGGGGACACTTGTAGCTCTGGCCTACGTTTCGCCATTTCCAGAAACGTAGACGGCTCGATCCGGCCTTTTAATTTGCTCTCTTTTGGACCTTGAAAAACGGGGCCGGAATGATGCAGCCCAGAGTGCGGCGACTTCCACGACGTGACCCGTCACGGAACGCCCACGATGACGCCTGCCTGCTTCCCGTTTCCGAGAGCGTCAGACCATAATGCGATGCCGAGGGCAGGTTAGATAACAGGCCGGTGCAGAATCACATGGATTCGGTACAGGAAGAAGCGTCAGCAATTGAGATAGAGAAGAGAAGGGAGCCGGCTGCTAGGAATGGGAAAATGGATCGAGGAAAAGGCGTGTCACTGCTCGTGCGCTCGCCACCAACCTGTCTCCACAGATAAAAAGCGAGCGGTAGTAGGAAACTGTGCCTCCAGCTATATAATCGTGTGGGACGACATTTGGCTGTTTTTTTTCTGAAAGCAACGCGACGTTGGTTGTCTAGGGTCAACGTCAGCTTTTGCTGGTGGAAATAGCCGCCGCCACCAAAAGTCAGATGTTTCTATTGCCAAAGGAAATGGGTGCGTCGCAGGTCGAAGAGGATAGAGTTCGTGCGATGACAAAGGAGAACGAAAATGGCAAAGAGATCTGCTTTAGCGCTAGGAGGACGACGATCCTGATAAAGCAGTAAGACCTAAAACCGGGATGCCGCGAACACAATCGGCGAGGAGTTAATCTAACAAGTACATAATCCTGCAAAACTAATTGCTCTTCGACGCGCAATGGAAGGCGAAATTTGAGCATCCCCAAAGAGAGAAAATGGTTACTGATCTGGTGGTGTTACCGCTCGATGGGCCACATTCGTGTTGTAACGCAGCCTGGGCCTATCATCATGCCGCCCAGCGGGAAGGAGGATGACGGCCTGTTAGCGGCCTATCACGACGCGACCGGAAGGGGGCGGCCCAACGGTTCGACTGGCCTGTGGCGCGATTGCAGCGCAGCATTTGGGCCAGGGGATAGAAGCAGAGGAAATGGGCCGGACAAGGAAATTTCGACAACACACCACCAGGACAGCAACACCACCGCTCGCACCATGAAAAGAAACCCTCTGTCAGAGGCATTTCGTCGAACACCCAACGCGGAGTCGAGCACCACGCAGCCATGCTCCTCACCAAACCCCACCTCTCCAGCCGGCTCCGCGCGTCGGCGTCGAGCCGCAGTTCCGCGACGGCCTCCGCGTCACGGACGCGCTCACCATGGAGGTCGTCGAGATGGTGCTCGTCGGCAAGGTCAACAAGAACCTCGTCTCCCTCATCAACCTCGCGGGGGGCACAGCCGTCGGCCTCTGCGGCAAGGACGCGCGCCTCATCACCGCGCGACCCTCCCCCAACGCCGCCGCGCTCGGATTCGTCGGCGAGGTCGCGCGCGTCGACGCCACCGTCCTCCACCCCATCATTGCCTCGGGCCATATCCCGGTCATCGCCACTGTGGCCGCCGACGAGACTGGGCAGGCCTACAACATCAATGCCGATACGGCCGCTGGCGAGATTGCTGCTGCGGTGGGCGCCGAGAAGCTGTTGCTGCTCACTGATGTTTCTGGGATACTGGCGGACCGTAATGACCCCGGGAGTCTGGTGAAGGAGATCGACATTGCTGGGGTGCGGCAGATGGTGGCCGATGGGAAGGTGGCAGGAGGGATGATACCCAAGGTGGAGTGCTGTGTGCGTGCCCTCGCACAAGGTGTGCACACAGCAAGCATCATTGATGGGCGCGTCCCACACTCGCTGCTGCTTGAAATTCTCACAGACGAGGGTACTGGCACCATGATTACTGGCTGAGGTGGTTCATGGCTTCATGTTCATGGTATTTTCTTGTGCCTCCGGTCGTGTATTTTATGGCAATGTAGACTTGACTTGAGATTACAATAAGCATATCTTTCTCGCATTTGTGAGAGAGAATAAGGTTTCTTGATGTGCCCATTTGATTTGTGACTATATTGGTGACTGCTTGGGAAGATGTTGACGTTCTGTAGTTTGTTTAGTGAATTTGATCAATTGGGGCTAAATCCATTCGAATGAAGGAATATCTGTTGGATGTACTTAGAGTAACTCTATTTGAGATTCTTCAAATGTTATAGCTATACCATACACATTAGGCTGCTACGCATCCTGTCAATTGATGCAATGCTTGGGCTAGTTAGCATTTTGGTTCAACGAGGAGAGGAAATGCATCTAAAGAGCGAGATAGTGGTTGCTCGTTTCAGTAAGTTCAGTTGACACTTGACAGATTAATTTTGCAAATTAAGGCATTTGCTTTGCAGACAGTAATTGGATAGCCTTTTTATGGATGCTTTATCTTGAATCTGTTATACATGTAAGCATAAAAATTAAGAAATCTTTACTACATGCCTAAACAAAATTGGACTGGAGTCACCTAATGATATGTATCAGTTTTGCTCTTGTGCTCATTACGTTTGTTGCCCTTGAGACAAGTCTAGTTCTTTAGAATGTGACAAGTTATGTGCCATCCTACATTGGCTACAAGTTGATGATTTGTTGCTTGTAACATGAACATTTTAACATCATAACTTCAGTAACTGACTAGATGAGAGATAAATAGGTTGTGCAGAAGGGCAGGATTTGCAATCCCAACATATTAACGACCAAAATAGTACCTTAAGGAGTCAAAAGTAGCCTTGCCAATATGCTTTCTGAAACCTGTGATTTTGTCAATCAGGTAACTTTAGTAACTAGCTTATAGATAGTGCGTTCAATGTCTGAAAGTTTGTACTTCTGAAGGCCTCTTGCTTCAGGGAAAAAAAGAACTTTTTGTTGTGGCCAGTATGACAGTCATTCATCTTTTCTTCGGCATTTGCTATTTGTCTATCTGCACTTTCAGCAAGAGACACAAGTTGGTAAAACAAAATTCAAATAAAGAAAAATGAGAACCTTTGTCAAGCATATATCCAAAAGAAATCCACCTTTAGTGAAGCTTGTCTATTTTTTTTTCACAAGGAGATGAAACTACGCTCTCAATCACATTATCAAGATTATTATGGGTAAACCGCAGGTCATCCTTTTCTTTTGAGAGATTTTATTCAAGAAAACTACTAGTGTGATTAAAGATGATAATATTAATATTCCCATTTCATACTCTCAAGATTTTTTTAAAGAAAAAGAACAAACTGTCCTACATTCTGCGGTATCTTAGCATAGTGCACAAAAAAGAATCATATCACTTACACCTTGTAGTCGGGATGATATAATATAATATAATTTCCTTAACTGGCATTTTTCACTACTGCCCAAAAGTAGCAGCCCATACATTGTAGGTATCACAGCCTGGCTGTTGTTTAGTATATCCTTTTATTAATGAATGTTTAGCATATCTTTTACTTACCTAAATCCTTTCCTGCCTCTGCTTTTGCTGTTTTGTCGTGCAAATTTTATTTTGAAACACCATGATTCTTATGGCTTCACCCAAAAAATATAGATCAATGTTTTTACTTTCAATTGGTCTAAAGTGCTGCTGTTAAGCATTGCTGCATTGGATTCCTCCACTTCTTGCACCAGTTGCATCGAAATCATGACTTAAATGCAAAGTAACTCTGGAGCTCAGAGCATGGTTCACTGAAAGTGATGGTTGAGAAATAAAAGGAACTGTTTTTTGGGTGACCAAAATACATAGAACTGTTTTTGAGTAGTACATAGAGCTGTCTGCTATCGTATATATGGTTCATGCATGCGCCTTGATGTTTCTGTGTTCAGTGGCCCACTTGCTACTGTTATGTTTTGACGGCAAATCCATACCCAAAAACATAAGATTCCATTTTTCTCCAACATTCTGACTACAGTTGCTGTGCCAATTATTGAAGCTACAGGATTTGTATCCACTCTGCTTGAAAATCATGTTACTAGGAAGTTAGTACAAGATAGCACCTAACTTATTTTGCTCCAGTTTATTATTTATCTTTTTAAATGAATAGCTAGCCCAGTTGCATTGCAGGGTTGCAGTGTAATGGATAGGTGAAAAGACATCAAAGTCATAAGTCCACTACATCAAGGCCCAACTATGCTACTCGCAAGGATCGGAGCCAAACCTGATCCTGGTGGAGCACCTGAGGTCCTGTTGCAGGCAACATTTCTTCCCTCTGCTTTCCACAAAAGATCACACAGAAAACCCCACTCGAATTCCAATGGACGGAGTGCTCCCTTTTTCGTTCTTGACCACTGCACTCGTGAAAACTTTCTGCCGCCGCACTACACTGCATCTCTGAATCCCGGCCTGCCTGATCCGTTGCCGTGAGAGATGTTTCGAGAAAAGCGGGGGATCTCTGCCCATTCGCCGGTGCTCGCTGAATCTATTCCCCATCATCATGCTGTCCGCCCACTGCCTTCTTCGTGCGTGTGGAGACCGGCGGTATCGCATCGCATGCATATTTGGTGCCCCGTGTCGTTGGCTGCTGTGCTTGAGCGCTCGACACAAACCCCCTGCGGCTACAGTGACAACCTTTTCAAAATCTCTCTCCCCGTGCCGTGTTCACTATTCTACTAGTTCTTATTAGCCGATGAATGAGCCCGTTCCTCCCGTATCTGTAATCATGTAATCGGAGATTCAGAGAATGTTTGCTCGTTGATCTGGAGTTGTACCGAGCGGGCAGCGCTGAACGTGTTTTCACCCTTCCTCGTGGGAGGGGCGGCGCTTTCGGGGTTTTTTCGTCTCTCCTTTTGCCTTCCGTTTATCTTCTCACAATTCACAAATCGAGCATGGTTTTGGTTTGGTTTCTCAGCGCTACCCGAATCGGGCACGCGGCGACGAAGGCTAACACCTAACAGAGTCTGGCGACGGTGATCAGCTGCCGTCCATGTTCTCTGCTTCAGCTCTGTACTGTACGCACTCCTAGCGTCCTCCGCCGACAGACGACAAATCAAGCGCTCGGCGGGACGTGACATCACATGGAGACAGCAGGTTTTTTCCAGCTCAAAATAAACGTGCCCGCGTGGCCGTGTCTCTTGGCATCGCCCGCTTCCCTTCTCGTCTGGCAGTAGTGACGCTTTGGTTTATATTACTGTATCACATTTGGGCATGGGATGGCGGAAGGCGAGCAGCAGACAGGCCGGTGGGCTCTCAAACAGTGACCCCGCGACGGTTAGCGATGGGCGGCTCCAGGGGGCGCCTGCCGCAGCCTCCTGAGTCCTGACTAGGAGATTATCAATATCATCAACACAACTACAGCTACAGCTAAGCTAGCCATGCTGCGAGGAATTATATTTTGTAGTGGGAATGTGGGATCCGTTGGTGCAGAAGAGAGTGTTCGTCACGACTATGACAGGTCAATATATAACGTACAAACTAACCACCGGCACCCTTTGGATTCCACTCCCAAAACGCCAACGATTCCCTCGACAGAACCCTCCAAAGAGGCCCCCGAGATACCTGCCATTCACACCACCACTTCCTAATCCATGCAACTGGGTATACCATTACAATTTGCTTAAACACCCACATCACGAAATCCAATCCGTTCTGTAATCTGTATTGAACATGGGATCATACTAGTTAAAAATTGCGTACATGATGAGACTGGTTGCTTGGCAAGTGCAAGCTCCAAAATCGGAGCAAACAAGAGTCGATTCAAAATACTTTTCTAAAGCTCCGCCACCACGATGCCCTGCCAAATTCGGCCAGGCCCAAACAGCCGGCCACTGCCTCGATGACATCACATCACCAAGACACCAACGCAGAGCCAGCGGACCCCTCCACGGCTAGCTTAATGACCAGCAAATAGATCGTCACCTCCACGTACAACACCAAGTACACAACGCCAGAATTTTTTTTCTGCTGATGGTATGATCTGGATCCACACGATCTCGATCGAATAGTCAGTCATTCGCGCCGGGCACGGGGTGGTCTACCATGCGGCCAACGTGCGACACGGATTGAATCCGTGAGGCATGATTGGTCGGCCGAATCAGGTCATCCAGCTCCCATCCGGCACAGAATGGTACACTGAGGGCACCGGCCTAGCAGTCTAGCAGGACACTTTCGCTGGGACTTCACGTACGCTTGAAATCGCCATGTGACATGCAACAGTACCTAGAGTGTGGGTGTGGCCTCGATCCTAAATTCCACCCCAAAGTTTACTGTACAAAAAGAAGATTCTCGTCACATTAAAATATCGGCACATGCATGGAGTACTAAATGTAGATGAAATCAAAAACTAATTGCACAGTTTTGTTGTACTCTGCGAGACAAATATTTTGAGCCTAATTAATCAATTTTTGGATAATTTTCACAAATACAAATGAAATGCTACAGTGACGCACGTACTACGAGGGACCAAATTGGGGGTGCAAATTTTGCATCTAAACAATGGCTGTGTTTGGCAGAGCTCCCAGAGCAGTTTCTCAGCTGAATGCGTAGTTTTTCTGAGAAAAGTATTCTACGATGATTCTGATAAGTGATTATCTGAAATGAATTGGGAGGTTAGGAGCTGAAAAAAGTAGCTTCTCCCGATTCTGTGAAATAATTTTCCATTCTGATTTTAAAAGTTTATATTAAAGAATCAAAGAGAATCACTTTCACCCGCAAAATCATTATTAGAATTAGATGGAGCCCTACCAAAAATATCCTAAGTTACTTCATCTGATAATGTTTAGAACACTCGCTGAAGCACTGCATTGAATAGAATGGGCACCCAAATTCATATGATGAAATAAAAGTAAACTTTTCTAAAGAACAAAAGCTGTGGGACCGTGCGTGGTGAAGACAAAGTGTTGGTCTGGAATAGAAACTCGGTAGCCTGGTAACTTCAATTCTCTATCTAGGCACTTTTTTTCCATGAGGTTAATGCCTTTTGCACGTCGTGTTGGGCCTGCCTTGGTGCATCCATTTGCATGGATCAACATATTATTCACCTAAATTTAATACTACTACTTACGTTTCAAATTACTATTTACTATTGACTTTTTTATTCAACATTTGAGCATTCGTCTTATTTAAAAAATTTCACAAATACCATTTATTTGTCTGCAACTTATCTTCAAATATATACTTCAAATATATATTTGAACAAAATTTTTAAATAAAATAAATGATCAAATATCGTGGAACAAAACAACCAAACACGACCGGCTGCACGAAGCAGATCCGACCGCGCCTGGCCTGCACTGCCCATTCTCACCCGTAGTGTGCACCACAAGCGAGACGAAGGGCGGGGCCGCCGGTGAAACCAGACACCATATATTCAGGACCCGGACGGGCACCCGTCAACGGAGAACGGGTCAGCGACCGGCACAAACATGTCTCCACACACCACTGCCGCCATGCACGCCGTCGTGCACCACCACCACCCAGGCCACCGCGCTCCGCCGCGTCGCTACTGCTACTCCCGCGGCCACGGGCGCGGCCGCCGCCGCGTCTGCCTCGCCGCCCGCGCCGCGGCAGGACGCGGGCGGCGCGTCGTGGCGGTTCACGCACCGGGGCCCCTTCTCGGTGCTCCAGGGCGGCACCCGGGTGGGCAACGTCAAGGTGATGAAGAACGTGTCCAACACCAGCGTGCTCCGCTGGGGCGGCCGCCTGCTCTGCCTCTGGGAGGGCGGTGAGCCGTACGAGCTCGACCCCCGGACGCTCGAGACCCTCGGCCCCTTCGACATCCTCGGCCTCGGCGCCGGCGCCGGCGAGGCGGCACGAGGCAACACCACCAGCAGCAGCGGCCGTCGGCCCCGGCGGCCGTGGCTGCAGGAGGCCGGCATCGACGCGGCCGCGCGCCTGCTGCGGCCGGTCCTCAGTGGTCTGTACCGTCACCACCACCACCACCACCACCTCTCGACCCGACCTGACCCTGACGTTTGTGCGCGCTCGTGTGGTGTGGCTCCCCGCAGGTGTCTTCCGCATGCCGGCCAGGAGGCTGCTGGCGCACTACAAGATCGACCCGGACCGGAACCGGCTGCTGATGGTGGCCTGCAACGCCGAGGACATGCTCCTCCCCCGCTCCCACTTCACTTTCTACGGTCCGTCCGCGCTCTTTGCTTGTCCACTTCCAATCCATTTCATAATCACAACACCCCCCCTGCTCCATATGGCTCCATATGTCCGGCTGCTCTTACCAGTGGTTCCACTTCCACAGGATGTTCGGCTACGACTGGCTCAACAAGAAGCTGGACCCGTCCTTCATGAACGTCGCCAAGGGCAGAGAGTGGCTGCCTCGCCTTGTCCAGGTCCCAGCAAACGCTTTCGATTTTTTTTTCTTTTGCTTCAATTGGTACCTGTCGATCGTGTCGATGAACAAGATGGCAGATGTGGAGTTGTTAACACCGTCAACTGACAAGGACAACCCGATGCAGGTGTCGATCGGCCTCCGACTGGACCTTCACCGGCACCCACTACGTCGTCCTCGGCAACCGGATCAAGCTCGACATCCCCGGTACGGACCCCCGAAGTGGACCGGATCATTAGAACTTTTTTTCTGCTCATCAATCATACTAGTACGGAGTATCTACTAGACTACTGGTAGTTGTTTTCAGCGTGTTTCACGTGGGGATGGCACCGGTGTTTGGGCAGGGTCGCTGCTGGCGCTGACGGGCACGCACCCGATGATCGCGGCGCTCGCCGTGGACCCGAGCCGGCGGTCGACGCCGGTGTACCTGCTGCCGCGCTCGCCGGAGGCCGAGGCCGGCGGCCGCGACTGGACCGTGCCCGTCGAGGCGCCGTCGCAGATGTGGTCCATGCACGTCGGCAACGCCTTCGAGGAGCGCGACGCCCGCGGCGCCACCGTGCGGCTCCACATGTCCGGCTGCTCCTACCAGTGGTTCCACTTCCACAGGATGTTCGGCTACGACTGGCTCAACAAGAAGCTGGACCCGTCCTTCATGAACGTCGCCAAGGGCAGAGAGTGGCTGCCTCGCCTTGTCCAGGTCCCAGCAAACGCTTTCGATTTTTTTTTCTTTTGCTTCAATTGGTACCTGTCGATCGTGTCGATGAACAAGATGGCAGATGTGGAGTTGTTAACACCGTCAACTGACAAGGACAACCCGATGCAGGTGTCGATCGGCCTCGACAAGAGAGGGGAGTGCCGGGGATGCTCCGTCAGGAGGTTGTCCGACCAGTGGACCAGGCCGGCGGACTTCCCGGCGATCAACCCGAGCTTCGCCAACCGGAGGAACCGCTTCGTCTACGCCGGCGCCGCTTCCGGCTCGCGGAGGTTCCTGCCGTATTTCCCCTTCGACAGCGTGGTGAAGGTCGACGTCTCGGATGGATCGTCGCGGCTGTGGTCTGCGGCGGGGCGCAAGTTCGTCGGCGAGCCGGTGTTCGTGCCGACCGGTGGTGGGGAGGAGGACGATGGCTATGTTCTGCTTGTAGAGGTAAGATCAACATTTCCATTGAAGCACCAACATGGAGCAACATGTCAGCCCGATTTGGCATTGTCGCTTTATCCAACATGGACAAACATGTCGGACCAATTTGGCATTTGCTTCATCCAACATGGAGAAACATATGTGAGCTCAATTGGCATTATTGATTCATCTTGTTTCGCTTGTTTCTTTGCAGTATGCAGTGTCTGATCACAGGTGCCATCTGGTGATACTTGATGCAAGGAAGATCGGTGAAAGAAACGCTGTCGTGACAAAACTTGAGGTGCCCAAACACCTCACCTTCCCAATGGGATTCCATGGGTTCTGGGCAGATGAATGACACTGCAGGCTTCCAATCTAACTCTAGGGAGGCCAGAACCAGTTCACAGTCGCTCAAACAAATCCAAGTACACAGTATACACTGTGACAAAGTCTGTGATGAGTGTTGTCGTGAACGTTAAAATGTAAAGATTTGTACTGTCTAAGACTCTAAGGTAATGTTTGGTTTGTAGGAAGTATCAAACCGTCCTGAATTTGGCACCGCCAAGGTGTTTGGTTGATTGGATCGAACCAATCCATCCTGGACGAGCTTGTTTAAATTCTTGGCATGTTCCTTTCATATACTGAACTGCTTGGTGCGGCAAAAATCATGGAACGGCGCAGTCCAGGATGAGTCGAAAGCGTTGTGACACCGCTGATCGCTTCCTCCGTTTCTTTCTTTTTCGCTCACATCGTTTCTTCGTTTCTTCCGCAGCGGCGCCTGCTCACATCGTTTCTTCCGCGGCGGCGTCTAGGCGTCCCTGCCGCTCCACCCATGCATCACCGGCGCTCCACCCATGCATCACCGGTGAACCGGTGAAGTCGTGAAGAGCAGGCAGCACGTATGCCGTAGCCCTTCCTTTCCCTCCCCCTCCATCTTGTCATCTTGAGGTAACGCGTAACCATCACCTGATGGAAAAGATTCCCAAGTACTTTCTAATGCAAACAAACCCAAGTACACAGTATAGTGTGTTAAAGTCTGTGCCGAGTGTTGTCATGAACGTTGAAATGTAAAGATTTGTACTTTCTAATGCAACAAGCACTCGTTTCCGAATCTCACCTAACAACACCCTTAACACACTGCATATAACATTACATTGATGTTCAAAGATATGAATAATCCCACACGATAACCAAAGTCCACTAAGAATACTGAATACTGAAAAACCAACATCTGAACCTGACAACTAAGACTGACACCAACCATCATTGCCAACCATACGAATAGGACTAATTGTAGAACTAATCCTGTACAAAACTAAGAAACCACCGGTACGTGAAGTCGACGAATTGTTGCGCTCAGCGCATACGAGATATAGTTACCACGATGAAGACGAACACAGAGAGCATGAAGGACATCCTCACTACGTCATCAGACATATCGTAGTTCTTGTCCCCAGATTGAAATAGCTTGTTCACGAGCCCAAGTATTTTCTCGAGGAATTCATTGATTCTTGCCTGGGTGTTTTCCAGGACCCACATCATGAATCCGGGAGAAGCAGTAGAATCTTGCTTGATATCAGCTTCCTTGGCTGAAAAAATAAGTTGAATCAGACTAAGATAATTCATGAGTCCCCACATAACAAAATATGAGTTGTTTGTGTGTTTTTCTCATAAAAAAGGTTTATTGAAGGGGCTGATGTGTAACTTAAAACCAGATTAACATTGACTGAAAAGCTAAGATAAGTTGCATCCGATGCATATTCATCCAACATATAAAGCTAGACTGCAACATATCTTAAATGACTATTTTGTTCTACGTTTTGCATGATTCATAAAGGTTGCTGCTACTCGCGAAAAAAAGAAAAAAAAGGCCGTTGACCAAAAGATAGATTAAAATTGTTACATGCCAACCCAAAGAAAAACCCAAAGATAAACTCAAAGAAAAAAACACGTACCATCCTGGAAGGATCTCTTGAATTCTTGTACCACTTCATTCTCCATCACAGCATGCCAAACAGCCTTATCAGTTGACAAGGCCATAACCATTTTCTGCATGAAGGCAACAATTATTTTGGTTCAGATTGTTACCTACAATAAATTTTAATGGGTGATTGTAATGTGTCGAATTTTGTGGCAATAGTTCAAATTGATAGGCATGAATGACAAGTCACATTAACCTGGACAGAGGCGTCCTCCTTCAATAGGCGGAAGGCATCCAATACATTCTGATGTTCCTTTGATTGATGCATGCATTATTTGTTACCAAAAATATATAGAAGGGCAATGCAAGCCTTAGGTCAGGCGCATTAGAGTCCACAGGTTTCTCAAACACCCTGCATGGATGAAATAGTCAATTTGCTTAGATAGAACAGTCATGTCACCCAGATTGAATTGAACCGGTTAAAGAAATGTTACATGCTCTAAACAATGAAGGATGGCAACTTCACTAAACGGGATAAGAAGCTCTAACTAGGCAATGACGCAGCAAGCGTGTCAAATTTGGAAAAAAAAAGAAATAAAGTTTTGTTCATGTTGGGAGAATTTTAATGAATTGAATACCAACATGCCTGGCATGGTATTGCACATCATGATAGTAACGCGTACACTCTTAAACAATTTGAAGGATACACGAAACAAACATAGAGTGATTTGGAGCACGCTAACTTCGGACTGACTGATTTGCAATTGAACAACACCCGTCCATGCAAAAAATTTACGGGAGTAATTCTGGCATATACAACTATACTAAGCTAAGGTAAAGCAAGTAATTACACTAGAGGGTTTCCATCTTAAACCAAGTTACCAAACTACCCCTATTCTGATCTGATAATCCAACCATATTCTATAATCAATTATTATAATAAAGCTCGTAGTATTGAAGAATCTTACCTCTTGATGCTGGCGACGGCGGCGCGGACCTCGTCGTCGGTGGGCGGGACTCCGAACACAACCCCGTCCGCGGCCTCTTCGCGGGAGTCGGGCACGGAAGCCTTCGCCCCCGGGGCGATGACCTCCTCCCAGTCGTCCTCGACGTCGCGGCGCAGCGAGCGGGATTCCCATGGCGCGGCGGCGGAGCGGATCGAGGACGGGGGAGGAGGCGACGTGGCGCGCAACGGGCGGCCCCCGGCGCGCGACAGGGAGCGGCCGGCGGCGCCGCCGGAGGAGGAAGAGGAGGGGATGGCCGGCGCGGCGGCCGTGACGGCGCCCCGGCTGGCGACGCGGACCAGGTTCTTGCTGGCCATCGCCGATGATCCGTCGCCGCCTCTGCCTCTCCTCGTGTGCACCACGTAGACCACCATCGAGCGAGCCGCGGCCGCCCTCTTCTCTCCGGCTCTCCGCTGAGCCTCGCCTCTCGACTACTTCGATGGGTTTTTTTAATGGTGGGGTTGCTTGTTCTGATCAAGGAGGGGTCGGTCGGTTAAAATACTCTGATGTGCTGTTGAAAGCTAGATATATTAGAGCTGATATAAATCTATAGCCTTTTATAAAACCTGTTAACGGGATATAGCTACCGTCTGATCTGCCATCAGACGGTTAGGGTGCACTTGAACTTTGAAGCCGTCTGATTCTATGATACTATATATACTTTAAATAAATCTAGGGCTTTAGGAGTTTCCACTTTTTACGGGACTCAACATCATTAATTTTTCTAACTAAAATGCTCAATGCTTTGCACCTAAATTCACTCAATTCACCATTCTGAAATACTAAAAAAGTGACACAAACATCTATATGCGATTCAATAATTCGAAAGGAATTATAATCCGTAGGTGTCGACTACATGAAATTATAATTCTATTTGTCATACATATATAAATATATCTATACTAGTCTTCAATTAAATAATTTATTTTGAAAAATATCATTTTGGCATATGAATATATCTCCTCACTATTCTTCTTTTCATAAAATATTTCGATTTTTAACTATTTAGTTTCTTTACAATAAAGAAATGCAAAGTTAGCGACGATATATCTAGTTTCAACAACGACACGTCGCATGCAGGTGTCAGCGTAACCTTTTCTTTCCGTGGAAGCAAACCGTGTTAAGTGATATCCTTCAACACAGCTCATAAAAAAGTACTAACATGGCCCTGTCAACTGTGATTTTTTTGACGAAACGATATATATCTCTGTAACTTTGAATAACAAGTACTTCGTGTCTTCGTGCCGTGCGAGAGAGGGTCTGTTGTTCTGTTGGCTGTTCTCCTGCTCTTACTACGTTTTTTTTGAGGGTCTGCTCTTACTACGGTTTTTTTTTTAGGGTCTGCTCTTACTACGATCGCAGGCAGAAATCGCTAGCTATAGACAAAATCCAGGGGCGGATGTGGAACACACGGAAGTCATTATGCCAACAGGGAGATTCCGATTCGCACGTAATAACGCGAACCGCGCCGTGATGCGTATCGCGCGACAAGGCGTATGCCACACGAGCCAGCAAGGAGAGAGCGGCGCATGGACGCAACGCCCGCCATCCACAACCGAAACCGCCCGCCTTTCTTGCGCGGCACCGCCACATTGCGGGCGGGGTTCAGTTGTGCGCGTGGCGGGCAAGTTGATATTCTGCCCATTGCGGTTGTTAACTGCGGATTGTTACGTCAGAATCTGATTACCTCGCGTGCAAATGAAAACGTGTTTTAATTGGTGACAAGGTCCATTTGATATTTTGCCATTGATGCACGGAATAATTGTTACCAACATGATATATCCAACCGAACATTGTTACCTTCCCGTGTCCTCTAAAAAATTACAACAACAGACAATAATCCCACGATTTCAAACATAAACAAACTACAGACATGATCAGCCCATTTACTCGAATACAAACACACACAATTAGGTTCTTCTACGATCAGTACAATTAAATGATGTACGCTTCCATGACCATGTCAGATGAGACTTCCTGGAAGGATTTCTTGAATTCTTGTACCACTTCGTTCTCCATCACAGCATGCCATACAGCCTTATCAGTTGACAAGGCCATAACCATTTTCTGCATGAAGGCAACAATTATTTTGGTTCAGATTTTTGCCGACAATAAATTTCAATTGGTGTTTGTAGTGTGTTGAATTTCTGTGGCACAAGTTCAAATTGCTAATATGAATAACAAAGTCTAGCCAGATTAAGTGTTTGGGCAGGGTCGCTGCTGGCGCTGACGGGCACGCACCCGATGATCGCGGCGCTCGCCGTGGACCCGAGCCGGCGGTCGACGCCGGTGTACCTGCTGCCGCGCTCGCCGGAGGCCGACGAGGCCGGCGGCCGCGACTGGAGCGTGCCCGTCGAGGCGCCGTCGCAGATGTGGTCCATGCACGTCGGCAACGCCTTCGAGGAGCGCGACGCCCGCGGCGGCGGCGGCGCCACCGTGCGGCTCCATATGTCCGGCTGCTCTTACCAGTGGTTCCACTTCCACAGGATGTTCGGCTACGACTGGCTCAACAAGAAGCTGGACCCGTCCTTCATGAACGTCGCCAAGGGCAGAGAGTGGCTGCCTCGCCTTGTCCAGGTCCCAGCAAACGCTTTCAATTTTTTTTTTCTCTTGCTTCAATTTGGTACAGACCTGTCGTGTCGATGAACCAGATGGCAGATGTGGAGTTTTATTGACACTGCTGACAACGACTAATCCAATGCAGGTGTCAATCGGCCTGGACAAGAGAGGGGAGTGCCGGGGATGCTCCGTCAGGAGGTTGTCCGACCAGTGGACCAGGCCGGCGGACTTCCCGGCGATCAATCCAAGCTTCGCCAACCGGAGGAACCGCTTCGTCTACGCCGGCGCCGCTTCCGGCTCGCGGAGGTTCCTGCCGTATTTCCCCTTCGACAGCGTGGTGAAGGTCGACGTCTCGGATGGATCGTCGCGGCTGTGGTCTGCGGCGGGGCGCAAGTTCGTCGGCGAGCCGGTGTTCGTGCCGACCGGCGGCGGGGAGGAGGACGACGGCTATGTTCTGCTTGTAGAGGTAAGATCAACATTTCCATTGAAGCACCAACATGGAGCAACATGTCAGCCCGATTTGGCATTGTCGCTTTATCCAACATGGACAAACATGTCGGACCAATTTGGCATTTGCTTCATCCAACATGGAGAAACATATGTGAGCTCAATTGGCATTATTGATTCATCTTGTTTCGCTTGTTTCTTTGCAGTATGCAGTGTCTGATCACAGGTGCCATCTGGTGATACTTGATGCAAGGAAGATCGGTGAAAGAAACGCTGTTGTGACAAAACTTGAGGTGCCCAAACACCTCACCTTCCCAATGGGATTCCATGGGTTCTGGGCAGATGAATGACACTGCAGGCTTCCAATCTAACTCTAGGGAGGCCAGAACCAGTTCACAGTCGCTCAAACAAATCCAAGTACACAGTATACACTGTGACAAAGTCTGTGATGAGTGTTGTCGTGAACGTTAAAATGTAAAGATTTGTACTGTCTAAGACTCTAAGGTAATGTTTGGTTTGTAGGAAGTATCAAACCGTCCTGAATTTGGCACCGCCAAGGTGTTTGGTTGATTGGATCGAACCAATCCATCCTGGACGAGCTTGTTTAAATTCTTGGCATGTTCCTTTCATATACTGAACTGCTTGGTGCGGCAAAAATCATGGAACGGCGCAGTCCAGGATGAGTCGAAAGCGTTGTGACACCGCTGATCGCTTCCTCCGTTTCTTTCTTTTTCGCTCACATCGTTTCTTCGTTTCTTCCGCAGCGGCGCCTGCTCACATCGTTTCTTCCGCGGCGGCGTCTAGGCGTCCCTGCCGCTCCACCCATGCATCACCGGCGCTCCACCCATGCATCACCGGTGAACCGGTGAAGTCGTGAAGAGCAGGCAGCACGTATGCCGTAGCCCTTCCTTTCCCTCCCCCTCCATCTTGTCATCTTGAGGTAACGCGTAACCATCACCTGATGGAAAAGATTCCCAAGTACTTTCTAATGCAAACAAACCCAAGTACACAGTATAGTGTGTTAAAGTCTGTGCCGAGTGTTGTCATGAACGTTGAAATGTAAAGATTTGTACTTTCTAATGCAACAAGCACTCGTTTCCGAATCTCACCTAACAACACCCTTAACACACTGCATATAACATTACATTGATGTTCAAAGATATGAATAATCCCACACGATAACCAAAGTCCACTAAGAATACTGAATACTGAAAAACCAACATCTGAACCTGACAACTAAGACTGACACCAACCATCATTGCCAACCATACGAATAGGACTAATTGTAGAACTAATCCTGTACAAAACTAAGAAACCACCGGTACGTGAAGTCGACGAATTGTTGCGCTCAGCGCATACGAGATATAGTTACCACGATGAAGACGAACACAGAGAGCATGAAGGACATCCTCACTACGTCATCAGACATATCGTAGTTCTTGTCCCCAGATTGAAATAGCTTGTTCACGAGCCCAAGTATTTTCTCGAGGAATTCATTGATTCTTGCCTGGGTGTTTTCCAGGACCCACATCATGAATCCGGGAGAAGCAGTAGAATCTTGCTTGATATCAGCTTCCTTGGCTGAAAAAATAAGTTGAATCAGACTAAGATAATTCATGAGTCCCCACATAACAAAATATGAGTTGTTTGTGTGTTTTTCTCATAAAAAAGGTTTATTGAAGGGGCTGATGTGTAACTTAAAACCAGATTAACATTGACTGAAAAGCTAAGATAAGTTGCATCCGATGCATATTCATCCAACATATAAAGCTAGACTGCAACATATCTTAAATGACTATTTTGTTCTACGTTTTGCATGATTCATAAAGGTTGCTGCTACTCGCGAAAAAAAGAAAAAAAAGGCCGTTGACCAAAAGATAGATTAAAATTGTTACATGCCAACCCAAAGAAAAACCCAAAGATAAACTCAAAGAAAAAAACACGTACCATCCTGGAAGGATCTCTTGAATTCTTGTACCACTTCATTCTCCATCACAGCATGCCAAACAGCCTTATCAGTTGACAAGGCCATAACCATTTTCTGCATGAAGGCAACAATTATTTTGGTTCAGATTGTTACCTACAATAAATTTTAATGGGTGATTGTAATGTGTCGAATTTTGTGGCAATAGTTCAAATTGATAGGCATGAATGACAAGTCACATTAACCTGGACAGAGGCGTCCTCCTTCAATAGGCGGAAGGCATCCAATACATTCTGATGTTCCTTTGTTAGGAGATTGCTCGAGTTAAGAACCAACATAGCTGGTTCAGTCCATTCATCCGATCCAACCTCATATGCATCAGAATCCAGAGCAAAATGATTCACAATAATCCCGGATGAAGGGTGCGCCGAGAAGGGCAATGCAAGCCTTAGGTCAGGCGCATTAGAGTCCACAGGTTTTTCAAACACCCTGCATGGATGAAATAGTCAATTTGCTTAGATAGAACGGTCATGTCACCTAGATTGAATTCAATCGGTTAAAGAAATATTACATGCTCTAAACAATGAAGGATGACAACTTCACTAAACGGGATAAGAAGCTCTAAGTAGGCAATGACGCAGCAAACGTGTCAAATTCGGAAAAAATAAATAAAGTTTTGTTCTTGTTGGGAGAATTTTAATAAATTGAATACCAACATGCTTGGCATGGTATTGCACATCATGAAAGTAAAGCGTACACTCTTAAACAATTTGAAGGATACACGAAACAAACATAGAGTGATTTGGAGCACGCTAACTTCGGACTGACTGATTTGCAATTGAACAACACCCGTCCATGCAAAAAATTTACGGGAGTAATTCTGGCATATACAACTATACTAAGCTAAGGTAAAGCAAGTAATTACACTAGAGGGTTTCCATCTTAAACCAAGTTACCAAACTACCCCTATTCTGATCTGATAATCCAACCATATTCTATAATCAATTATTATAATAAAGCTCGTAGTATTGAAGAATCTTACCTCTTGATGCTGGCGACGGCGGCGCGGACCTCGTCGTCGGTGGGCGGGACTCCGAACACAACCCCGTCCGCGGCCTCTTCGCGGGAGTCGGGCACGGAAGCCTTCGCCCCCGGGGCGATGACCTCCTCCCAGTCGTCCTCGACGTCGCGGCGCAGCGAGCGGGATTCCCATGGCGCGGCGGCGGAGCGGATCGAGGACGGGGGAGGAGGCGACGTGGCGCGCAACGGGCGGCCCCCGGCGCGCGACAGGGAGCGGCCGGCGGCGCCGGAGGAGGAAGAGGCGGAGGGGATGGCCGGCGCGGCGGCCGTGACGGCGCCCCGGCTGGCAACGCGGACGAGGTTCTTGCTGGCCATCGCCGATGATCCGTCGCCGCCTCTACCTCTCCTCGTGTGCACCACGTAGACCACCATCGAGCGAGCCGCGGCCGCCCTCTTCTCTCCGGCTCTCCGCTGTGCTCTCGACTACTTCGATGGTTTTTTTAATGGTGGGGTTGCTTGTTGTTCTGATCAACGAGGGGTTGTTCGGTTAAAATACTCGGATCTGCTGTTGAAGAGCTCTAGCCTTTTATAAAACCTGTTAACGGAACATAGCTACCGTCTGATCTCCTATCTGACGGTTAGGATGCACTTTGAACTTTGATGCCGTCTAGTTCTATGATATTATACCTTAAATAAATCTAGGGCTTTACGAGTTTCCACTTTTTATGGGACTTAACATCATTAATTTTTCTAACCATTGCTTTGCACCTAAATTCGCTCAATCACCGTTCTGAAATACTAAAATGATGACACAAAGATCTAAATGTGATTCGATAATTCGAAAGGAATTATAATCTGCTGCTATCGACTACTCAGTGATTAAAACATGGAATTATAATTCTATCTGTCATAAATATATAAATATATCTATACAAGTGTTCAGCTAAATAATTTATTTTCAAAAATATCATTTTGGCATATGAATATATCTCCTCACAATCCTTCTTTTCAAAATATTTCGATTTGTTACTATTGTTTAGTTTCTTGCTAATAAAGAAATGCGAAGTTAGCGATGATATATCTAGTTTCAACAACGACACGTCGCATATGTATGTGTCAGCGTAACCTTTTCTTTCCGTGGAAGCAAACCGTGTTAAGTGATATCCTAATACAGCTCATAAGGAAGTACTGATATGCCCCTGTCAACTGTGATTTTTTTTTGACGAAGCGATATATCTGTAACAACTTCGTGCCGTACGAGAGAGGGTCTGTTGTAGTATTGGCTGTTCTCCCGCTCTTATTACGATCGCAGGCAGAAATCGGTAGCTATAGACAAAATCCAGGGGCGAAACACACGGCACGCCAATTTGCCAACACAGGGAGATTCCGAGTCGCACGTATAATAACGCGAACCGCGCCGTGATGCGTATCGCTCGACAAGGCGTATGCCACACGAGCCAGGAAGGAGAGAGCGGCGCATGGACGCAACGGCCGCCAACCACAACCGAAACCGCCCGCCTTTCTTGCGCGGCACCGCCACATTGCGGGCGGGGTTCAGTTGTGCGCGTGGCGGGCAAGTTGATATTCTGCCCATTGCGCGCGGTTGTTAACCGCGGATTGTTACGTCATACTCGGATTGGCACGCGTGCAAAAAAATCAAAACGTGTTTTATTAATTGGTGACAAGGTTCATTTGATATTTCTGCCATTGATGCAACTGAACATTGTTACCAACCTATATATCCTACGATAATCCCACGATTAGGTTCCTAAACACAGACACGATTTCAATCCTAAACAACTACAGACACGATCAGCACATTTCCTCGAACACAAACACACACAATTAGGTTCCTCTACAATCACTAAAATTAAAGGATGTACGCTTCCATGACCGTGTCAGATGAGATGACGACGGTCAGACCACCACCGTCTCGACGTTGCCGTGGCGCGACGGCGCCTCGGCGGCGGCCACGGTCACGGTCGGGGGCACCAGGATCTGGTGCGCGAGCGCCGCGACGGCCGCGCCGATCATGGGCCCGGCCCAGTAGACGGCCTGGTTCTTGTAGTCCCCGCTGACGACGGCCGGCCCGAACGAGCGCGCCGGGTTCATGGACGCGCCCGTCAGCGAGCCCGCCGACAGCACGCAGGCCCCCGCCAACGCCGGCTCGGCGGCGGCCACGGTCACGGTCGGGGGCACCAGGATCTGGTGCGCGAGCGCCGCGACGGCCGCGCCGATCATGGGCCCGGCCCAGTACACGGCCTGGTTCTTGTAGTCCCCGCTGACGACGGCCGGCCCGAACGAGCGCGCCGGGTTCATGGACGCGCCCGTCAGCGAGCCCGCCGACAGCACGCAGGCCCCCGCCACCAGCCCCACCGCCGTCGCCGCGAACCCCCGCTTGCCGCTCCCGCCGCCGGCGCGGTGGAGGTCGCCGGCCACGTGCACCGTGTACACCAGCATGAACGTCAGCACGCCCTCGATGATCGCGCCGCCGAACCCCGTCATCTCCACCGCGATCCTCGTCGTCGGCACCGTCTGCTTGTGCGTGATCAATGTGCGTGTCAGAGAGTGTGAAGTGAACGAAAAAGGGTGTAGACGACGGCGGCGGCGGCGGTTACGTGCCTGGCCGGCGGAGATGTAGTGGAGGACGAGGCAGGCGAAGGTGGCGCCGAGCATCTGCGACGCCCAGTAGAAGACGGCGGTGGGGACGCCGACGTAGCCGCCGATGGCGAAGGCGAACGTGACGGCGGGGTTGGCGTGCCCGCCGGAGACGTCGGCGGCGATCAGCACCGCGGCGGAGAGCCCGAACGCCTGCGCCACGGCCGTCGCCACCAGGGACGCCGCGTCGGAGCCGATGCCGGGCGGCGTCACCATCCCTGTCAGTCAGTCCTCTGTCAACTAACCGCCCACAAGATTTAATTAATGACTTGCGAAACCACCGACCAAGCGAAAGTTAACGTACGGGCAGAGATGGCGGAGCCGACGGCGGTGAAGACGACGAGGAAGGTGGCGATGAACTCGGCGGCGTAGGAGCGGAGGGACGGCGGCGACACGCAGCGCTTCATGTGGACCAGGAGGTTGGACGACGCCATGGCCGGCGCGCAAGTTCGCTCTTCAGGAACTGTTTCTTCACGAACTGTTGTTTCAGTGTAGTGCAGTGGAGTGCGCGCACAGATTCACCGCAGGGAGTTCTGGAGAGCGTCCCGGACTTTATAGCGAGACGCGAGGGAGAGGGCGCGTGTCCCGTAGGGTGAAACGGCGTCGATCTGGGTAGTTTTCGGCGGTTGCTGCCGCGCGCGCATCCGTGCCGTTCCGTTCCGAGTTCACGTTCAGATACGAAATACTTGACACATCACACGTACACATTCGTGTCGATTGTCGTGTAGAACATCCGTGTACATGCAAACGCTGAACCGTATACATGTATATAGATCCAATCCAACGGTTCTCTTACAGCTTCTTGGGGAAATTCAAAAGGGAAATGTAAAGACCAAACATAATCACAGGACGAAGAAGCGACGTGGCGACGACGACTAGGAAGATGAAATTGACACGATGGGTTGTGGGCCCGGGCAGCTTGATGCTATTCATGGGTACTCCTGCTGGCCGACGGGCTGGTAGGAGGCGATGAACACGTCGCCGTAGACGAGCCCGGCCAGGCCGCCGCCGATGAGCGGGCCGACCCAGTAGACCCAGTTGCCGGCGAAGTTGCCGGCGGCCACGGCGGGGCCGAAGGAACGGGCCGGGTTCATGGAGCCGCCGCTGAAGGGGCCGGCGGCCAGGATGTTGGCGCCGACGATGAAGCCGATGGCCATGGGCGCGATGGTGCCGAGGGACCCCTTCTTCGGGTCCGCCGCGGTGGCGTACACCGTGTACACCAGCGCGAAGGTGATCACGATCTCCATCACCACGCCCTCGACCTCGCTGATGCCGGACACGCCGTGCGTCGGGATGGCCTGTCCGTGGGTGGCGAACTGCAGGAGGAGGCACGCCACGGAGGCGCCGAGCAGCTGGGCGACCCAGTAGAAGAGGCCGGTGAGGATGGTGATGTGGCCGCCGACGGCGAGGCCGAAGGTGACGGCGGGGTTCAGGTGGCCGCCGGAGATGTTGGCGGCCATGGAGACGCCGACGAAGAGCGCGAACGCATGGGCGATGGCGATGGCCACCAGGCCGGCAGGGTCGAGCGCGCCGCCCTTTGTCAGTTGCGCTGCACAAATAGAATCTTCGGTTAACGGTGAAGAAGACAGGATAGTTTTGTTACAGCTAATTAGGTAGTGTTAAATGCGATTTTAGAGGAGGTGCTAGCTTGGGATAGCAGAAGCTCACGTACAGTAGGCAATGGCGGACCCGACGCCGGCGAACACGAAGAGGAGCGTCGCAATGAACTCGGCGACATATGCCTTGAGGGACGTGGCGCTGAAAGAGTCGCCCAAGCTTCCAAATGCAAGCTTCACCATCTTTTCCTTCCCAGTTTTCCTTCTACTCTCTGACAGTAGTAGAGCCCTTTCCTTGGCCTGATGATGTTCAGAGAAGATGGCTAACTTATCTGATGCGAGGGGTTCCTTGTGCTTACTGTCCTTAAATACAACATGCTAGGAGCTAATGACCTGGTGCCCTGCCTCGAATGTGCATTAAAATATAATGGGCGGCGTGCAATGATCACCACAAGATTGATAATTGAAATTTCGGTCGTGTTTTGTGGCTAATATTGGCCGACCAACCGCCCAAACTCGCTGAATTTGTGTGTTTATTCTGTTTGTTTAGACGAAAACCACGTAGGACACACCACAAGACAGTGTGTTGAGAAAGAACA
>OAMR01000864.1:35173-46616 GCA_900205405.1 Echinochloa crus-galli | reverse complement strand
GCGAGGCCGAAGGTGACGGCGGGGTTCAGGTGGCCGCCGGAGATGTTGGCGGCCATGGAGACACCGACGAAGAGCGCGAACGCATGGGCGATGGCGATGGCCACCAGGCCGGCAGGGTCGAGCGCGCCGCCCTTTGTCAGTTGCGCTGCACAAATAGAATTTTCAGTTAACGATGGAGTAAGACAGGATATGTTAAATGATATTTTAAAAGAGGTGGAAGCTTGAGATAGCAGAAGCTCACGTACAGTAGGCAATGGCGGACCCGACGCCGGCGAACACGAAGAGGAGCGTGGCAATGAACTCGGCGACATAGGCCTTGAGGGACGTGGCGCTGAAAGAGTCGCCGATGCTTCCAAATGCAAGCTTCACCATCTTTTCCTTCCCTGTTTTCCTTCTACTCTCTGACAGCAGTAGAGCCCTTTCCTTGGCCTGATGTTCAGAGAAGATGGCTAAATTATCTGATGCGAGGGGTTCCTTGTGCTTACTGTCCTTAAATACAACATGCTAGGAGCTAATGACCTGGTGCCCTGCCTCGAATGTGCATTAAAATATAATGGGCGGCGTGCAATGATCACCACAAGATTGATAATTGAAATTTCGGTCGTGTTTTGTGGCTAATATTGGCCGACCAACCGCCCAAACTCGCTGAATTTGTGTGTTTATTCTGTTTGTTTAGACGAAAACCACGTAGGACACACCACAAGACAGTGTGTTGAGAAAGAACACATTGTAGCATATGTTATCTCATCCCATGACTAAATAAATCTTTGGCGGTGCATTGCGCTGGCTGAACTGCTATGTAAGTATGTAATAGCGTTTAAATTTATGAATATCACTTGAGCAAAGCTATTTTTTTCCATTCCTCCATAGTGCAGTCCTTATGAAAAAAGAATACTGTTCTTTTAAATACTACTGCTACTACTTTATAAGCAGTATATATAGTTGGTGGCACATTACTGAATTGTTGCATGGAGCATAGGAGTTGGTTCTCCTGCAACAAAATAAAGGTGCTTTCCTCAGCCCATCTGACCGAGTAACATATTAGCTAGATTAACATTTCAACAGCTCTCGCATTCAGGAATCTAACCGTCAAAACATACTGAATTCTGTAGTGATCTATCATTCATGTTAAAGGTGCGGTATAAAGCGCAGTTTAGAGAAAGGTCGGATCAGGGACTGAGACAGGAATCCAATGAACAGCCCCCATTTGGAGTAGATGAGGCAAACAAGATTAAGCCCATGGAGCTTGCGGCTGGTACAGCAATTGAAAACTGCAAGTGGCAAGCTGACGACAGGGCTCATATGAGTGGTAATGACTTCATTACACAAACGGAGATGATGAGACCAAAACATCCTAACTTTCTTTATGCTATCCTTCGTGGTTGTTCAGTCCATGTGTGTATAGAACTTTCACGCTCCCTGCACATCAGACAAAATGATATGGGCCACTGAGTTGGAATATTCCTGAACTTTCTCTTAAAAGAGAATGGTGTTTATCAAAAGCACTACTGTACGTAGTACTGTCTGATGACTTGTGCACAGCTCATCCATTTGCAATATGTAAATAGACTAGTGTGCTGCATTGGCAGTACTATATATATTGAAGCAGAATATGGTTTTTGGTAGAATTGCCGTGTGTGGATAAGCTAATTTACCGTGAAACTAGAGTCTGATTATTCACCCTGAATTGCAGGAATAGCAGTATCCCAGTCTGCAAGCGCGCTGAACTTTCGAAGGATCCCTTCGTTTTAGAACCTTTATAACTCCTGATCAGAGATGACGGATTGTTGTCAAGCACTAATTGTCACTGTTCCAAAATTCGGTTTAATATCCTTGTTTCAAAAGAAAAGAATCGTTTACATATCAGTCATTAGAAGGTGCAGTGTTTTTTCTGTTTCACACTAATCACCATATTAGCGAAAGCTGCTTTGTCACAATAGAAAAATAATGCTAATAATCAAAGGACTAAATTTCTCAGTGAAGTGGTTAGCACTTTTGGCAATAGTCCCAAATCCAAAGTATACCCAATAATGCCCAAGTGTAGGTGCTTTGTCCTGCTCTCGTTATTTTTTTTTTAAGGAACCGGCAGGAGAGCTGCCTATTATATTAAAAAGAGTCCTGCTCTCGTTATAATTCAAAATGCATCACTATGTTGTGGCCAAGGTCTAACAATGCTCTAATGGTTCTTTATGTTATCTCATTAGGCATATTATTGAGCAAAGACAGCAGATTAGGGACTGGGTGATGCTCTTCTCTTTTTTTAGTTCAAACACACGCTTCTGCATAGACTGCCAGACCGCGGCATTTTCTAATCCAATCTCCAACTAACAGCAACATTCACCTGTCGAACAACCTGGACTTTTGTTTGGGCGCAGACTCGCAGTGTATTCGGTAGAAAGTATGTTTGGAGTAAAATTCTTGTGGTTTCTGTACACAAGTTGCATGCTCTTTCTGAACCTCCCCAAACATTTATTTCTTTACAACAAAATTTATGAACTAAGCAACTTATCGAGAGGCTACTGCTTCCTGTTATGGGGCCGTTGGTCTGGATACAAATTCAGTTGGCAAGTCATATGATGAGGCTATTCTCAGAAGGGTCATATTCTCAAAAATTACCATGCACCACGTGAAAACAACAAATTTGAGATGGACTGAAACCGTCATCGGGTAACCAAAACACGTCTATTATGACCCTCCCTCAGAGGCGTGGATAGCTAACATGAACATGAGTCCCTAATGACACTCATCGGAGACACGGGTGACGATCTATGTTGTGTATCAAAATGCATAAAAACATGTAGTCCATTATTCTCATAATTGTATCATTTCACGAATCAAACTCCATTATTATTCTCATAATTCAAATGAACGAGAATGAAACATAGCAATCACATAGTTCCCACAAATTGCATTGTATAATACACTAATAACTTCTGTCCTATATCATTTTGACAAAGCAAGTAATCAATAGGTTGGATGGCTTGTTTCTAGTAACTGCAGGCTGAGTTGTCTTCTGGATGGACTACTTCTTTTAGGATCGGCATCAGCTGCATATCTTGCAACACTCCTTTTTCTTGTTTGCATTCTTGCCAACTTGCTAAGGGTAAGGGGTATGTGAGTTCGCTTATTAGGACCAGGAAACAAGGATAATTCCTCAAGAACTCGCTCAGGACAAGGACATGAAACTATGAAAGTACTGTGGGTGACCAACTGCCCATTCCCCAAGAACATTTTTTAGATTTTTTTAGATAGCAGATATAAACCCGGCCTCTGTATCCAAAGTGGATATATGCAGCTAAAAGATTCCAAATCTCAACACTCTCCAGCCCACACTAGAGAAAAACACAAAACAACAAGAAACAAAGCTAAAAAAACTAAAGGAGAAAACAAAGACTAAGCTTCAATTTTCCTCCATGTCTTTGCTTCAAATTTAAGTTATTCGTATGCAGCAGCAATCCTTCACGGCTCTCATCTACTTAGAAACAATTGATGACAAAATCCTTAATGTCGGACCTTAGGACCAGCAATCCACCAGACCATAGGACCGGCAATCCACCAGAGGTACCTAGGTGGTAGATTTGTAGGCAAGGGATCATCGAGCGAGTAGCTTGATGGTGACACAGGATGCATTGATTTAGACAGGTTCGGACTACCCGGAGGTAAAAAAGTTTTTAAATAAGACGAGTGGTCAAACTTGTGATAAAAAAGTCAAACGACCTATATTTTGAAATAGAGGTAGCATTATAGTTTATCCTAAGTTTAACCAACTTCTAAAGAAGAGTTTAAGGCATCAAATAAGTAGATTATTTAGAATATTTCATAATAGGTCTCATTAGATATCATAAATATTATTCTTCTTTTCTATAAACTTGGTAAAACTTAAAAAAATTTTACTATATTTCAGGACAGAGGGATATGACCACATGGATAGGTTATATCATAAGTAATTGGAAAAAATCTAAATCACCCCCACCTATGGGATGCGGGATACATCACCCCCCAACCAATAAAACCGGGTAAATTACCCCCTGAACTTTCCAAAACCGGACAAATTACCTCTAAAGCGGTTTTGCTACAGTAAACTTTGAAAAATTATAATAAAACATAGTAAAATATCATAAATGGAAAATATAATTTTGTTGGACTCCACATGAGTAGATCTACACAGTGAATATATAATACAATATGCTTTATTACAATTTTTTATAACTATGAAGAAAAACATAGATATAAAGCTACAGAAAAAGTTGTACTAAAACATGCCATATTATATGTTTATTGTGTAAATCTACTCACATGGAATCCAATAAAATTGGATTTTTCATTTTATGATTTTGCTGTGATTTACTATGATTTTTTAAATATTCAGTATTTTATGATTTTTATATGAATCTGTTTTACATTTTTTTATATATTTCGGCTGAACCTTTAAAAATCATAGTAAAATCATAAATTAGAAAATTAAATTTTATTGGACTCCATACACAATGAACATATAATATGGTATGTTTTAGTATTTTTTTTCTATAGCTTTAGATCTATGTTTTTTCTGTAATTAATTCATAATTTAACCAACTGTGAGCCATGCGTTTTTAGATCACTTGTCCCGATGCAAACCACACTGTAGATTTTCGAAATAAAAATTGCGTACGTATCGGGTGAGTTGGTACAAAATAAATATTAGACGTGCATTATATTTTTCTTCGTGTACTTTGCAATATTCGTGCAATGGAAACTCGAAAAGGTCAACCCCTATATAGTTAAGGGCAGTATTTTTTGACACGTGTGTTCGTACATCTTATCTCGATCTTTTAGGTCATGATCGGGAGATGGCGCCAAAAGTCCACGAGTGCACTTTCATATCGGTTGAATTTGTTTACATGCACATGCATGGGAACAACGGGAAGTTGAAATTAAAGCAGCCTGCAACATATATATAGATGCCTGGATGTGTCGATGCTATATATACATACATACACCTTACAGCACGAGCATCATCAGCGCCCGCAACGCAACAATGGCCTCCATATCCGTTCCATCATCTGCCATCCTTTTCCCGGCCGTCGCCATGGCTCTCCTGCTCGTGGCTTCCGCGCTAGCTCAACCCCAAGGCGCAATCCCTAGCGTCTGCGACGACGTGGTCACCCTCGCAGAGGACATCATTAGCGCCATGATTGCAGCGATACAAGATGTCAACGCAACCGTGTTCGGCTTCGATGACGCTCTGACTTCAATGAGGTTACCAACACGCGCGTAATAAGGGCATTTACGAGATCGTCTAGCTACCGCCTCAGCTGAATATATATGAATAATAAGCTGTTACGTTACGTACTGCAGTGTATGAATAAAATGCCGTTATGAGCATTTGTGTACTGTGTGTGTGATATGTTGCTGTTGTGGTGTATTGATGACTTTATGTGTGTGTTGTGCCAAAAGAAAATACTACACTCGGAGCAATGCGAGTAATTGTAATGTGACATGTTGCTGATGAGCATACTCAGCGGCGGAGCCAGCGGTGGGGCGGGGTGGGCTGGAGCCCCCCTACCGCCGGCGCCACCATAGAGCCCCCCCCAAAGCCCCCCCAAGGCTGCAGGTGGAAGAAGAAGAGGGAAGGGGAGGCTGGAGGAGGAAGAAGGCAGTAAGAGCCCCCCCTAGGCGCTGCAGCTGGCTTCGCCGCTGAGCATACTGTCGTAGTAGTAACTATACACACGTACGCGAACGAAATAAGGTACATATATAGATTTACGATGAATTTATCAGTGTGTCGTCGTTATGGTTAGAACCACTTCTCCTTTTATGTTTATGTTAGGATCTGTCTACCCGTCATCCGGTTATTCCTCCCCTCCCCATCCGCCCCCGCGCCCACGACCACCGCCGGGCCGGCCTGCCGCCGCCGGACCTCCCTCTAGGTCCGACGGGGATGAGCAGCCCCCGGCAACCCGAACCCCCTAACCCCGAACGCTAACCCGAACCCTAATCTCGCCGGAGTTGCTCGCCGGAGTTGGAGAAGAGGGTGTAGATGGGGAGGAGGAAAAATTCGTGTGATGGAAGGCAGAGAAATGCTCGAGTGAGTGTTAGCTTTATCCTTATGTTAAAGCTGGCCGCGGTTGAGTATCGTTGGCAAGAAAGAGGTACAAGAGAGAAACTATCTCCAGATTCGATATGAATCGACAGCAGCCTTTCTTTCTCGTACGTACATTATTTATATATGCTAAACTTGGAATCAAGAAGCTCAATTCCTTGCAGAATTTAGCATGGAATTTGGATATGAGCCTTAGTCCTCAAAACGAATGAACCAAAGTAAGGCATCAATGGATGTCCTACTCTCGGTGCTATTTGTACGAGCGAACCCAAGCTAAGTCGATCGAATTCATCCACAGCACACAAGGACCGAGCAACGTTCCTGAAGTTCATCATCATGCTACCTAGCTATCTAATTCTGTCCTCCATAGGCTGGCAAGCTGCTCAGAGATGAGCCGAAGCTGAAGGAGCCTGTCAAGGTCCTCGTCACGGCGCCACCGGTATGAGATTCAAAACTCATATAGCTAGGCTATAAAACAAAATCAAACAGCATGATTCCAATCTGCATGCAAAGCAATGACTTGCACTGCTCCATCACAACTCTGAAGAACACATCCTCACCGAACAGCCTGGACCGTACTCCGCAGGGCAGATCGATCGGGTACGCCATAGTCGCCATGATCGCGAGGGGCCTGATGCTGGACCTCCCGCGCACGGCTGACGCCCTGAACAGCGTCACGATGGAGCTGGTCGATGCCGCACTGCCTCTTCTCAGAGGTCCGTTGCAGCCTAGCTCGTCGCAGCTCCCAATCAGTTCCCTTGCTGCGTTCAGTGTTCAGCGTTTTGTTCCTGAGCGTTGCAGGTGTCGTGGCGACGAGCGACGAGGCCGAAGCGTTCCAGCTGGGCGTCAACTTCGCCGTCCTGGTGCTCAAGGAGTTCGCGCCGGCGGTGGCCGCCAAGAACATCACCTGCCTGTTAGTATTGATCTCCATCGGTTGGCCAACTGGGCCCATGATCTGCCCTTGATCGGGGGAGCCCAACCCATTAGGGTTGCGGGCCCTGGGCCAGATCGCCGAGAAGCTGGGCGTGCACGTCGGCGACGTCAGGAACGCCGCGCCGCCGTGTGGGGGAACCACTCCTCCGCGCAGTTCCCCGACGCCAGCCACACCACGGCCAGGACCGAGCACGGGGACAAGCCCGTCAGGGAGCTCGTGGCCGATGAGAAATGGTAAATCGATTCGATGCCGTGTCCTGATCAAGGGCGGCCGATCGAGCTTGCTCTGACGATGCTTGTTTCAGGCCTTCAGGTTGATGAGTTTGCACGATCCAAGATGGAGCTTTCGGCGAACGAGCTCGATGAAGAGAGGTCCATGGGCCATGGCATACGAGTTTGTCAGCTCTCAGTAGATCACTACTTGTGTATAAAGAATCAGAATGTAAATGAAAATGGTTCAGAGCTTGGGACCATTGTCCTTTAATAACCATCAATAAAACAGACAACAATGAAATGTTGCATATCCATCCACAATACAGTATTGCTTTCGGATAAACGAACTGGCATACTGCTCTGTCCTAGCTGATATGTTACATGATCACAAGATGGGAGTGAAATGTAAATGGGCCGTGGCGATGGTTATCTTACAATTGAGTAAGAACACTGTAGTTATCTTGTAGCGGAACGAGTACAGTAATCACGAAATATGGGGGTACTCACTGTTATTGTACCTGTCCATTTGCCCTTGGGCGGATGTAACTGCCCTGAGGCTTTACTTGGACAGAAGATCGCGTTATATCAAAGGATCAATCGTGTATAAACAGCAATTTACAGGCATGGCACATCTCCAGTAGGAAACTCCTTCACGTGGCAGTTACTATGCACCTTGTCGTTCATTCTTACCGTACCATGACATCTATCTCTTGGTATATGCAACATTCCCTGTTCTTAATTCCACCAGGTCTCTTTCATGGCAAAAATATGTTTTCCCCAGTGCAGCAACCGCAGGCACAACTGGCAGCATGATCCTGTTGTCTACCGAATTTGCAGTGCCAAGCTTTCATTTCATGTTGTAGCCGATATGTTCCCAGGTTTTCTTAAGCAGATACATGATGATGGGAATTCATGGAAATCATCCTGTTTTGGTCTGATATCATCAGGTTCTCCCATAAGACCCCTCTGGACTTTCTGTACCTTCCGTGAAAACATATCCCAGCCCATCTGTTTCCTTCTCTGAAATAGTAAATTGAGTTTCTTTGCATTTGGGCGAATAGTTCTCTTGTGGCCCATGTATCGCCTACACGTTTAAATGGAGGGTTAAAGAAATTAGCATCTTAAGAAACAGAGGTCACAACCTGACTAGACCCACAGATCCTAGCAACATGGAATATCCTACCGAGCTAATGAAAGAAAAACGACACGAAGATCGACATGAGCTAGACATGGGCATAAGAAACTATCCACATAATATAAATACATAACATAAATAATTATGTAAAGCATTAGAATATAAACAACTAACACGACAAAGGCCCATTGGCAGTGTGCAACTTTCAGCCTAGCGATGCCTTTTGCATTGTGAGCCAATATATTCTAGAAAAAGAAGAGTGGCACATACCTTCGGCCAGCTAAAACCTTGGCCATGTTTCCATTATTATTTGTAACAAAGACATTACTTTCATCGCAAACGATGAAGTCAATTGCAGCAAGCCGTGAAGAAAAAGGAAGGAATGGTTTCAAATCATCCCCAGCAAGCATCTCCTTGGTGTAGAAATTTGGAAAGAGTTCCCTGAGAGGTTGGAGAGTTTCCTCTCCGCCATATATTTCTCCAGAAGCAATATACAGGTTTGTGTCGTTAGCAAAACCAAGAGCTCGGAGCATTAAACCGACTTCATGAGGAGTCAATGGGCATTTCCCCCTGCTGCGCTCATCCTCAGCACTCAATTCCTGTTATGAATCAATCTAAAATCATTTCATCATTCAAAATTTATATCAGGTGACACAAATCAGGCATTCATGATCGTAACAATTCTGGCACCCAGCATGGTGAATAGGTGATTATCTCATTCAATAACAACCAAAAAGAAGTAAAATATAAAATAATCCATGCAGATGATAGGCCGGTATTTAGAAAATATGCAATAGGAAAATCTCACCAAGTTTCAGAGTCTTACAGGTAATGTATCCCACCGTTTCCTAATTTCACCCAGTTCCTTTCTTTCTTTTTCGCCACCACCATAGTAGCAGCCAGAAAATGCAAGCATGTCTGGTTCAAACCTGATGAATAAAGCAAAAGCGATGTTTGGAAATTTGTCCTTCCATGGTTGATCCTCATAACTTCCATTCACAAAAGGTACATCATATTAGCACAAACAACCAGAGTTTACCTCAAGTGAACTGCGACATATCGTGGGTTCATGAGTCTCAGCTTTTGCACAAGTTTCTGACCCAGAGTATGTATAGAATTTGTAAATCTTAATCCATGAAAATTCACTCGGCAACGTAGCTTTTGCAGATCTTCATCGAGCTCACCAGTGAGCCTATAATCAAATTTCGTTAATTGCAAAACCTGCAAAGATTAGCACTGTTCAGTCAATAGGAAAGTATGGCCACTTTACATTTACTTGGCAGTTGAGATATCTATTTCAGATGAATACATCTTTAACAAATATCTGTAAAAAGAATTATAATATACACTCATATTGAAATCACGGTGCAACCATGCACTAGATAAGCTACTGTATATGATAAAGATAACATATCTGGGATATCCTCTGCTCGCAGCTAACATCACTACAAGGACATCAAACTAAGAAGGAAGAAGAAGTAAAACAGACAAGATCGATATCAAGGCAATATGCAGTATAAGTTTCAGATCATTAAGCTGGTTTGTTATGTTACTTACTCGCCTCCGGATGAGTATTGGCAATACTTCATCAATGTAAAACTCAGGCATTGATTTCCTAGGTGCTCGCATGGTCCAGGGGAGTTTGTCCATTGACAACATCACTTCATAAGGGATCCTTTTAACGATGGTTACATCCTTTGATAAGTAGGAAATGAACCAGTCCACATCAAAAATGTCAGAGAAGTCACTGCATACAACATATGCAATTTCAAGTGAGCAGCAAATTTTAGAAAACGTACAACGTTGTAGTTCTCGACTCACCTTTCATCCTTCCAGAATGAGTGGTGGTCTAACTCAGGTAAAACAAGTGTGGCATTCAAAATCCAGGCAACCACAACAGCATCTGTTATCTGCAAACTGAAGATCATAAAGGTAACACAAGGGATGATAAAAACAAAGCAACCAGAAGTTAGAAGACAATCTTACCCCTATGCGCTGCTGATTCAGCCCCCCACTAGTAGCAATCAACAAGTAACCAGTGGACCTGTTCTCTGGCACAGCGGCTGAAAGATGAACATGGAAAATCGCTTTGTTATTTTTTCCATTTTCCACAGTTTCAGCTCAAAAACAGGAAGTGACAGATTATACAAACTAACATCTGAAATTTGTGCTTCTCCCACTGCATCCGTAGTAGGTGCTGGAATACCTCGACTGCCAAATATCGATAGGTTCATAGTTTCTAATCTGCGCATTTTCAGGATTGTAAATATCAATCGGCAGTCACGAATACAGACACAGCTAACACACAGATTACAAAGGCTTGGAAGCAGTAATGGTTGGATTTGTGAAATATGGTAACTAGCAACACTTCAGGCCGCACCCAAAAATTTGAACTTCAATTTTCGATTACATTCATATTGAAACTTCACATTGCTAGAAAATATTAAATGGTTGTCATTCACTTTCCTCAAATTGTTCCCAACGATGGTACAGGTGTAGCTGTCCAGAGGCCAAAAACAAAGCTTTCTCCTTTCGCCTCTATCAGGCTATCACACACGAGATGCCGCGCAAATACGAAATTCCGTGGAATTAGAGTCCAGAATGGTCAGGTCTCCAACAGATTTACCTGCTTGGATCGCCATCGGCTGCGGATCCGCGACCAGTCGGCGTCGGTGACCACGTGCCCCGTGAACAGGGACACGAACCCTAGAACGAACAGCGCCGCTCCCAGGAACACCGGAGAAGGCGGCGCCTTCCGCGCCGCCCTCGGTGAGGAGGCGCCGGCGCCACCGGAGTAGTGCGGCTTGGCTACCGCCTCAGGCTTCCTCCCCATGGCGCGCCGCACTAGCTCGTGCCCCTACAGAACCAGCTTCTGGAATCGTACGCCCAGTCTCCGTTCAGGGCCCCCAGCGGCGGCGTGCTAGCCGCAGCGCTAGATCGTGGGAGAGCCCGCGGAGGGCGCGTCCATGGCGACGTGAGGGGAGGAGGAGGAGGAGGAGGCAAGCGTGTGAACGCGACCGGGGTCCGGGGCCTGTCTCTTATACACATCTAGATGTGTATAAGAGACAGCTAATAGTCCT
>OAMR01000864.1:17736-33924 GCA_900205405.1 Echinochloa crus-galli | reverse complement strand
CGGTATATTGTTGATATCGCCCTTAGCATAAATTTAGCTAGAGGGTTCTGATTTCCTTACTATTAATCACTTGCAGATGAAGGCTATGAGTCTAGAGCTTAAGTTTAAGAATTCAAAAGAATCTGCTAAACCTCATCGTTCGAACGTGCATGTTGTTGATAATGATTCTGATAGTTCGGACGATGATAAAGAAATTTATGCTGCTGAATTTGTTTGGTCATCAAAAAGTAAACCTGGTTCTTGTCCTTCATTGAAGCCGATTCAGAAAAATCGGCAAGAAGAGAAATTTACTTTTGATGTAGCCAAATGTTATCGTGTTTTTGATGAATTGCTTAAGAATGGCTTTGTTAAACTTTCTCATGCAATTCCACCAGCCGATCAATTGAAAAATCGTGCATATTGTAAGTGGCATAATTCTTTTTCTCACGCAACGAATGATTGCAATGTTTTTCGCCGACGGGGTCCCTCCCGAGCTTGGGTTTCTAGGTCTTCACGGTCTCCCGACCAGAAGCGGTCAGACCGGTTCTTAAGACCGGTCAGACCGGTTTGCCCCGGGTGATCAGGAGTTGGCCGTTGTGACGGCCGTGCTGCGCGTTCGATCGATCTCAAGTGTGTTGGCTCGTTTTCGTGTCAACACATTCATATTGAAACTTCACATTGCTAGAAAATATTAAATGGCTGTCATTCACTTTCCTCAAATTGTTCCCAACGATGTGACAGGTGTAGCTGTCCAGAGGCCAAAAACAAAGCTTTCTCCTTTCGCCTCTATCAGGCTATCACACACGAGATGCCGCGCAAATACGAAATTCCGTGGAATTAGACTCCAGAATGGTCAGGTCTCCAACAGAATACCTGCTTGGATCGCCATCGGCTCCGGATCCGCGACCAGTCGGCGTCGGTGACCACGTGCCCCGTGAACAGGGACACGAACCCTAGAACGAACAGCGCCGCTCCCAGGAACACCGGAGAAGGCGGCGCCTTCCGCGCCGCCCTCGGTGAGGAGGCGCCGGCGCCACCGGAGTAGTGCGGCTTGGCTACCGCCTCAGGCTTCCTCCCCATGGCGCGCCGCACCAGCTCGTGCCCCTACAGCACCAGCTTCTGGAATCGTACGCCCAGGCCTCCGTCCAGGGCCCCGCCGGCGGCGTGCGAGCCGCAGCGCTAGATCGTGGGAGAGCCCGCGGAGGGCGCGTCCATTGGCGACGTGAGCGGGGGGAGGAGGAGGGCAAGCGTGTGAACGCGACCGGGGTCCGGGCAGTGGAGTGACTGTGCCACGAGCCGCACAGGTGGGCCGAGTTGTACCCATGGGCCATAAATTTGTTGGTCCACATTACGGTGCGGCCCGTCGTAGTTGTACATGGGCCTCCACTTGAGGCTGTGCGGATCGATGGGGCCCACATCAGTGCGCGGCCCGTCTTGGTTGTACGTACATGGGCCTACACTTAAGGCTGTGCGGATCGCAGCAGGGCCCCCACATCGGCCCGGCTCCCCTGGTCTACCGTGTGATTGGACGCTGCTTCCCAGTTTCCTCCTGCCGGGCCAGAGCAATTTCCACGCTGCGCTACAGTAGCAGTTACAGTACCTCGCGAGCTGCATCGCAGTACGGCGCGCCGTACCGTGGCCGGGAGGGCGGGCACTGTTCGGATCATCGATGGCGTCCATGTGACTCCGTCGTGACCCCTGCCACGGCTAGCGCCCATAACAACCAACCAGCAGGAGGACGTACAGAGGAGGGCTGGAGGGGCCGAGGCCCTGCGGACAGCTAGCTGCCCTGCCCTGCGCCACCACGGCGGCCGGCCGGCCGGCTGGCCAAACCAGATGACCACAGCCCGGCAGAGCTGAGGCAGGGCTCACGCTAATCGCAAGCAGCTGCTGCAGGTGCAGGTGCAGCTCGAGCTCGGCCACCCCCCAAACGACAGCAGCAATCATCCAGCCATCCAGCGCAGCGCCTCGCTCACGCGGCTGTCAGCGGGGAATTGAAAACGAGCGCTGCGTTGCATGCCATGCATGAATGCCCCCCGCTGGTGATGGTGGCAGCAGTACAGGGATACGAGCACGGCTTGCCACGCACGTACAGTACACGGCAGCAGCCAGCAGGCCGGCCGGCCGGCCGGCCCGGCCCAGCGCCGCAGCCGCAGCAGGGCAGGAAGCAAGCGGCCGAAATAGGGGTACCCGTACGTATCTCCCCCAACGCCCAACACGCGGATGTTATTTCCCCCAAAGCGCAGACATACCCCCCGTTCCCCAGCCAATCGCCCGTGGCCCGCGCCTGTAGCTGACACTGACCACTGGACCGGCCCGCCACCGTACGGGCCCGCTGCGCGCGCGTACGCCCGGCCTGCCCCCACGCACCAGCCTTTTTTTTCCCGAACCTCCTCTTATCCTCTACAGTAGTAGTCCTCTGGATCTCGCAGTGCGATGCTCACGATGACAGCTGGGCCCAGTGAGGGTTGGTCCCACGCGGCAGTGGGTGTGGACCTGTTTTAGAATTTGGTACGCTCCGCATAAAATCTTTTGTGGCGTCCGGTTCCTGATATGGGATCTTTCGTGCAAGTGGCAGAGCCTCTGCTTTTCTAAACTCTACCTTAGAGGATATTATTCAATGACATATGGGACCAGAAATACGGGACCCGCTTGTCAATGAGATGTAGATTGTGGGTTTGCTTCGTACCAGGTGAAGGAAGGAGCGGGGCGTATAGTCAACACAGCGCGCAGCCTTTAATGGGCGTGGCAGTGATGCCACGCACAGCAGCCGCGGGCGGGGCCCGCCGCGGATTGAACTCATCAATGACACCCATCCATGTGGCCGCGGCCCCACGGTCACGAGCCCGGCTCGTGGCCCCACAGTGCCTGCCGCTAGCTGTCCGTCTCCCTCCCTCCCTGACGGGAGATCCCACCTGTCAGTACGGCGCGCTCACTCGCTCGCTTCCCATCTCAGATCTCACCACCCGAGTCACCACCACTCACCAGTCACTCACCAGTGGCCTGCTGCCTGCTCCTCCCCGGGAGGCTCGCCTCGCTGCCCGCTTGCTTTATATGGTGTGCTTCCCCAGTGCGGGTAACCTACCGGCTGTACTTGCAGCAGCCGCCGCCGCCGCAGCGCTTCCACTTTGCCTAGCTTGCCACACCGGCCGTTACAGCCGGCGGCGGAAGGGAAGCGTCACGCCCGCGTTTGCTAGTCGTGAGGACGTAGCCATGGAAGGGAATGGTGGTGCCGGTGGAGGCAGCGGGAGCTCGGCGCCGCCATGGGACCTCGGCATGCACTGGGCGCCGGCCAGCAGCTCGTCCTACCCGCAGCCGCCCTTCGCGCCGCCGCGCCCAGGCGGCGGGGCCAGCCAGTACTACCAGCAGCAGGAGCTGACCTGCCTCAAGCTGGGGAAGCGGCCGTGCTGCTGGGCCGGGGCCGCGGGGAGCCAACAACTCGCGCAGCAGCCCGGTGCGGCGGGCCCGCTGCTGGCGCCGGTCCACGGCAATGGCAGCGCCGCCGCCGCTGGTGGGAGTACTACAGCGGCTGAGGGCAGGAGGAAGGAGAAGGCGGCGGCGGCGGCGGGGGGCTCGGGCGCGACGGCGGCCGTGGCGAGGTGCCAGGTGGAGGGGTGCCACGCGGAGCTGGCTGGCGCCAAGGACTACCACCGGCGGCACAAGGTGTGCGAGGCGCACTCCAAGGCGCCCCGGGTCGTCGTGCTCGGCGCCGAGCAGCGCTTCTGCCAGCAGTGCAGCCGGTCCGTCTCCATCTATCCCTGCATGACTCTATAATATGCTACCCACACGTGTGCGGGAGCTGCTAGCAACTTCTTTTGATGCGTGTGCATGCGCCAAACTCTCCCTGTGTTCTTTTTCTTTCTTTCGGCGTCGGCGTGCGACTACGCAACGCGCGGTGTGCACAGGTTCCACGCGATCTCGGAGTTCGACGACGTGAAGCGGAGCTGCCGGCGGCGGCTGGCGGGGCACAACGAGCGGCGGCGGAAGAGCAACGCCAGCGAGGCCATGGCCAGGGGCGCCGCGCACCCACACGGTACGTCCCGATCCAACGCCCCGTATGTCCTGACTGTCCCCTAGCTCGGGTACTCCCAAACGCAGCGATGCCGCCCTGTGTGCAGGACGTACGTACATGTACGCAGGGGACCTACCGGCAGTGGCAAGAACACGCAATGAACAGCCACAGTCGGTACATGAGTGCGTGTAGTTTCTTTTCTTTTGAGAAAAAAAAAGTTGGCAGGGGTGTGTTGGTGGTTTGATGCCGGGAGACATGGAGAGAGTGAGGTGCCTGCTGCCGCGCATGGGGCCACGACACGTGAGGCTGTGTCCTCGGGATGCGCGACGTGCAAAGCCCGTTAGCGCACGGATTTTAACGCGTGCCTGTACGTACGACTGGTGTCTGGTGTGTTCGGTCCGGTGAGTGGCTGGCCTGGCTAGGCCGACCGTGCTGTCATCAGCTAACAGGAGAACGTCAGTGGAGCGTTGTTGGCATTGGCCAAATCAATGGTCATGGGGCTGCAGCCCTGCCTGCAGCTCACTGCCTCGCTCTAGCAGCAAGCAGGATGAATGACACCACGGGGGCGCTTGTACGCGTACTGTACGTACTGGGTGTGTGTTTTGCGCGATGATTTATACGGCGTACTGCTACGTTCAGGATACAAAGAGTTATGCTACGTCTAGGGTACGTACGTGGTACAGGAGCATCGAATACCAAGCTTAGCACCCCGTGCCTACAGTGTCAGTGCGCTGTACTGCTCGTGCTAGCACGAACGAATCCAGGTCTCAGCGTACCTACGTGTACGAATGTACCATGCTGCTGCGGCTTGTGCTGACCCTTTCTCCGCGATTATTGCCTTTTCATGCCCTAAAAAGGATAATTTTTTTTTCTCGCGAATTTACTGCTGGGAAATCGACCGGCACCCGTTGCGTCTTAAGCTCAGATTTTATATAGAACTTCAACATAACACTCTTGTGCATAAATGAATGCGCTATTTCCTGGATCCAATTTTGTGACAGTACTGTCATAAGACTCTTGTACAGTCCTTGCTGTGCGTGGGTATTCGTTATGAACATGTAGTGCTCCCTGCAGGGAAACACAATACCGTGCCATGTTTAATTCGCCAAAGTACCTGGTGCGTGGTAGGTTACTGGGATGTCACCACGGTCGGGCACCAGATTTATCACTGACAAACATGCATGTGTTGACGCGCTGCATATACATGTATTTGCATGCTGCAGGAGTGCCGCCGTTCGGGCACGGCTTCCTGCCGCCGTCGTGCGGCCTGGCAGCGTCCCCGGCTGGTGCTCTCTCTCTTCTGTCATCGGCCAGGGGCGGCGCGCCCTGGCTGGTCCCGGCGGCGCCCGACATCTCCGCCCGCTCCAGCGCCGCGCTCGATGAGCTCATCGCCGAGAACCGCGCCGCGCTCCTCGCGTCGTGGCAGTTCTTCTCCTCCGACCGCTCGGCGGCCGCCGCCGTGCGGGAGCCCGCGCGCTGTGAGCGTGTGACCGTGTGACCGTGACCGTGACCGCCCCGGCCGCGCCGGCCGACACGCACGCGCGCGCGGGGGCATCGGCGCGCGGCTGGGGGCTTTGCCGCTTTGGTGGTCGCGTCGTCCGTGCAATCAGCTCGAGGTGATTGCGTCCTGTCGTGTAGTGGCGGGTGGTCGTGTACCGAGTGCGCCATGTCCCCCAAGGGACGTGCAATGTGATGTACTTGGGCTAGTGGGATTATTGGTGTGCCTCACTCTGAGGCGATCTGAATAACTGAATGTTACTGCTATGTGTTTCTCTGCTAGTGACCACGTACGAGCGACGAAATGATCGACGCCGCTCCTCCAGGTACCGAGGCTGGGATCTGGGATGCGTTATGCATGCGTAGTCATCGATCAGGGATTCCGGAGTCTCTCACATGACTTGTCTGTGTTTTATCGCGCCGTGGCATGGCAGAGAACATAGAGCACAGAACACAGAACAGCATACGTCGTCAGCACGAGATGGACTTCGAGTCGATCTCCAAGTGGGCCGGGCCGTGGTGGCTGGTGAGGGGGTGATCCGGAACAGTCACTGGTTCCATCTTTCTCGCGTTGAAGTTTCTCTATCGTGATCGTGACAGCTTTTTTTTTAAGATAGACTTCCATTTACCATTCAGTCCATCGTGACAGTTGGCGGAGCCGAACAGGCTAGGGTCTGACTCATCCCGTCCAGCTTCTAGAAGACAGGTGTGGTCACACTGGCTCACTAAACACTATTCAGTAGCTGAAGAGTAACTGGCCACCACTTCAATTTTATCTCACTTGTTGCGAGATTAAACTGTACAAATATCAGATCAGCCATGTAATAGGCTGGATGCGTAGCGTCTCGTCACCCATACCGTCATACGCTTGCTTACACAAAAACTGCCGATAGATTTTCTGTTCCACTTTGTATCTGCTTACACAAATTCTCATTCCTACTATCTGTGCGTATTATCATCATACCATTCACAGCTAAGAGTATGAATTAGTAGGTCGTAATTAAGCCGGCCGTAGTTCTTTAAAGTATGACTATTGATGAGGCACCAAGAAAGAGTAGTTAAGGAGACAAAATTCATACGAATCCACTATTAGAAGCCTATACTAGTAGTCTCCTACTATGCATTTAGATATACATTATGTCAAAATATATAGCAAAAATCTATACAAAATCAAAATAAACTAGAATTTGGAACAAATGGAATACATCTTTACCTCTTACAACTATATGTCTTTGATTCAAAAGTGACTGGCTAAATTAGTTATTTGTTTGTGCTTCAAAAAAAAAATATTTGAGCATCTCTGTCGGGTAGCGAGGCTAGGATTTGTATGCATGGACCATAGCCCACCCATGTGGACTGGGCTAGGATTTGACGCAAACCAGGCCTATGCTGTTTAGGACATGGACACCCAATGTGAGTTAGTGAAGGAAGGAGATGGTAATCTGGAAAGAAAGAGGGAGACACAATAATTTACTCCCTCCAATTACAAATACAATGTGAAACTTGAACAAACAACTTTTATGGAAAAAAATGATATCTGAAATAAGGACTGTATGTTGTCAGAGTACTCTTCAGGATGAGTCTGCTAACTTGCCAATAGTGTCCTATAGCAAAATTTGCCTTAATCTTACATTGTCAAGTTATATATGATTCTTCATATATTGATTGGTTGTCAAAGTTGATTTTTTTCCTACTAATAATTGGAATCCTAAAATGATTTTTTTTTATCTAGGATTAGTGTGGAAGTATGTCCTAGCCTCTGTTGGAGTAGATGTACACAAGTTTGCTACTTTGCTGTATATATGCTTCCAATATATTATCTCACTACTCTGTAAATCCAATGTGAATATCACCATTCGAGTTCAGATCCGTATGTAAAGAACTATCAGAGCCAACGGGTCACAAAAATGGCATGCTTTTCTCCAATTTGGATACTACACAATTCTGGTAGCAAACTAACTTAACACATCAAGAAGAGCATGCTTGCTAATACGCTCGATCAAAATCCGTAGAGAGATCAGAGTTAAGTATGTAGAAGCAAGAGTAAATTGCATCCACCATAGATGCTTTCTAGGATCAACTCTCACCAACGTGCATGGATGTGTTGATCTTTGGCCAAACACAATGATTTTCAGTGATATAGGCAGTAGCGGTGCTATAGTTACAACTAATATAAAGCAGCAGCTCACGAAATACAATGTGTGTTATACATATGATTGTGTGCATGCACAAAAATAACAAGTTCCTGTATCAGTTTGCACGTTTTATAAGTTGTTGCACTAAAATGATACAACCATACAAGTTATTGTATGGTGGGTGTAATTTACTCTAGAAGCAAAATGGGTAGATGGCTAAAACTGGATTAGGACAAGAGATGTCCCTTCTTGTGTAACTCTTAGGTACTATATAAGCTTAACATAGTAATTCCAAATTCTGGGACCATCAGCGGTTAGCATGCACGCACACGACCTAAGCTTAAAGAATTTGTAGTTAATTAGAAGAGGTCAATCTACTACGTAATAAGTGCACTATGATTGTGTCAGATTGAAGTACCACCACTGTGTGGCTAATAAACGATGTGACAGCAACCTACCTCGCTAGACAATCTAATCGATCCCTTTAGCACGATCCTAGCTTTTCCAGGAAAAAAAGCACTTTTTAAGTACTGGCAGAACACAAGGCCCCAAGCAGAGACCATGACCATCATTAATTGTTATAAAAATGCTCATCATTAATTGTTATAAAAATGCTCAATGCAGAATCCAAATGCTGCACTACCTGATACCAACGACCAGACAGTTTGCCCCATCGTCACCTACGTTACTGAGTAAACTGTCTGGTCAGACGATCATGATCGATAGTAGAACGAACGATATAAGATTTACTGCATCAATCAATTGAATATGTGAAACACGTGAATTATATAACTGGTTTCTGCAAACTGATTCCTGTGAAATTCCTGCAAACTCAAAGCTCGCGCGCGCAGCTCCTACGGCACACAGCTGTGCGAGACTAGTACTCACAATCAATACTCACTGGTCACTACTGACGAGGCTATGTGTATATAGCAAGTAATGCACCTATCTAGCCAGCTGCATATGGTGCTAGCTAGATGCATGGCAGTGGGCAGTGGCAGAGGCCAGGGGAAGAAAGAACAAAGCAAGGCATGAACGAGAACGACCGGCGGGTCACTGCAAGAGAGACTTAACCCCCAGTGACCAGACCACATTGAATGAACATGCATGTGAGCGTGCCACTTAAGTTAGCAAGGACACATCACCTCCGTGCATGCATTCACACCACAGTGTGGAGATACTCCAAGACTTGTACTGGTTGCAATATAGAAAAAGGCCGTCGATTAAATTCTCTTCAATGCAATACCGGCCCTGCCATGCAATGCAATGCAATGCATCGGGCCCGGCTGGCCAGGTCTCATTCGATTCTCCTAGAGGTAGAGGTGATCCTTATCCTATCGTATATTGAGGCAGCAACAGCTAGCTTTCTCAAGTAGTGCATAATCTACGCAGTTCCAAGTGTGTTAGAAGCAAATATATGCATGTAAACTAATCTAACCACCTAGCTCTCGAAGTGTGATCAGCAAGCAAGTAGTGTTATTTTTCTGAACTCAAGCAAGCAAAGAGAGTGTTAGGATAGGAGTACTTGGTTTCTCCTACTACAAGCAAGCAGCTACCTAGGAAGAAATGCAGAGAAGACGAGATGGAGAAAGAAACCTAGCTAGCTACAAAGGCCACACTGTCTGGTCTTTTTTGCTACATGACACCTAAAAAGGGCCAGAGGTGTAGTACGTACAGGTGCAAGGTAGGGCCGGCTGCTACTGCTACTGCTACTACTGTGGACGAGCGGCACAACTCGCTCTGGTCCTGGCCATCAGCTGCCTCCATTAACCCCTGGCCCTAATACTCGCTACTTTCCCAAAATAAAGCACCTACTACTGTTCATCCCATCTAGCAGCAGATCTGGATCCTCTAGTACTGGAATCAACAACCAACGAGGCAGCAGGCAGCAACACTGATGAAAGAGCATATTTTATATACCGACTGTTCGTTACCAAGGTAACCGGCCATCGGATTTTTGTACTAATTCTCCCCGGTTAACGAGGAGGGAAGCTTTAGGTTTAGGACTCCATCAGGATCGTCAGAATACACATCATTTCTTTGCGGTGTGCACTGCATCGTTTGGTTCGTTGCGCCCAGACGAAAGATTTGCCATCCGATCGAGGCAGAGGGGGGACAGAGAGAGGCTAGACCTCGATCAGCCACAAGTGGAGGAGCGAGCTGGGGCTCGGCTTGCGGTTTGTGGAGCATGTCTTTGTCGGCCACTACGGTCTCCGCGTACGGATCGTTGACCCCTACATCAACATGGCTCGGCTTGGCGCGCAGCATGCAACGTGATGGCCACAGCACACAGCCCCTCGATCTTGAGTTCCCCAAATCACATGTACGATCGATCGAGAACAAGCAGGATCTCGCTACTAGTATGCATGCGATGCATGATATATAGTATATACTACATACTACCTCCTAGAATTAGCTATCCTTTTCTAATTGCATATATAGTTCATGAGAAACGCGCGCGCTAAAGTTTGAGAGAGTGAGAACGGAGAAGGAAGACCCGAGCAAAGTTAAGACTTGCACACGTGCGGTCAAACAAATATGGAGACCCAAAGAAAAGCAACACCGGCTCAACGAAGAGTTAGTGTGGTGCATGTAAGATGATGATGACATGCTACATACTTCTAAATGTTTAACCATGCAATATGAAGTAATAAAAAGGGTAGCTTAGCTTGTTGCTGAAAGGAACAAGTAGAGAACAATATATGCCAGTAGTCAAACACTACTAGAAGAAGCATAAGATATATAAGAGAGCAACCAAGCCAAAGTTCCATGCATATAATAAGAAATTGAACAGGCTATCTAACAGCCTTCCTAATCCAAGCAAACACACATATACAAAAGCACACATATATACACCACATAGACATCAGGCCAACTAACTCGATTACTAGGTCGTCATATAACTACCATTATATTTAGTCGTACTTAACACTAATGGTTCCGTCGCGATCTATTAGCCCAGGATCTCCATCATATCAAAGATCGTGAGGCCCATGACCTAGCTAGCTAAAGCTAGTCAATTAACACAACACGTCCTTGAGCAGCTTGTACCTGCGGCCGGCCGCCCTGGTCGTCGTCGCTCGCCGCCCGGCCGCCTCGGCCTGCTGGTGGTCGCCGCCGCCGTGGCTGCCCGCGCCGTGCTGCTTGGTCCCGGCCGCGGATGACGAAGAAGAAGACCACCTCGCCTTCCCGCCGGCCACGTCGCTGAGGCACCAGTCGCACGTGTCGGAGCCGGCGGAGGCGGGCGCGCCGTCGCCGTAGTAGTTGGTGCAGTACCTGCATGTTTGTCACCGGTGGCGTATAAGGATCAAGGACAAGAGCAGTGGTATTGTATATCTCATGTATACGAGTACAGATTCATGAAGACGAAGTAGCAGAAGAGATGGAGCTCATCGTGTACTCTCTAGTCTCTAGTACTCATGATGTATGAAGAGAGATGGAGCTGCGCGGAAGAGGCTAGGAATGGGGCAAATTAAAAAGGAAGATAGACGTACGAGTGCTGGAAGCGGTGGCGGCAGCGCGCGCACCGGAAGAGCTTCTCGGGGAAGCCGACGTCGCCGCACATGGAGCAGACGGTGGCGGTGGCGGTGCCGGCCATGGCGAGAGCGAGGCAGATAGAGATAGGGGAGTAGAGGAGAGGATGGAAAGAGGAGAGTAGTGAGATGGAAAGGCAGGAGGAGAGGGGTCGGCGTTAAATATGAGAGAGATGAGGACGAGGCGTACGTGCAATATGCATGTAAAGAAAGGAAAAGAGGGAGGGAGGGAGAGAGAGGCAGGGCCTGGGGAGGCACGCGACACGACAACCTTAATTCAGCGGCCGGCCGGCGAAGGGATCATATCGGAGGACGACGCGTCGAGTCGGTCGTCGATCTATCTCAAAGCGCCCCGGCTGGGATAAAATCTTTGGTCCATTCCGGTGAACTGTAGTGCGGGTCTAGCTCCAAATGGATCGGTGCTTGCGCAGACAACACTCAAGAATAAACTAGTGATTGTGTGTAATGAACCTGACGCCGAGGTTGGCGCAGAGAGAAGGTTGGTGTGGAGATGAACAGCTTCCGAAGCTCTGAGAGAAAACTACTACTGAACGGCGAGAAGCTACCGATCGGTCAGTGCATGCACCGAAGTGTTGTATGGTCAATGGACTGCTAAATCGCTCAAGGGATCTTTCGCTCGCGCTGAACCGTGCACGGTGCCGGCGGCCCGCCGCACGTACACGTGTGTGCACGATGGCCTGTGAATAGTATAGAGTTGCAAACTGAGGCGACACTTTCCCACAAGTGTACTTATCACTAGGTAGATCGACTTGGAGATAAACAAAGATTACAATTTACGCATCGTTCGATCTATTCGAGACGAGAGCATGCTACTGTTGGCTGTGTTTAGTTCCTGGAAAAGAGGTGAAAAGTTGATAGAAAAGTCACATCGAACACTGTAACATTTTTCGTTTGTTTGTGGTAAATATTGTCCTATCATGACCTAATTAGGCTCAGAAGATTCGTCTCGTCGTGTACATCAAAACTATGCAATTAGTTTTTATTTAACTACGTTTAGTGTTTCATGCATGAGGAGAGAGATTTGATGTGATTTGATGTGATAAGTGAATAGTGAAGTTTGGAGAGAAAGTTTTTAAACTAAACAGGTCCATTGGTACTAATATAATCCTATTCTCCTCGACCTTTTCCTGTGGAGGATCGGATCTCTGACGGAGAGAGAATATAATCTAGCATAAGAGCCTTAAGATGTGCATGACCATTGGTGTGGCTAGCTGTGTGCGCCGCTGCGCCGTCAGGTTTTAGCAGAGCAAAGCGCGTGAGGCTATATGCTTCATGCATGCTCCTCGCCTTCTAGAGAGCTCATCCAATAATCTAGTAGTATACAGAAAATGGATTGCGATTGGCAGATCTTCCGTGTGGCTGGCGTGCATGGGGGCGCGCCGTGGTATCTCGATCAGACCGTGCCGGCGGGCTAGCTAGCCGACGCCCCAGCTAGCTGTTGTAACAGGTACCCGGCAGCACAGAAGGATTCCGTTGTATCGGAGCTCTCTGATCACGCCCTGCGTGCGTGTCCCTTACCACTGCTCCAGAATAGCCATCACAAACGATTTTTTTAGAAGAAGATGTATTGATCTTAGCCCATTACACCGGCCCTTTTACAAACAGGACTCCAAAGAAAAGAAAAATTACAAAGAAATCTAAAACTCCTGTTCATCTTTCTCGAACCCTTCAGAGATCTGTTCGTCACCGCCGCCGAAGCCGCTTCCCAATCGTCGCCGGGCACCAAAGCCAATCTCCACGAGATGGAGGCCGTAGAGGAGGGCTTACTTCTAGGCGAATCAGCCGAGTACAGTGCTTCCCAGGCGCATCGGTCAACTCCAGTACCCATGACGCATCCTTCGATTCCACCGCCGGCAACCCGAGCAAACCTCAGATTTTCACCAAAGATCATCTTCCTCGAGATTAATAGGGTCAACACCATCATCATCTGAAGAAGACGACGATATGCCAGCCCTCGACTCCTGGACAGGTCTTCCCAGCCTCTCCGTTGACGTCGGAGTAGATCGCCATCGGAGAACGGAAGAAGCTGGAAGAAATTATTCCTCTGTAACGTCGTCGCTTCCGCATCGTCGACGTCGCCAGGAAAACCAAGCCGCAGATAAGCCATGCTCATCTGGCAAAACCTAACTCCACCGTCGAGCATCGGCGGCGAGCAAACCCTAGACCTAAAAGGACTCGATTGAGACTCGATCTACTAAAGGATGGACCCCCGCTCCCCTCGCCACCGGCTAGAAGGCCGGGGACGAGGAAAGACGGGGGCCAGGCCTGGCGGCGCCGGCGGCGGCGAGCGCCCGCACGGAAGGAGTTCCGCCCGAGTCGCCTACAGGCGACGCGGGGGACAGAAGCTTCACCATCACAAACGGTTGGGAAAGCCCATCACAAACGGTTTCCAGAATAGCCATCACAAACGATTGGAAAAGCCCATCACAAACGGTTTTCCCAACCGTTTGTGATGTTCCGTTTGTAATGCTCGGGTTCAAGCCACCAACCGTTTGTGATTTTCTGCGTCCGAAATAAACCCCAAAAAATACGAAAACATTAGGGAAAAAAATTTATTTTTATTTGGGGAGGCCATTTTTTTGCGCATAAATCGCGCGCTCCGCGGCCGGCCGGGTTCGAACTCGCAACCTCTCCCTCGCGCGTAGCCTCCTCTACCACTGCACCTGTCCGTCACCTATGACTAGATAGCGTTCCGATCATTCCTATCATATTATACCAGACCGAGTTTAAATTGTTTGTTTGAGACCCTAAACGACTTCAAATCAAAATCTATTGAACTACAAAGTTTCTTAACTTTTCGAAACCTACAACTTTCATGTTGACCTTTTTTCATCCGAGGCCGTTTACGAAATTTGAATTTCAAATTTGAGAATATTCAAACTTAGATCTAGCAACTAGGTGACTTCAAATGGCAAAGTTGTCAACTACAAAGTTTCATGACTTGTCGAGATACAACTTTCATGTTGACCGTTTTTTCATCCGAGGTCGTTTGGAAAAACTCAAATTTTAAATTTTGATTACAAACTTACTTTTCATTAGTAAAACAATTTCAAATTAAAAAGTTGTCAACTACAAAGTTTCATAACTTCTTAAGATATACAACTTTCATGTTGACCGTTTTTTCATACGATGTAGTGAGAGTAATATTGTTCACAAATCTTATATGTCTCTCTTATAGTTTTAGAAACTATAACTCTATGAGAGAGATGCATTTTATGAACAATATTTATGTGAATTTGTCAAATGAAAAAATGACCAAAGTGAAAGTTGTGCACTTTGAGAAGCCATACAACTTTGTAGTTCAACATTTTTTGATTTGAAGTCATTTACTATTTTAAAATGTGGTTTGAACGTGTACCATACACATCATCACAAAGGGTTCAAAAACCGTTTGTGATGAGAGGCATCACAAAGGGTTCGTATTACGAACCGTTTGTGATGACCCCCATCCCAAACGGTTCGTATTACAAACCGTTTGTGATAGCACCACACGAACCGTTTGTGATATCCCAACATCACTAAAACCGTTTGTGATGCCCCTTATCACAAACGGTTTTGGTAAAACCGTTTGTGATGTGGCGTTTGTGATGTCGCTTTTTGCAGTAGTGTACGGTCACACTCGTGACAAGGACGTGGCTACACATGAACGATCGATACCGCGCGCGCATCGATCCTGATGCTATTAGGCAGGCGGCCCGGCATGCTACTAGCAGTAGCAGGGCGTGTACACGTGGTCGGCCACGCGATGGCATCGAAGGCCATAACCAGGTAGGACAAACGATATAATATGCACACTGGCTGGCCACTACGTACTGGGAGATGTGAGCTGATCGATGATGAGGCAGGCGCTGCTACTGGACAAACAAGTACGTGTGCATGCATGTACGTTGTGCTCTACTACGCACCCTGCGTAAAACGGTAGCGCGCGCGGCCGTGTGGCCATATTATTGGCATCCCTGCTACCAAAACCACAACAGTGATTGCACTGTACTACCAGGGCCCATGCATATATATGTACGTCGCGTTGATGTATATATACCCGCTTGGCTCAACGTCGAACACTCCAAAGGTTCAGGGTCTGCCACACACAGCGTGCCATATAGCCAACAGGCAGCATGCGAGCCTAGCTAGCTGTTGACGTAAAATCTGCAGTTCACGCCAAGCACACAGCAAGCCGAATTAGCTAGCTTCACACGTGAACGTTTGAATCCAGAGCGTGCCAGTTAATTTTTCCTGAAACTGACAAAGGAAGGAAATGTTTAGATAAAAACCTGGAACGTGCCGGATGATACCGGACAGTTCCATATCTACGGCTTCTCAAAGCCACCCTTGATCAACATATAGCTATGAACACGCTATCTGTCAGCAATTGAAGCGTTCATTACATAATCGGCAAAGCATGTAAGAAGTATACTGCCGACCGCATGACGTCACCATGATGAAAGATCGGTATTTAATTAATTGATGGCTGCAGTACTTAATCACAACCGATTAACGAGAATGAGGCATAATAAATGTGAAAAAAGCATGATCGTGAATCTCTAGTAAATAGGAATGCATAGGTTTAAAAGCACTAGTCTACCGCATGTCTAGGTACTTTCGAACCCGTCAAGTGTAAAAAAACAAATAAGTTAATCCACCGCATGTCTAGGTACTTTCGAACCCGTCAAGTGTAAAAAAACAAATAAGTTAATCCACCGCATGATACAACTTGTTTGGAAATCACACCACCATCCAAGAATAGATCAATCTACCGCATGATATACTCTAAACATGGAAGGCTAAAAGCATTCATTATTTAAAACAAAGTCACGAACATGTTTCACTCGTGAAAGGACTACCGAATACGGCTAAATACCCGAATCGAGTTCCATGAAGAAGGAACGAACTTTATCAACGATGATGGACCTATCAGATCAATTTCGAGCTCTAATCCACCGGAAGTTCTAAAATGACCCAAAAACCTGCATCTACCGCATGATACCCAGCTCTGTCAAGATCCATACAAAAT
>OAMR01000875.1:410316-424730 GCA_900205405.1 Echinochloa crus-galli | reverse complement strand
GAAGTGGTAGGGGCTCCCCAGGGCGTCGTTCACGGCCAGCAGCGCCGCCTGGTCCTCGTCGTGGCACTGCATCGTGGAGCCCGAGGCGGCGCCGCCGCCGGCGAGGCACGACAGCGCCACCATGGCTGCCAGCAGGTGCAGTAATTGCTGATGCTGCGAGGAGGCGGCGGCCATGGTCGATCACCTGATCTCTTCGCCTTGGTGCTTGCTTGTGATCGGCTTCAGCTAGCTATAGCAGCTAGCAGTGGCACTTGTGAATTGGGATTGCTTGCTTGGTTGCGATGGAGGCCATGGCATCGCCATGCATGCAGATTTATAGGGTTGCAAAAGTGCAAGTTGGGAGCACCTGCACTAGCAAAAAAGGGAGCGGCACTGGGATTAAACATTGCAAAAGCGCAGGGCAGTGGAGGACAGGGATGCAGACATGCACATCGTCTGTGCACTGCACCGGCCTCATGCAATGTGAGATGATGATCGAGTACACATTATTGGCAGCGACTGTCACTTAGATTTATGCACTGCATATATATATACACGCTCTGCTCATAGATCTACGAGATATTTCATGCTAGGACGTACTATGCATGAGACGGTTGGGAGGGAGTGTAAAAACCTAACTTTGTGTGACATGGATCTGCATTACACTCCTTGATGAGATGTGTGGATAAAATTATCTAGCCCACCGCAATATAATATGGATAGCGCAATGAGTGGATCCTCGCATGCCTGCTTCCTCTGATCAGATCTCCTGTTGCGCCCGCTTTTGGCCTTTCCGTTGATGTATGGACATGAGACGCTGACGGGGCAATTATTGATCACAAGCAAGCAAGCACCATTATATTACTCATGTACGGCCTTTCTCAAGTCATGCGGCACCAGGCATCAACCCGTCCAGTGTTCAGCGATCCCGGCCAGCTCTCGCCGAGAGGACTGAAATCAGGAGTGCGAGACTGTGTGCCGGCACCATTTTGAAGATCAATATATAAAGTATATAAAAAAGATCAATATATTAATTAGTTTCATATATGTGGTCTATCAAAACGTATGCGCGCCTAACAGATGATGAGGTAAAACAGAAATACGGCAATAGCCTATTGTCGAGTTTCAAATAACATCCAAGCATTGAATTAATCACTAAAACACGTACTAGGATATGATTCACCACAAAACCAGCTGGTTCTTTTGGTTTGCACTGGTCAAACTGCTGCATAGCATATCTTTTAGTTGAACGGAGCCCACGAGGCCACCTGTTCCTAATTTTCGCGGTTCAACCTGCAACTGGCCTCAATTTTTTTTATTGTGCTTTAGGTTTTTAAATAATGGCAGAGGAGAATAATTTAGATAGGTCATATTAGCGTATATTTTTCTTAATAAAATGGCATGCAACCCTCTTGCATTGTTTAAAAAATAAAGAATAGCATAGGTTGGTGAGAATCGGGGGTTACTTCAATTATGGTTTTAAAATGACAGACGCGGGTATTTTTTTAAAAAAATAGAATAAACTATAGGTTAATAATAATAATAATTAGAGTTTATTGAATTGATGGTCAACTATCTTCTAATTTCTGTGAAAATTTCTAAATTTTTCTAATTAGTAACCTAACTTACGAATTAATCATAACTCAGATTGTTAGATTCCTTGTGGTGATATCCATCTATCCAAGATTCGAGTCTCAGGCTCAGCACCGGTGCTTGTATTTTTTTTATTTTACAATACAACAAATCATTTAATCTATGACGGAACAATTTCGTCATAGACCACTAAAAAATCGTCATAGAACGGTGTCTATGACGATTTCAGAAAACGTCATGGATTGAGCGTCGTAGATTAAATCACGTGACGGTTTAATAAAATACGTCACAGATTGAAGGGATCTGTGACGTTTTCAAACTGTCATAGATTGGCCTTAAGCCCGCCGAGTCCAGCCCAGGCCCAATGTTTATGACGAAAAAAAACGTCATAAATTTTGTCACAGATCAAATACTTAGGTGATGTGGCAGCTGACATGGATGGTGACATGGTTGACAATGTGGCAATTGTTACTGACGTGGTTGATGACATAAAATTGACGTGGACGATGACATGGAAACTGATGTGGATGATGACATCATCATTTTGGCCCATTTATTAATGGGCTGAAACGAGCACAGCCCATTTATTAGCAGACCCAAGTAATAACCAGGCTAAATATTTTTAGGCCCAATATCATAATGATATAATAAAATATTTTATAGCTCAATAGCACACTTAATTCAGCAAATATTATGACATAATAAATTTCAAAAGCCCATTTTCGGACCTATCATTCCACGGACCAAAACCAGCCATAAAGCCCATGTAAACAACACTATAATTTTGTAGAGTACACATAATAATTACATCGGAAGTATTTACATTTACATCTGCCATAATTAGACACGACATAAACACATAGCACTTAGTTGTTGCGCTTAGTAGGCTAGCAGCATTTTTCCTCCACTCCAAGTGATCTGGTAAATAAAGTAGAACCGATTAGTGCATAGAAATTACATATATTAAGGTATATATTTGAAATTACATATGAGCATCTAAAGGTTTTATAAACATTTTGTTGTTAGCACCATTGGATTTTAGAATCTATTTTTCCATTGCATATATAGATTTCATACAGATAATAAGACCTGGTATGAGCTCTATTTAAAACAGTGTTAGAACGTTCAACTAATATAATAAGTTTGTTTACATAGGAGCTTGCGAACATAGGCAATACAAGACAATAACCATCAGCTCATGAGCTAATTAGCACAGAGTATAGAATTCATAAGTTTTACAAAAACACATGAACAGAGAAACTTCAGTACAACTTAAAATCAGTACACCACAAGAACAGTGCAGCAACCATACAAATGTTGTTGTAGAGGGGTTTGGGGATTTTAGACGGGGCCACTTATCTGGGAGCTAGAGACCCACAACTGGTGCCAAGGATAGTAAGTGCAGCAAGCCGGCAGCCCCACAACAGCTTCCATGGCCCCAAACCTAGGTCCGAAACCAAAACAATATGTGAAAAAAATTTAGAGAACAAGTTACCACACAAAGACATAAGTGCAATCATTTTCACAATTAATAACAAAAAGAATCAGTTTCAAAAGAAGACCTCGAAGCCAGGCTGCGCAGAACTTGTCAAATCACCCTGCAACCCGAGCTCCATGTCAACATTTCCAGGGGTCTGCTCCCTTTTGCCGAGCTCAAACAAGTCCTGTCAAGTGAAAGTTGTTTGGATGTTTAATATTACAGAATACACATCAAGTTTCCACAAAATCACAGAGACAGAAGCTTCCTAGACACGAAAGCAAGATAGTACTAAATGCTCATGATAAAGGCAAAAGCAAGAGTGGCATTTGGATGCTTTCAAATTTTCAACTGATCAATTCAACTAATAAGTAGAAACATTAAAATGAACAGTTGTTGCTGCCGTAATGGCCCCTTCACCGGGTAGCAGAGGCACAAGCAAAGCGAGGGAGACTCATCAGGCAGCTCGCGTAAACCACGTCGGCGGCGGCGGCGATGTCCCCTCCTCAGGCCGAGCAGCAGGGAGAGGAGTTGTGGAGGCAAGAGCATCAGGAGGGGAGCAGTGGATCTGAGCAGCAGCAGCTCGTGGATCTAAGGAGGGGTCAGCTTGTGGATCTGAGCGGCGGCGGCTGCAGCGCTCGTGGAGGTGAGGAGAGGGAGCGGGGCGGCGTGGAGGTGAGGAGGGGCGAGCACCAGTCGCGGCAGCGCACCCCGGGCAGGTCGATGAAGATGCTGAACTCGTCGGCGTGCTCTGCCCTCGCCTGGCGCGTGCGGGGTGAGGATGGGGAGCGGCGGCGTGGAGGTCGACGGAGAGGGAGCGCGCGTCGGAGCCTTGGAGGGGACCGGGGGAGGCAAGGAGAGGGAGAGAGGAGCGGCGGCGGCTCGGCAGGGGGGGAATGGGGATGAACTAGGGTTTCTGGTCTTTTTATACCATGCAGGCGCAACCATGGCCGTTAGATCAGAGATGGACGGCCGGAAGAAGTCGGGCCGTGCAAACCGAGCCCAATAGCAGCCCAGAAATAGGTCTTTGAGCCTGTTTTAGCAAATTTAACATTTATTTTCTCTTAGATGATAAAAATGTATTGAATTTTAGGACATCAAAAATAATTTAAAATGAGAAAGTTGTCAATATAATAGTTGTAGAACTAATCGAGGTCTATAACTATTGTTTTGGTCACTTCCCCATCCGAGTTAGATTGAACTATTTAAATTTGAATTTCAAAAATTGAAAATTTCTCATATTTTTTAGAGTAATAAATGATTTCAAATGAAAAAGTCATGAATACCAAAGTTGTACAACTCATCAAGATCCACAAACTTTATTTAGTTTATTAATGCATGTGATAAAGTTTGAATAATCTAAATTTTGAATTTCAGAATTTGATAACTAAAAGCAAGATTTTAAAACACTAAATGATTTCAGCTGAAAAAGTTATGAATACCAAAGTTTCATAACTCATCAAGATCTACAATCTTTATTTAGATTATTTTTTCATTTGAAAAAGTGGTAGTAGATGTGTATAAGAGACAGGAGCTGCCACTTTTGAAAATGATAAAATAACCTAAATAAATATTGTAGATCTTGATGAGATATGAAACTTTGTTATTTACACTTTTTCATTTTACATCATTTAGTGTAAAAAAATTGTGGTTGTAGTTGTCATTTTTTGGAATTCAAAAATTGGATAGTTCAAATAGACTCACACGAGAAAATTTTTCAAAACAATAGCACTAATAAGTTTTACTAATAAAAATATGGTGATTTTATAAAAATTCAGAAACAAAAATTATCAAATTTGGATTATGTATGACCGAGAAAAACTAGATACAAAATTTAATTGCAGATTAAAAGAAGAAATACGAACTGTTCTTCGTTCCAATAGCATTAAGCCAATCACGTGCTGCCATCTGGTGGAGCGGGCCCAGCGTGGAGTGGGTCGACGGTTGCGGCCCATCGGGCGGACGGAGGACCTGCGGCCCAGGAGCAAATGGCAAATTATAAAAAATATTAAAACCAGTTCGGAGTTCAACTTAGTCAGTGTGGTGCAGTGGTAAGTTGCACTCTTCCTGTGCGAGGGGTCGTGGGTTGGAGACCCTTGGCCGCACCATTTTTGCTGATTTTGATGACGTGGCGAGCAAAAGGAGTGAATCATTAGATGAGTGCACATGAAGGCTACAAGGACATTCTTTTTTCTATTTTTGTTTTACACTGGACCTTTCCAAATTTTTTTTTAATACTTTCATATTTCTCCCGTACAACATGGAAGATTATGTTTTTTAATGTTGTTCTTTGTGACGAATTTGCTGAAAGGTCATAGTATTTTGGGCCGGATTGTGACAAAATTGATAATACGTCACAAGTTTTTGGGCTTGGTATCCACAACTGCGAATTAGTGACGTTCTCTGAAAACGTCGTGAAAAATCCGTCACAGATTAAATAGTTTCTTGTAGTGTTATTACTTGATTATAATTGTTGTTATTTTTCAGTATGTCGATAGCAAAGCAGTTGTGATGACTTCATCAATCTGAAGATCTGCAAAGTATAGACTCTTAGAGGTGTTCTGCCTGCGTGTGTATTTTTATGGGTGATTATACATGCATGTAGCGGTGTTTTTAAAAATAATAGCAACCTAACTTGTAGGATTTCCAACTAAACCTGTGTACGTACGTAAGATCTCCTTTCCAAACAGAAAGGCCCTTTGACTGGTGCTGCCGTGGTGGTGTACCTATCAACTTCCACGACCAGGATGCATGACTCCATTCATTCTCCACGTAAACGTGTGTTTCACACCACCAGCAATGCAATGTAGCAGTAGTGGGCCACTTCCGGTGAGGATGCACAAATCGAGAATTGAAGGGCACCCGCGCGCTGGATCAGTTTGTTTTCTTTTCTTTTCTTTCTTTTTTTTTTGCAAAGAATTGATATTGTTGGTTGCTTGTTGACTGAGATTCAGAGAAGAGGCCGAGGAGCGGCTTGGTTGGCGTTTCAGCGAGCACATCTGGGTCATAAGTTTTCCCCTCGATCTTTCTTTAATTTATTTATTGATGATCAGATTAAGATCGACTACAGATCCCATTTGTTACTTGCAGCTAAGACAAAATTCTAACCATCTAATTCGCGTCTTTTGTTTCCTAACTCAATTACTCTCTGTCTCATATTAATTATCACATACATCCAGTGGCTGCCATTAGAATTTTGTATGCAGAATGCATATTTTTTTAATACTACTGGTATTTTCGTATTTTTTATGCTGGATAAAATTCCTATGTGATGCACGTGAGATATTTCCTTTATGGATCTGAGAACTGGTTGCATGTTCCTTCTCTCGTAGTGCTGCATTTGAAGCACTCCTGCCCATTTATTACTTGACATATGAGATTTGGAGCCAAGTACTCCCTTCCCCACAGGGTTCTTTTTCACAGTATTGTGCCAGAGTATTAAGTCGTTTGAGAATCAAATCTTTGAGCTTTCATGGCTTTGGAGTTTCATGAAGATATATGTCTAAAAGTAATTCCAATTTCCTAAACTAATGGCAGGTGATCCTTTTTAACCCAAAAGGCAGGACACCGGAGGTGCTTCACCGCCGCTTGTGCCCTAGCTATCACAGCTTTTTGATAGGTGACCAATTCACCAGAAGCTGTAGGTGATATATATTCCATATGTTTACCGTGTTAGTGTTCATTATGTTGATATGCAAGGGATAATTGTTCCCCTGATGAAAACAATCCTATCTTTTTATCATTATAACCTGTATGGAAGTGGTATTTGTGATCATCATGTAGAGTATTACGAGCCGGCGTGGAAGTTGGAATAAAATGAAAAAGAAACTAGTAAAAATATTTTTTTTCTAGACCTGGGGCTACCCGGCCTCTAAGTTACCCTCATGTTTTTTAAATGGCCAACACGAATGAAATAACTGTTTTTCTATAATGTGTATTGTCTTATAAACATCTAGTCTAGTTATTTTAAAGTTGAAAATGCATCATAGGCCCCTAAGTGGGTCTTGGTGAGTCAATGACACACAATTAAAGGTAGATCTTATATTAGTATTGGACATGTTTTAGGTGGTGTTTGGATCCAAGTGCTAAAGTTTAGAGCTTTAAATAAGTGATAATTAGATGTATTAAACATAAACTAATTATAAACTAATTACATAAGTCATGTCTATTTTGCGAGACGAACCTAACAAGCCTAATTAAGCTATAATTAATACATAATTACAATATGTTTACTGTAGCATTACATTGTCTAATCATGATGTAATCAGGCTTAATAGATTCGTCTCACAAATTAGTCCTCGTTTATGTAATTGGTTTTTTAATTAATCTATATTTAGTACTCCTAATTAATATCTTTAGATCCGATGTGACGGGGCTAAACTTTAGCACGTGGGAAACAAACAGGCCCTTAGTCCCAGGAAATTGTAAGAGATGAAGGGTGAAGAAAATAATCAAATGAACATGGATTTAACTTCATTCCATTTTGCCGCGTAGTGGATGCATATGGCCCGATTGGCGGCTTAAAGGTAATCATAATGTTAAGAGTAAATGTCTAAAAATCTAATTATAGCCCATGACAAGATCCTAAATACAATACTCCCTCTGTTTCAAATTATAGTTCGTTTGACTTTTTTCACCCTAAGTTTGACCGTTCGTCTTATTCAAAATTTTATGCAGATTATCATATTTTTTTGTGGTGACTTGCTTTATTATTAATAAAAATTCTTCAAAATGCCTTAAATTTGACTATATTTCCGTAATTTTTTTGAACAAGACGAGCGATCAAACTTGTGGTAAAAAAAACAAACGACCTATATTTTATATTTTAGAACAGAGGTAATACTTGCGTATCAACGGACAACTCGAACCCAAAACAAAACATGTATAATCTGGATGGCAGACACGAATAATATATAACTAATAATGGCTAATTAAGGAACGATGACAACGACAGGGATGAGAGATAGGCGGTCAAGAAGGCTTCGTTGTCCGACGACCCTGCGCTAGCAGGACGACTACGCGAGCTGCCGGCGGCCAGGAAGCGGCGCACGGAGGCGGCGAACGCCTCAACCACGGCGCGCGCCGCGTTCGCGTTGGCAGCCTGTCTCTGCAGCGCGGCCACGAGCGCCTCGTCGCCCGCCGCGCCGCGCCTGAGCCTGCCGGCCATCCTCGTCATGCGCTCCTCCATGAGCGCGGCCTCGACCTCCACCAGCGCGGCCACGGCCATCTCCTCGGCCGTCGGGACGTAGCCTTCCTCCAGCGACGCGTCCGTGTGGCCGGCGACGTACCTGAGGAATCCTGGCATGCGAGGGTCGACGAGGTGCTCCTTGGCCGTCAGCCTCCTGAGCTCGTCCTCCTGCAGGCGGCGCGTGGCGGCGACCAGCTCCTCGGCGTCGGCGGCCCGCGCGTCGGAGAAGGCGGCCTGCTCCCGCAGCGCCTCGGCGAACGCCTCCTCGCCCGGCCGGAGCGACAGCACCGACACGGCCCGCCGGATGTCGTCAGCTTCTTCCCTCATCGTCTCCGCCGCACACCGTGCCTGGGCCTCTAAGTTCTCCGCCCAATCCCAAGAATCGGAAGAAAGATGCTGCCCGGCGTCCTGCAGGCCCGCCGCCGTCGAGAGCAGGGCCCTAAAACCCTCCTCCAGAGCTCGAGAGACGTCGCCGCCGTCCTGGACCAATTCCCTCAGTAACATCAGCTTCTCCTCGCTTAGGCAGTAGTACGCCGCATCGGGTGTGGTCGCCATGGATGGATGATTGACTGACTTCTGGGTTCTGGGCGATCGATCCAGAACACGATGCTCCGATCCGATATGATCCGGCCCGCCTCTCCCCCTTTTTTTATGCAGTACGCTATGTACCTTAATTACCTGCGGATATATACTCAACCTACGTACCACCCAGATAGTCTAGTATCATCATATACTACATGTACATACTTTTTATTGGGTCATACACATCTTCTAATATGAGATACACAGGTGAAGGTAGCTACATGCGCATGTAGAAAAGAATTTTCTATATATATCACAGAAATAAAATATATATATATATCGAGTACGTGCAGATCCGATTAGGTATCCTAGATTGAAACGAACTCGCGATTAGTATCCGAGTCAAGTTTTTATTCCTACGTTCAAGTCAACTTGACCAACAAGCCAAGTTTCAATCCGAGATCTTGTTTCCTAATAAGCTATATATACACTGCTACGGCACCCATCTGTGTAACCGACTATGGTAGAAGGCCCATTATTTAATCCAAGGCATAATTTCCTTACTAGTAATTAACACGCTTTTGGCCTTTCCGTTGATGTATGGACATGAGACGCTGACGGGGCACTCATCCTTTCCCATGTCACGCGGCAGAAGGCTCCAATCCGGACAGTTCAATTACCCCATCTCCATCCCGTGAACGGGTGCTTACTCGTCGAGGACTGACATCAGGAGCGCTAGACTGTGTGCCAGCACAATTTGAAAGATCAATATTAAGTATAAAAAAGATCAATATATTAATTTATTAATACGGTCTATGTCAAAACGTATCGCCTGATGGATGAAGGATCGCCTTGCATCAATTGGTTTGGATCGATGGCCCTGAAAACCATGATATGCATTGGAGGACATGCCCAGCTGACCTATATGAGTTTAATTACTTTTGTGCGTTCAATTGTGTACTCCGTATATATACATGTGCACATCCACTAATCCATATATTTTTCGCTTTCATGAATGCACAAATGAAAGCATGGGCTTGTTTAAGGCTTGAGAAAACTGGCTGTGCCAATCTGCCACACAGCGCGGTCAGACGCTTGATTTTGTCAACGCACACTGTTTGGCTGACCGTCATATAGCTGGTGCTGATTTATGCTGAGAGAAAAATACTGTTTGCTGCGATAACATACTGACCTCGATCCGCTGGACAAACAGCCCCTCTCTTCTTCGATGCTGTTGACGGGCCCCTTTTGCATGGATCCTTTTCAAATTTTATTTCACTTTTTTTTTATTTCAAGCGGCTTGAAAAAAATTTCTCATAAACTGGACTTCTCTTTACCAGTCGCGAATTAAACTTATAATTTCAAACCATATTCTAATGCATGGTGTATATCGGGTGGCACATCATAGACAACTATATTTTGAGTTCCTCAACAGCAATTTCCATTTACCATATCTCGTAGCAGTACATTATTTGTCTCTGTAAAACAATGAACTACAAGGACTAGAGCAACTACACCTCTATCGTATATTCGTATTCATTCAACCTCCAGAAGAAAAGAGGAAAAAAGGAACAACACTATGGACAAACATATGTTGCATTCTTAGGGCTTGTGTGGAATGCCAGTGCCTTCTCCGAGTTACGACCTCGGCTTTCAAGATGTGAAAAACAACGTGAGCAATTGCCGCCGAATGCTACCCTCATTCTCTAGTGATGCACACTAGTCAGCATTCTTCATTCATCCCTATTTATCTACTGACAAGCCAGCTCTGCTTAAATATAACATCTTTCCTTGAGCTCCGGCCACGTCCTGACGAAGAATCACCTTGCTGGTTTCGATAACACTGCAAAATCAGGTTGCACAGAAAGCTGAAACCTCCATCCAAACAAGTTACTACCAGCAAACGCAACACCTCAAATAGTAGACAGACATACCCTGTAGCAAACAACCGAGTCATCTGGGTACATCACAAACAGCTTGGTGCCAAGCCGTGCTCGACAGGAATCACAGATACTCTCATCGGTAAGCTGCACATGCCTTGATCTCTCCTCCAATCTTGTCAACCGTGCATCGAGGTTTGTCGCACGTGATAAATTGTGAACAATCTAAGACACAAAAATGAAGGGAAAAGCAAAGAAATTAAACTGGTCAGACGCATCTCCCATAACCTTATAACCAGAAAGAAAGATCAAATAGGCCAAAGCCAAAGCAGATACTTTCTCAATCGCAATACAAAAACCCCACCTAAGAATTAGGGAAAAAAATTATGCTCACCTGTCCTTGACGATGATGGTGCACTCGGGCTCTCAGCATTCGTAAAATTGTATCTGATGCCAGCTGAAGAGGCATATCAGGAGATAATCTCTGCCAAAACATTATGGTTCAGATTCCTTTTCCAAAGAAGAAACTAGTGTATAGCAGGATAATAAAATTCTGACGGCAACCTTTATCTAATCACCTACTAGCTGGCAAGTTTGCTTCATAGAAAACCTATACAGCCCCTGTTTAAAGGACCGTGGTCATTAGACAGAAAAGTCTGACGGCAAGGCTTGGGCACCAAAACAGGTAAATAAAATTGTTCAGATATTGATGGCTGAATCCTATTGTGAAGAGGGAACAATCTGTGACCTATTTTATTTGAATCGCTCACTTTTCAAGAGAACAAAGACACTGAACGCCAGCTTTCCGGACATAACAACCTTTACAATATTTATTGTGTTATCTCCTTTCGTGACTGATGTCATCCTAGAATACCGAAGGCCAGAATAACCTCTAGCGTGCATGTAACAAGATTCTCAAAGAATCTGCCAGTATTGATGCAATAATAAATTAGTACCTCCAGTACTTGCATGGGATCCAAAGATTTCCCATGATTATGAAGAAGCCTTACAGCTGCTGTAAACATAGGCTCTTTCCCGTTTTGAGGGTCCAAATACAGACCCAAAAGCCTGAGTTTGAAAAAAAATGGAGACAACATGAACTATTGACCAGAGACTATTTCATATTAAAGATGAAGAAAAAAAATCTAAGCAATATAGAAATATTGATGTGGATGAAAGAGCATACTGAATATAGGCATCATCTCGACCAATCTCTGCACAATACTGCTCAGCAGCTTCACTATCCTCCAGTTTCCTTCATCACATACCAAGCAGCACGGAGTCAATGGTGCAAGTTACAGACTACAATAAACCAATACATAAGAAAAGTAGGATATAGTAAAACAACCCAACAGCATAGCATCTTACAATGCTAATATCTGAAGTACAATATTCTCTTGGCCCATCTTCCTATACAATATTGCCTGACAAAGGAAAAAAGTCTCAAATATCAGTATTATTAATAATGACAGCACAATCAGCCATGGAAAGATATTTAACCAGGCAAACATGGAACTGCAAGGAAGAAGACAAATCATAACATCACCTTTTCCAGCCATAGCTCAGATTCTGCTATCACATCGAGCACGTCTTCTGGATCATACAGGTCGGAAGCTTGCAGAAATAACTGCAACTTCTCTCTTAACAAATAAATGAATTGTGCATCAGAATCCATATCTCTATTGTCTTTCCCTCTATATTTAGACTCCATATGAACTGCTTCAATAGCAGATTTGGCCAGCGAAAGAGCATATGATGTGTGATAGTGAGGGTCATCGCAACCCTGATCCTCAATCAACCACCTGTAGGTGACATATGAATATGTATGAGCATTCTGATATGCTGTACGTCATCTAATGCTTAGGATAAATATAATCCAGTTTTCATCAGACAATATGGTTCTTTAAAAAAAATTCCCTAAAAAAGCATGCCCTGACATTGTTGCATGGCAATACCTCATATTGCTTATTTTAGTGGTATCTACATCGACTGATCAATCTTAACAACCGTCCTGACATTATTTCACTATACTGATCAGGCAAACATGGAACTGCAAGGAAGAAGACAAATCATAACATCACCTTTTCCAGCCATAGCTCAGATTCTGCTATCACATCGAGCACGTCTTCTGGATCATACAGGTCGGAAGCTTGCAGAAATAACTGCAACTTCTCTCTTAACAAATAAATGAATTGTGCATCAGAATCCATATCTCTATTGTCTTTCCCTCTATATTTAGACTCCATATGAACTGCTTCAATAGCAGATTTGGCCAACGAAAGAGCATATGATGTGTGATAGTGAGGGTCATCGCAACCCTGATCCTCAATCAACCACTGCAAATATCTGTATAATTTGCCAGGTTCAGATTTCTTGGCAACAGAAGGATATATAAGAAAAATATGATTATTACATAGCATTCTCTGCTGATGAATGATAAATGATAAAGGTGGCGCAAGAGAACAAAAGACAAACGGCTTTAAAGAACATGTCAAGGAATTACACTGATTGCATAATATTGTATCAGAAATTAGGCTATTAGGAGCATGGTGCAAATTCAGTCCAGTAAAACTCTTGTCGACTAAAATTAGAAGGATGTTGCATTCCTAGGGTTCTTTGCTGAAGGTTGCAAAAACATAAAACCAACGCTAACATACAAATATGTCCATAGAATAATCCTACTACTTTTATCACTCATATTTTCTTCAAATGAAACTTTAGGAGTATAATAAGAAATTATAAGATTGTGTTAGGATTGTGGAAATAAGAGATTTAAAATTGTTGAAGTCCATGGACGATCTATACCTTTGATGGATCGCAACCTTCTCAGTATCAACAGCAGCAACAACCTTTTCTGCAAAATAGCATTATTCAAATAAATGGTAATGAAGTTTATTACACAGAATAGCTATTTTAAGTATTACTAGCTCTCAATTACTAAAAACAAAAACATATTCCTGAATGCCATACTATCAGCTATAACTATGAAACAGTAAACAGTCCACCCTTCTGCTCCTATCACCATTCTCTGATACACATGCTCGGAAACTGGAAAATGTGTTTGTTGATGATTATGTAGTAAAACATACTGATACGCTGGTTTATCTAGAACAAATCAATTACCTGGTGAGAGTTGATTTTCCCTCATATCTGATGTTAAAACTGCAATCGCCAGCTCTTGATCAATGTCTGCCACCTGCAAGTAACCATTCAGTATAAAACATTTCTTATAAGATAAACAAGTCCTTAGCCTGAAATGCATACCCATCCAAGATGTTCCAGAACAAGGTTCTCATCAGATGATGTTTTGAGGATCTTCGCTGCTTCTACAGCGGCAATTTCCTCGCCAGACCTTTTGCCATCCGAAGTTCCACAAGAACCATTTTCAGACAGATCCTTCCACAAACCCGCACTGTAATTCCTTGCCAATATACGCCATATGGCAAGAGCTTTGGAGCACATTCCTTTACTGCCATATAAAAAAGCAAGTGTTCGCAAATGTCCAGAGTCATCCAAAAGGGATTCTAGTTCATCCTGCAAAATGCAGCAAGCAGCTTTCTTATTATCCACTCAAATGTGCTGATTAGGATGACACCACACTGAGCTCTCTCGGTAAAATACTTCAAAGCACAAAAGCACATTGGATGTGGATGTCTAAAGAGCCTGTACATACCACGACACAGCTATTCTGAGAAGATGCAAGCTTCTCCATTTCATCAACAAGATTAAGTGCTCTATAAAGATACATCAGAAAAGTATCAACTCCTTCCATCTC
>OAMR01000875.1:367933-392328 GCA_900205405.1 Echinochloa crus-galli | reverse complement strand
CCTTTACATTAGAATCTTAGATCAAAAGGAAATAAAAAAAAGATATGATTATTACATAGCATTCTCTGCTGATGAACGATAAATGATAAAGGTGGTGCAAGAGAACAAAAGACAAACAGCTTTAAAGAACATGTCAAGGAATTACACTGATTGCATAGCATTGTATCAGAAATTAAGTCATTGGGAGCATGGTGCAAAATCAGTCCAGTACAACTCTTGTCAACTAAAGTTAGAAGGTAGTAGCTCTCAATTACTAAAAGAAACCATATTCCTGGATGTCATACGATCAGCTAAAATTATGAAACAGTTTATTCTAAAACAGTCCACCCCTCTGCTCCTATCACCATTCTCTGATACACATGCTCGGAAACTGGAAAATGTGTTTGTTGATGATTATGTAGTAAAACATACTGATACGCTGGTTTATCTAGAACAAATCAATTACCTGGTGAGAGTTGATTTTCCCTCATATCTGATGTTAAAACTGCAATCGCCAGCTCTTGATCAATGTCTGCCACCTGCAAGTAACCATTCAGTAATAAAACATTCATTATAAGATAAACAAGTCTTTAGCCTGAAATGCATACCCATCCAAGATGTTCCAGAACAAGGTTCTCATCAGATGATGTTTTGAGGATCTTGGCTGCTTCTACAGCAGCAATTTCCTCGCCAGACCTTTTGCCATCCGAAGTTCCACAAGAACCATTTTCAGACAGATCCTTCCACAAACCCGCACTGTAATTCCTTGCCAATATACGCCATATGGCAAGAGCTTTGGAGCACATTCCTTTACTGCCATATAAAAAAGCAAGTGTTCGCAAATGTCCAGAGTCATCCAAAAGGGATTCTAGTTCATCCTGCAAAATGCAGCAAGCGGCTTTCTTATTGTCCACTCAAATGTGCTGATTAGGATGACACCACACTGAGCTCTGTCGGTACAATACGTCAAAGCACAAAAGCACATTGAACGCAGATGTCAAAAGAGCCAGTACATACCACGACACAGCTATTCTGAGAAGATGCAAGCTTCTCCATTTCATCAACAAGATTAAGTGCTCTATAAAGATACATCAGAAAAGTATCAACTCCTTCCATCTCTGGAGAAGACAGATTCTTCATCCGCGATGCACATAGGTACCTAGTTTCATTCAGCATCTTTGCAGTTAGATGTGGCTTCCCAATGATTCATAGTGAACATAAATAGTGCATATACCACACCTGATAATATTTCTGATCGCTAGTTCCAAAAGATCAGCTCTACTTGGTGGGTTTGAAAGGAAATCTTCATCTACAACTGTATCCACACCTGCCTTTTTCAGAAACAATGCCTGTTGAACTGTTACCAGTCCATCATCAATAACTTCTTCGAGGGGCTTAGGGGGAGGATGCAAACCCCAATAACGCTTTCTTGGCACCTAATTTATACAGAATATCATGGTTAACGGTTATCACTAGAAACAAATAGTAGTAGGCATCGATGAAGATAGTTTGGTTTCTCCCTAGCTTATAATCAGTAGGGTATGGACATAGGGTACAGAACTTAGCAAGACTGATAAGTACGGACAGCTAAATTTCAATGTTAAGTGCCAGTGGTGCCCTGAAGGAAAATTGAACACTAAGCATAAATTGAAAGAATGAGTTGAGTAATCATAAATAGTCTAGCTGACTAAGGCTTGACAAGTTCTTATCTATAGTTGTTGTGCCAAAATGTGCTGAAGCTGGTCTATACAGAGAAACTATTAGTTGATTCAGATTTATTGGATAATTATACGAGCTCAGTGTAAGAATTAAATGTGAATTTTGAGCATGCACAGAAATAAAAGTTCAGACCCGAGACAACTTGATAAGGCATGAAACAATTTAGTTTAGAAACAGAACTAAATCAGTCATTTCATATACAATATCCCAACTACCAAGTGGCAGTGTATCATACCAGATCCGACCAACGGTTAGGGTCCTGCATGATGAATGGAAATATTTCTGATGGCTGCATAGTCTCTGAGAGCAAGAAATGATTTACTGCATCCTCAAAACGCAAGTCGAAAAACAACAAGAATCCAAGTTGTGCATGGACAAAGGAGATCATATCCTTTGAGATTTCACCATCTGACTCAAACTCTTCTAGCAGAGAAATAGCTTCCTTGTAGTTCTTTCTTCGTAAGGATGCCTTAATCTGCTCCACTGCAGATACTTTACGGTAGCAAAGAACCTGGATAAGCCAATTGATTCCAATATAAGAATTATAACATGAATATAATCAGCATAAATTAGATCGGGTATTTTTTCAAAAAAATTCATCCTTACAAATTTACTTTGTACATCAATATGAAGGAAACATTCTCAGTTTGCACTACCATAAGCCTTTCCTTTACATTAGAATCTTAGATAACTACATATGGTACTAGTATAAGAAGTGTAAAGGCCAGCCTTGTTTATGCAAGTTATAACTAGTATACACAGCAACATTATGATTGTAAGATATAAGCTGCCGTACTTGTAAAACTAAAGGCAAGCCACCAGTTGATACACCCTTTAGCTATCAACCCATGCCAAATTCATATAGGTAGCCTTTCCAGAGCATCTAGTCCTGTGTGCTTGGTCGACTGCATCTACTTAGGATGAATGTAATGCAAAGCTATAAGCCTATGTTGTTGTACCACACAATAACACTACTAGAATTTGGATACAGAAGTTCAAATGAATATTTGAGAATCTGGATACAGATGAATAATGGATGGTTAACATACCTACGTTACCTTATAAGCCGTAGAGATCACAACCAGCTCCGTGCCGATCCCGTCCTCATCGGTAGCCACAATCAAAACGCCTTGGCCAGTCCTGGCAACAGGGATGGTCTGTAGGTGCGCCCCGTTTCTCCTCCTGTACACATCCACCATGGAGTTCCCAGCAACAATCACATAGGGGAACACCTCGGCAATACAGTCAGGTGTGGTATTGAACACCAAGCTGCTTCCAACCGGCTGGCCAAATCTGTCAACCACCACCCCAACATTGTCCACCAGGAGCATCACCTCGTCACCGCCGGAGAGTGGCTTCACCCTCGGTTGCCCCGAGGATTCCGGGAGCGTGAATATGTCCACACCCTGGCCGGCGGTGCTAGAGAAGAGCGTGTACCCAGCCGCGGTGGCAACGAAGACGGAGTCGTCGACCCAAGCAAGCGCCTTGACCCCCTCGACGGCAGCGATCTCGCGCGTCTGCACATCGAGCTCGTCGCCGTTCTGCAGTGTGAGGACCACACGGAGCAGCTTCTTGCCGACGGAGACGGCGATGGAGCATGACCGGGAGGCCGGGTCGTCAGAACGGCGGGCGGCGGCGGCTGCGACGTTGCGCAGGGAGCCGAGGCGGCGGACCGGGCGGGAGAGGAGCGGGTCGGCGAGGAGGAGGAGGCCGCCGGCGAGGACGAGGAGGCGGGCGACGGAGGGGAGCGGGAGGATGGCGGAGACGGGGAGCGTGACGCCGATGGGGAGGAGGCGGAGGAACTCGGGGGCAGAGGGGTCCTGGAGGGAGAAAAGGAGTAGCTTGCCGCCGCCGGTGCCGACGTAGAGCAGGTGGGCGGAAAGGGCGGCAGCGCGGACGGTGAGAGGGGAGGATACGGGGAGGCCGGCGAGCGCGGCGGGGTCGAGCGTGGCGAGCGGCTCGAGGGCCGCGCGGGAGGCCGGCGGCTGGGATCCCATCGGAATTGGGGTTAGGTTTAGTGGAAGCGCCGCGCCATAGCTGCCTACTAGTCAGTCGGTCGGCCAGTCAAAACTCTTTGCTTTGCTTGCTTGGAGGAGGAAGACGACTCCAGACTGCCGGCACCGGGGTTAAAGCTGATCTGGATGGTTCGGTCATCTGACTTGTAAATCTGACACTGAGGCTTAGTTTCAAAATTCCAGCCCCAATTCCACTACAAAAAAATAAAATTCTCATCACATCAAAATATCGACACATGTATGAAGTACTAAATGTAGATGACATAACTGTATTTTACAAGACGAACATTTTGAGCCTAATTAATCAATGTTTGGACAATTATTTATAAATACAAACGAAATGCTACAGGGTCGCATTTAAGGCGAAGTCTTAAGTTTGGGCTCCGAAAGTTGGAAACTAAACAAGGCCTACGGTGTCGCATTTACGGCGAAGTCTTAAGTTTGGGCTCCTAAAGTTGGAAACTAAACAAGGCCAGTGTCGCATTTACAGCGAAGTCTTAAGTTTGGGCTCCCAAGGTTGGAAACTAAACGAGGCCTGATAGAGAGATACACTGCAGATCCAACGCCAAAACATAACAAAAAAACTGTATGTACCATGATTCCGAGTTGCTCAACAGAGCATCCTTCGATGGTCAGAATTCTGCATCTGCTACCCGGAACCAAACAGAAATTCTTACGAAAAATCGGCGCAGAGGTTACAAAACATCGCAAAACACAGGAGAACCGTCAGAATTCAGAAGTAGAGCCATCTCCATTTACCAGCTTCATTGCCAATGCCAGAACCGCAGCATCACTCAGAGGCGACATAGTAATAAGCAATAACATTACCAGTAAACTTTATACAAACCAGCATGTTTAGCCTACATTATATATATAAGGCCTCGCTTAGCATAGGATAACATTGTTCTCATCTACTGCTAGCACTAGGAACGACGATCGTCCAAATAGCTTGATATGATATTCTACAAAAAGAGGTCCGCTGCAGATTTTGCCTCGACAGCTCCTGTGGCTTAAGGCGTCATCCCCATGGGCGCAGCTGTCCAGCTTGCAGTTGTCGTGTCGACCCAACTGTTGCTACTGATCTCCCCTGCCTCCTTGCAGATCCGATCCAGCATAGCCAGGAACTCCCTCACTCCGGCGAAAATTCTGAACATGTGAGCTTCGTCGGTGGTTGATTCGCCATGGAAGTACTCTGTCATCTCTTTCACTGAAGAGAGGCAGATGCTCTCCTGGGACTGGAGCTTCAGGATCTCCTCCTCAGCTTGCCTCAGGAACGTGCTCATGCTGTTGTGGAAACGTCGAGCGCTCTCAGCAGATGTCGCCATGCTGTTCAGCCTCAGCACATCGTGGACCTTCCCAAGCCCCACTCCAAGGTCAGACACGCTTCTGCTGAGCATCACTATGTCAATGGATGCGGCTTTCTTTGTGTTGCTCAGCTCAGATACAAGTTTGAAGACGACATCAAGGCCATGCTTCCTGCATTCAGCATCGCACTGCAAAGTGCTTGTGTTCATTTTGGTTGTCGCTGACCCATGCTGCATCATATCGTATCCTTCAGGTTTCGAAATTTCCTGGACAACAAACTGCACAAGTGCAGCCTTCCCATCAGCACCTTTCACATCAACAATCTTCAGAACAGTGTTTGGCTCCAGGCCATGTGAACTTGGAGACCCTGCATTGATACTCATGAAGTTGCCAAAATTCATAACTGCCTCAAGTACTTTGTGGAACAGCCTGCTGCTTCTCATCTCCTGGCAAGCCCCCTGGATGAATACAATGAATATGACATTCACAGACATGATAGTTGAAAGAAGGAAACATCAATACTATCATTTGTGCGCACTCATGTGGTGTGTCTACCCATAACCCATGCAAAAGAATTCAAAAGGCAGTATACACGCTAAGGGCAAATCTCTAGCCAGCATAATCATGTTGTATTTCCTAAAGAATATGAAGATGTATTACCTCAAGAGTAGCATATGACAGCCTCAGCTGATTGACCTCCAAATAGAAACTGGCAATGTAAAGCATGGCATCCACTCTTTTGAATGCAAACGGCACATCCAACATTGCCTTCACAAAAGCCTCAACCGGGCAAAGTCTGGTCTGCGAATCATCCTTGAAATATTTCAGCTTAAGCTCTTCTTCATTGCTGAGGACCATCTGAGTGAGCATCCGCAGTGCTTCTACTCCCAAACCACGTGCGTTACCTGTACCCAGCAGAGGAGACATACTGAATTACAGACTACTAAATAAACATGTACCCAGCAGAAGAAACATACTGAATTACTGACTATATAAATTTTTTAAAAGAAATAGTATAGAAGATCGAAGAAAGCTGTAATTCATTGACTTCAGGAACCACAAATTTGCTATGACATAAGACAAAGAGTGGTGCATCTTAAATAAACTCTGTCTGGGAAGCAAATATGGAACTGCTCATGAAGAAATTTAATGGCCAACAAATGCTACATTGACGCCTTAAATGCGATCTATTTCTAGGAAATACACGATGCACCTAAAATGAAAGCAGACTGTGTAACTCTGTTTTCAAAATGTATGATTGTACAAGCGGTATGTCATGTAGCCGTTGGTAAGGGCCCCAACGTTTATTAAAGACAATCATTCATGTAACTCATAATCAACAAATCACCATGCGATTCTGCAAACAGGGCCATTGGTACCACCAATTTGAAGGCCCCCACAAGTAATCAACATAGTGCTTTCATCCATGAAAGACTACAACTTTGGCAGCATTGTTCAGAGAAAATTCAACATGGTTTGCCTGATGGAGGAAAAAGCAATCTATATGTTTACCTTCCAAGAGGGCGTCCCTCAGTTGCTCCTTGGAAACTCCCAATGCCCCCACAACCATCCCGATGCCATGACACCTGGGAGCACCAAGCAAACACACCTCCCTTGGCGCCGCAACTGCCGCCGAGTTGTTGAGGTATAGCTGGATCACCTCGTCCTTCATGCTGTATAAATGCAGTGCAGGAAGTCTGAGAAATCAAATAAAATCCAATCCGCAAGTAGAAGAGGGAAAGCGAAGACTTGGTCCTACTGCAAAGAGCTGGGCTTCAGCTTGTCCGAGTGCAAAGGCCGCGACTTGCGCACGTCATTGTCATAGGAGTCGCCATCATCTGATGAAGCAACTGCTGCTCGCGGCGGCACGGGCACGAAGGGGTTCCACACGTGCGCCGCCACGGGCTCCGCAGCACCCTTGGGCGGCGACGGCCGCCGTTTAGGGGGCGACGGATTGGGGGCTCGGCCACGCGGCTGAGGGATGGACGGAGGGCGGAAATGGACTGGGCTGGAGCCGAGCGTCGGCGAGGAGGCCGACGGCGACGAGGGAGAGAGCGACGAGGACGACGCGTCGGCGGCGGCGGCGGGAGGCACGGTGCTTGGATCGGAGGCGGAGCTGCGGGAGGCGAACTCGCCGGATGGGGGGCCGACGCGCGGGAGCGGCGGGAGGGGGCGGAGCTCCGGCGAACCAGGGCGGAGACTGGAGCTGGTCCCCGGGGCCTGCGGTGCCGGCGGCGGGTTGGCGAGGGTGCCGAGGTAGAGGAACTCGGTGCTGGGGTTGGTCGAGGAGGTGGGCATTGGCGGCGGCTTGAGGCGGCGGCCCTCCTCGTCCCCGTCATCGTCGTCGTCGTCGTCTGCGCTGCTGGCGGCGCGGCGGTGCGGCGCGGCGGCGGAGGAGGAGGGCGCGGCCCTGGAGCGGCCGCGGTGGCGGAGGCGGCGGACGAGGTGGATGGAGAGGAGCGCGGAGAGGAGGAGGAGGCAGAGCGAGAGCAGGGAGAGGAGCAGCGCCTGGAGCACGGGGAAGCGGCGGGAGCCGGAGGCGCGCGGGGTCGGGGCGACGAGGTTGGAGATGTTGGCCGGGAAAGTCGGGAGGCCGCCGTCGCCGGAGGAGGAGGCGGGCTGGGTATCGGTGGGGGCAGGCGGCGGCGGCGCGACGACGGGGAAGAAGGGGTTGTTGGTGAACGGGTAGGGGTCGGTGGAGGGGGTCCCGGAGGAGGATGGATACTTGGGCGTCGGCGATGTGGTCACCGGCGCCGGCGGAGCGGGCGTCGGTATGGGCGTGGGGGGCGGCGCCAGCGCCTGCGCCGGCGGTACGGCGACGGGAGTGGGCGTCGGCGGGGTATGTCTACGGTGAGGCGGCGGAGGAGGCAGGCTGGGCGGTGGCGGCGGCGTGGCCGTGGGCGTGGGCGTGAGCCACTCCGCCGGCGGAGGGGTCACGGGTGGAGGGAGAAAGGGGATTGGGGGTTCTTGGGCGGGCGAAGCAAACAGCGGCGTGGGTTTTGGCGTGTGCGCGTGGCTGTGCACGCAGAACGCAGTGATGATTCTGCGCTACAGCTAGCGGGTTTGTTCCTTCCTTGAAGACGGAGGTGGTGGTGGGCTGGTGGTGGTGGTGGAGGGGTGCACCGTGCAGCAGGTCTGGCTCTGTGTTTTGTCTCGGGAGTCGGGAGAGAGAGAGAGAGGGAAGAGGACAGAGGCAGCAGCCAGTCCAGCCCCATGGGTAGTGTGAAGGTGCGAGATATATGGGCCCCTCTTTTTCGAAATTCGGTGCATCCCCTTTTACTCACCCACAACAGCCTTTTTACCGGATTAAAATCTCCTTTCTCACTTTTCTTTTCTTGTTCCTGGCCTGTTCTTCGAGGAATATACCTATTCTATCTGTTTTATCCGGCCAGGTTGACTGCCTGTAGGACAGAAATAAAGATCAGTGTGGTGCAAAGCATAATTAAAAAATAAAGAAGATGCAAACTTAAGCCATGTTATTTTTTTGGGTTTTCAAAAAAAAATTCCTCAGATAATCTTACGTACGAGGGCCTGTTTGGATGCCCCATTGTTAAAGCCCCATTGTTAAAATTTAGCATGTACTCCGTAGGTAGCTAAATTTTATCTCACTAGACTTTAGCAGGCAAGTGTTTGAGTTGATGTGCTAAAGAATTGCTAAACTTAACTGAAGTCTGAAATGCCCCCGGCTGCTTCTAGGGCGCGGGTGGGGGAGAGATACAAGAGAAAAAAAGAGCTTTTAGCACATTTTAACACAGCGTAGCACCTCTTACAAAAAGGAGCTTTTAGCATAGTTTAACACAGTTTAGCACCTCTTGCAAGTGCTAAAGTTTTTGGGTGTTTAGCACCTCTTGCAAGTGCTAAAGTTTAGCCACCACTTTTAGTAAATTTTAGCAGGGGTGTTTGGTTCAACAAGTGCTAAAGTTTAGCTAAAAGCACAGTGCAAAACTTTAGCACCATAGATCCAAACACGCCCTTGAAATCTATTTGTAAAAAATTTTTAAGGATGAGTGTAACTTTACGCGATGAATCTAATGAGCCTAATTAACCTATAATTTACTATGATAATGCTATAGTAACCAGCCTCTAATCATACGGTTAAAGGCCTCATTAGATAGGTCTCGCGAATTAACCCCGAAGTATTGTACGTAGTTTTATAAACTGATTTTATTTAATGCTCTTAATTAGTGATCAAGTAAAAAATTTCAGCCCCAAAGAAACTTCCAAACTTTTGAACACTTTATTACTTTGTAAAGTACATGGAACTCACTTTTCAAATGCATGTTCTATTTGCCAGAATATTCCAGAAATACTTGAAGATAACTTTTTCTGGTTACAGCCAGAAAGGCTACATACATGTACAACAATTCACTTGTACAATATATACATACAAACTTTATCTTTACGTATTACGAGAACCTATCATAGATATCTTATGTTCACTATTAACCGGACATGTTTCACTTGAAGTAATTTATTGAATTGTCTAGTTTGTCGATTAATATATAATTTACCGGCTCATATTACCCTTGGTTACCATGTTTTACAAACAGAAGTTAGCATTTGTCTTCTTTTTAGAAGATGGAAGTTAGTATTTGTCGGGAAACAGCAATGGACACATGCTATTTTATTCGTCACTCTTCTTGTGTGTGTGGCCACAAACTCGCAATTTGTACCCTCCGCACGCACATTCGTAAAACAAGGTTTAGATCTCTTTAGCTTGGTTGATTTTGTACTACGATGATGCGGGGGCATATTGATGAACAAGGTACAAGGCTGATAATCCGTATTACCGCGTTGGAGAAATGTATAGTATAGAGAACGAGCCATGAAAATTATTATTTTTATTTTTAAATGTATCTCGTTTAGGACAAATTACTATATATTTTATTTGAGGACAGAGTAGTAAATTTTTTTATTAGATGGAGGAGATACCTGTCACTTTATCTGTTTGTTTTGAAGGTGCATGTACCGTCGGTACACACGGCGCAGGGCAGTGAAAGTGAAAGTGACACCGACATGCTCGCTTGGGATTCTCTGATGCATGCAGCCATTTTGGCGGGAAGCGCTTTACACTACTAGTCTACTGCTGCATCCATCCTCCCGTGTGCACTCCCCTCCCATTTTTATTTTACGTTGGTGAACAATGCAATGCTTGCGGTATTTTGTCCATTTCTGGGTTTTCTCATAAAGTGACATCAATCTATTCATTTGCAGACCTTTTTGCATTTCATTTTTTAAAGACAATACCTTTTTTTTTTGCATTTGGTCAAGAAAAGGACCAACAAGGTAATGGCCACATCCAGGATTCCAGCAAGGTGCTAGTGCTCTCCTGCCTCTTCTTGCTTTACTTATTAAGTAGTTTGTACTGTACTGCATTCTTCTCCTTTGCATGGAGGACTGAATACCTAGTTATTGTCCTCTTCTTCCACCCAGCATCTTACGCATCATCGTCTAGATGATGAGAGACTGGTTGTTGTTTTGTTTTGTGTGTGTAAAAGATGACGAAATACTACAGTAGTGATTTATTTGGGCCGATTTATCAACAACAATCAGCCCATGTTTGCCCGTCCATTTCCTGAGCGACTCAGCCCAGCCCAACCCAACATGGCCCATTGTTCATTGGTGGACCATGGACAGCAGACCAGCCTCCACTGCAGCTGCAACCCTACGACTAGACTGCGGCGGCGGCGGCGGCGGCAGGCGACGGAGGCGATCGCGCTCTAGGCCGGCAGCGGCGGCACGGCGGAGAGGACTTGGTGACAGCGGTCGGCTTCGGAGGAAAGTAAGCCCTTCCCTTCCCCGTCCTACGCTCCGTTGCTCGCTCTCCTCCTCCGTCGTTCCTTCCTTCCCTTGTTTGTTGGATCAGATGAGATGATGCGGCGCTTTGTGCTGGCGATTAGATGAGGCCTATCGTGTCTCGTGCCATCGCAACACCACTATGGAAAAATAATTGCTTTGCGGACGCCTGCTGCTGCTGCTGCTGCTGGCTGCTGCTCTGGTTTCCCCTGTCCAACACGACATGGGCAATTTGTGTATGCAGGCTGCAACTAGAATTCTGGAGTACTTTCACTGATTGCTAGCTCGCTGATAATTAGTGTCGTGTCCGGAATTTTCGGCTAAATTTTCAATGAATTTTCCCATTCTGTATGCACATCTCCTTGTATTTATTTATGTGTTGTCTGGTTAACACTGCATTTGGGAGATGATCTTGTGTCGATTTAAGTTCACTGAATATGTATAAGGCTATGACTACAGCCCTATAAATCTATATTTGATGTAGTGATGATTAGTTCATTTAATTTGTCTTCTGAGTTGACGCATGATCACCTAAAATTGCCTTAGGAAATGTCAGTTGTATATGCTGCAGTACAACTATGTTTGTTCAAAGCTGTCTCAGTTATTCCTGTTTTACTTTGCACGCACAAGGCTACATGACTGTCACCGTGCTCCATTTTGTGTCGTCGGACAATGCACCGTGTTCCCTTGTTTTACCATGGAATTTTTACCTTTTGCTTTGATGCTATTATCAGTTAATGCAAAACTGTTTAGCTGTTAGGGGAGTCTGTTTGAGAAGGATCCCATGGAGTAAATCTTACATTGTCATGCGATCGACAAGTTTGAGGAGATGAAGAAGAAGGACGCCGGAAACTCCTCCAACGCAGGATCCTAAACGCGTGCTTCCACTCTGCACCCTTCGATTCTCTGTACTGAACTTGGATCTGCTTACATAACAGAAAAGTTCTCCCAAGACAATGCTTTTATGTAATAATTAATGGGCAGTACTCCTATCAGATAGATCGAGCTTCTGCTTTGATGAAAGCTGTATGTATCGTTTTGGTTCCAAATAGTGGTTGCAGTGTCTGAAATGTCCTGAACGATGGTACTGGTGTGGCTATGACATGAAGAGACAGACATTCATGGACCAGAAATTTGTATTTGCTTGGATGGATGATTGGCTTGCGGCGACACATTGCATTGCATATTTGGCATCTGTAAAGAACAGACCTTTTTGGGTCAGGCACTTAACTTTTTTTAAGCACAAAGTCAGGCACTTAACTAAAACCCTCCTTTTGGTTATATATGCATCAGTCTGGGCTGAATTTGGGCTTATTTGGAGATTCGTGCAATCGGCTGCCTAGAGTCGTTTCGATCCATGAGAATGGCAGAATTATAGATCTCCTCTATCTTCAGTCTTCCTTTTCTTTTATAAAGGCAATCTTTGAATTCAAAGATACAGGGGACTCTCTATCTTATGTATCTCATAGCTTTCTGAAAAAATATACATCTTTCCGTTTAAGGAAAAAAAAGAACAGGGATTGAAGACAAAAATCCTAGTCTAGTCTACTATATAGGATCGATCCGGGAATCAACTGCATGGGCTAGCTAGCACCGATCATCATGTGTGTGTGTATATATATATATATATATATATATATATAATCGTCGTCGTGGAGGACGATGAAGCCAGCAGCCGCGACGGCCTGCTGTTCACGCTGATGCAGCGGCTGCAGGTGTGCCGGCCGGTCGGTCGCCCCGGGCTGCTCACCGGCGAGGAGCACGGCGGCGTGCACAGCGCGCTGGGGCTGCCGCTGCAGGCGCTGGACCGGCGCGGCCGCCGGTACGGCATGGTGCCCGTCCACCTCGAGAAGATCTACCGGCTCCGCACCGGGTGGGGTAGTTTCCTCCGGAACGCCGGCGTGCGGCAGGACGACGGCAGGCACGTCGGCGACGTCGTCGAGCTGTGGGCATTCCGCTCGCCGGCGTGGGGCAAGAAGGGCAACGAGCTCGGCCTCGTGATGCTCCATTACAGCAAGGAGGAGGACGCTCAGATGACGATGGCGGCGGCGTCCTCCACTGCAAGCGGCGGCTACCGTCGTCAAGTAGTAGTACAGCAGTTTGATGTTCCTTCTGCCGTCGTCGGAGAAGAGGATGACGAGGAGGCTATCGCCCTGTCTGCCGCCGTCACCCTTGTGTCCATGAAACGCAGTCGATCGTAAGCTTTCTGGACTGCTCGGCGTGTTGCAGAAGCACAAATCCGGCTTCTATTTTCGACACCACTGCACATATCTATCTATATCTATACTGTACTAGAGAATTAGATTTGAAAACATTTTCACCAAGATTAGGCCCACCCTACCTCACAGAGGACCCATCTGTCATGAAAAAGAACTACGAAAGGAGAGGGGGAGACCCATTTTATGATTACATTAGGATTTAAGTCTAATAATTTTACATTTTATGATTACATTAGGATTTAAGTCTAATAATTTTACATTTCCTTTCCATTTTTGCAGTGTACAATATGATAAGTTCTGCTTACGATGTCGCGTCCTTTATATTGTCATATTTAATATATATATATTATCTAAACAAGTTTTCAAATAGATTACAGTTAATGATTACGTTTGGATTTAAGTCTAATAATTTATATTTTCTATCTATTTTTGTAGTGTACAATACGGTAAGTTCTGCTTGCGATGTCGCGCCTTTTATGGTTCCATATTTAATATATATAATGAGCAAGTTTTCAAATATATGGTAGTTGATTATTACGTTTAGATTTAAATCCAATAATTTTATATTTCCTTTCTATTTTTGCAGTGTACAATATGGTAAGTTCTCCTTGCAATGCTGCGCCCTTTATGTTGCCATATTTAATATGTATAATCTGAGCAAGTTTTTAAATAGATAATAGTTGATGATTATATTTGGATTTAAGTCTAATAATTTTACATTTTTTTCCATTTTTGCAGTGTAAAATATGGTAAGTTCTGCTTGCGATGCTGTGCCTTTTATATTACCATATATAATATGTATAATATGAGTAAGTTTTTAAATATATGATAGTTGATGATTACGTTTGGATTTAGTCCAATAATTTTACATTTTTTCCATTTTTGCGGTGTACGATATGGTAAGTTCAGCTTGAAATGTCGCGCCCTTTATGTTGCCATATTTAATATGCATTATCTAAGCAAATTTTCAAATAGACGGTAGTTGATGATTACGTCCGGATTTAAGTTCAATAATTTTACATTTCCTTTCCATTATTGCAGTGTACAATATGGTAAGTTCTGCTAGCGATGCCGCACCCTTTACGTTGTCATATTTAATATGTATAATCTGAGCAATTTTTCAAATATATGGTAGTTGATGATTATGTTTGGATTTAACTCCAATAATTTTACATTTCATTTCCATTTTTGTAGTGTATAATATGGTAAGTTCTCCTTGCAATGCCGTTCCCTTTATGTTGCCATATTTGATATGTATAATCTGAGCAAGTTTTTAAATAGATAGTATTTGATGATTATATTTGGATTTAAGTCCAATACGGATTGAAATCTAATAATTACCATACTAGACTATCCAAATTTAATATATACAATCTGAGGAGGTTTTCTTCAAACATATGATAGGTTTCCTTAGTTGATGATTGTGTCTGGATTGAAATCTAATAATTACCATACTAGACTATCCAAATTTAATATATACAATCTGAGGAGGTTTTCTTCAAACATATGATAGGTTTCCTTAGTTGATGATTGTGTCCGGATTGAAATCTAATAATTACCATACTAGACTATCCAAATTTAATATATACAATCTGAGGAGGTTTTCTTCAAACATATGATAGGTTTCCTTAGTTGATGATTGTGTCCGGATTGAAATCTAATAATTACCATAATTTTTCATTTTTTTTCATTTTTGCAATGTACAATATGGTAAGTTCAGCTTGCAATGTCGCGCCATTTATGTTGCCATATTTAATATGTATAATCTGAGCAAGTTTTTAAATAGATGGTAGTTAATGATTACGTTTGGATATAAGTCCAATAATTTTACATTTCCTTTCCATTTTTGAAGTGTACAATATGGTAAGTTTTGTAGATATAACTATTTTCACCTGCTTCCAAATAGTTATTTGGATCTTCATCACACAATGATACCTCCTCCTCCAGAAGTCTATGAGTTAGAGTAGATGTGCCAATTGCACGTTTAGTCTCTATTTTATATTATCGTTTGGAACATTTCGGTCTCGAATATTTACTTATTTGCCTTTGCAATATTTACTTATATTTATATATTATAGTATACACTTGAGTTCGATATTTTGTCCATTATTCTCTCTTTTCGGTTTCTCTGATTTGACGTAGTGCTGAAACAGTTGATTACTGAGCCACTGAAAGGTGAGCTCAGTAATCAACTGTTTCAGCACTACGTCAAATCAGAGAAACCGAAAAGAGTAAAAAGATAAGAAGCATTGAGCATAAAGTTTATAGAACTTGTATCGTGTGTCTTACAAATTGAACATTTTCTTTAAATTACAATCAACTTTCTATTGGATTCAAGATTTTTCCCATATCCTTTTTAAAACACGTGCTAGGGCACGTGCATACCAACTAGTATAAATAAATAATCATCAAGCTTTCCTAGCTTGGGTTCTGAATCATGACTATTGGCAGCATCAGTCTAATATACTAGATGCATGCGTCCCCATCTAGGGCTCCTCAACCACTTGATTCGAGCTCGAATACAAATCCATTTGAGAAGGCTCGAATGCACTTCCACAACAAAAATAGCAAACCACTCATATGATGGTAATGACAACAAGACAACCACCACAATAACAACACATCGATAACGAAACTACTAAAGCACCGATTGCCTGACGACACCGTACACGCCCCAGTGAAGAATTGGCACAAAGCTAGCTAGTTTCTTCAACCGAAGTCGCCGGGTGTACAAGACCACACGACAATGTCTCTAACTACAAAGGACATATAACTCAAAGGATCCCGCATTCGTGCTAAGCATCGATGTTGCTCAATTTCAAACCAATCAAGCGGACCATGGATGCAGCCCCAACCTCTCATATATAGTGACATCCTCTATATATCTCAATGGCTCTTCTCATCGAGTTTGCACGCATCCATTGTTCTTGTTCATGTTTTTCATTTTACTCATGTTTTCCCTCTTCGGTTGAGATTTTTTCTTGTGCTGTTTGATCTCGCGTAGGCGTAGCAGTCGGAAATCCTACTAGACAGGCTAGGCTCAGGTCATATATACAGTATCAGGCTTGGGGCGCGTTTGGTTCAAAAGACTAAAGTTTAGTATATGTCACATCGAATATACGGATGCTAATCAAAAGTATTATATATAAATTAATTATAAAACTAATTATATAAATGAAGGCTAATTCGTGAGATGAATCTATTAAGTTTAATTAATTTATTATTAGCACATGTTTACTGTAGCACTATATTATTAAATCATGGACTAGTTAGGTTTAATAGATTCGTCTTGACAATTAGCCCTCAATTATGTAATAATTTTTTTAATTAATTTATATTTAAAACTCTTAAATAACATTTTTATATTCGATGGGAGAGTGACTAAAATTAAGTCTGCGTATCCAAATGGCCCCCGCTCGTGGAGACCACCTGTCAGAGTCCCATCCGCGATACAATAGGAAAATCGAAAGGCCCGTGGAGCCCACCTCGTACCCGGCACAAATGAATATAACGCAAAAGGAAACAAACGCCCTATAGTCGAAAACATAGCAAACTCGCCGTCGCCGTCTTTTGATCTCCCCCTCCGGCGCCTCCGCGCCGACGGGGAGCATCTCCTCTCCGCTTCGCCACCATGGTGCTGGGCCCCTTGTTCATCGCCCTCGGCTCCGGTTCGTTCCTCGCTCCTCCCTCTCGAAACCCCTCCTCTGTCCCAGCTTAGTAACGCAACGACTCAAATCCGGCCGGGGTTTAGCAACGCCCGCTAGCTAGGATTTATTCGCCGTCGTACTCTTTTGATTCCGGTCCGGCGGTCAAGGTGGTGATTGGGCGGTTTGGCGGATTGGATTGGCTTTGGGGCTTATCCTGCTTTTCTTTTTCGGCCAGATTGAATTAGCTTAGCTGCTGGGTAGTTCCTGATGCAGGCGTCCAGCCATCAAAGCTTGTTGCTTGTTTAATTCTGTGCGCTTTGTCGTGCTTGGATCAGAGGGTGACCTAATCGATGATCTAGTTGTATTGGAGAAATTAACTTCTCGATTTAGATCGATGATCTACTTCCCATAGATAAGACTTGGAGCTCTTGCCAGGGACACCCACTGCTACTCTATTTATCCACCATGGTGTATTTGCAACACCTTTATTTGCAGTTCCTAGCGAGTAACGGTGCCCAATTTTGCTTGCAGGCATGGCTGGATCAGTTCTCGTGGGCGAAACGAAAATAGGGGATTTGCTATCTGGTTCTGGCAAAGTAAGGCTGCATTCATGCAAGATTAACTCTCAACTGACCACGCATATTTATACTAGGATATACTTCTTACACATTTACATGTGCCTGCTTATCTTAGTTTTCGAAGGATGGCGGGGGCAAGTCTGATAGCGTTCAACATACTGCTCAATTAACGTCTCAGGTTTGTCTGTATATATACTATTTTGTCTAGTTCACAGGGCCGAGAGTTTCCCTTTTTTTTTCTGGAATGGCAAGGGATGGAGAGTTCTAAATGTGTTGTGCTTATTAAAACCCTCTTGACTTTTTCAGCTCAACAATCTTAGGGAGGAGATAGAGTACCTGGCCTCGAAACCAACTACAGTGGTGACATCTGCTGCAAAATCAGGTTTGTGTTTGTTTATGGTTTCTGTCAACAATATGCACGGCGGGTACTGTGTCTGGTTATTGCTTATGATTAGAATCAAGCAACTTTCACAGACTCAACAAGTTAATGTTAAACAGCTCTTCTATGCTCGGATCCAAACCGAGCATGCATTAGACGAGAATTACATTTTGATAACACTTTTTATTATTATACTCATGCTTCCTGGTTATTTCAAATGTATTTATTGGGATTGATTCATTTGTACCCATTAAACACGCATGATCCAATAACGGCCACTTCTCTATAGTCCATACAATTCTGATCGAAGTTTTTAAATAATTGCTATCTTACTTTCTTCTTCTGTAGGACCTGGTGGATTTACTATAACAGTAATTGTTGTTGCTGGGGTTATTGGCTATGCATACATAAAGTGGAAGGTAAGATTTGACTCTTTCACTTTATGGAAGTGTACAAACTGTGGAGGTCAAATACCAGCTAAGATCATTCTAGTTTCTGCTAATGTTTATTACGCCATTCTAATATCATGGTCCATAACTCATACAACCCTTTGGTACCAGTTACCAGTCCTGTTTGACTACTGTAGCTGACATATAAAGTTTTATACATTAATGTACAGGGCTGGAAACTCTCTGATATGATGTTTGTGACAAAGCGTGGATTAGCTGATGCTTGCAATGTTGTTGGCAGCCAGTTGGATCAAGTTTCAGATACTGTTGTTGTAAGTTTCATCTGAACTTATTTCTGTTTTCACTATATTTGGAGAGCATTATGCCACCATAATTTCTATTTATATTTCTGTGTTTTAGCCAAAACATATCCTAAATTTTCTCTGGTAAATCACTGTTCAGGTTACAAAGAAACATCTAGCTGGGAGGATTGATCGTGTGGATATTAATTTAGATGAAACACAGCAGATCATCGAAGGCACAAGGGATGAGGTTGGGAGTTGGGACCCTTTTGCCGCATACCAACTTTGTTTATCTGGTTTTGATGCATATTGAAGTTCGATAATGATACATAGCTTATTTACTTGTAGGTTGCAGTCATACATGGTGATCTAAGTGCTTTCCAGGAGGATTTGCAATCAGTTAATCTTGTTGTTCGAACTCTGGTAGGCAACTTGCGCTGGAACACATTTAATTTTTACCTTAATTGATGATTAGTGTCATGCACTGATGCACTCATGCTCCTTGTATCTGCAGGAATCGAAGATGGGGCGCCTTGAATCCTCTCAGGTAAGGAGAAGCCATAGCACCACAATTTGTATAGTATTCCCTCAACAGATTGTACATATAACTAATGTAATCTACTTATAATTCCTGTTAGGATCAAACGGTAGACGGAATACATCACTTGTGTGAGTTCACCCAAAAAATGGAACCTGCCCAGGCAAGTCGCATAGACTGCATTATTCTTTTATGGCATGTTTGCACCACTTATTCTGAAGCTGTTTTGGATTTCAGTTGCCATCATCCATTCCCGCAAGCATCAGATCTTCTCCAGAGCGGATTGTGAGGGTAGGGACTTGAGACCTTTTTTGTTGCCATTGTTTGAACTTTGCATAGTCATTTGTTGACAACCATTTTTCTTTTGAGCTCGCAACAGGCTACTTCTTTGCCTCCTTCTGCTCCACGCCTAGCTTTGGAAGAAATCTCACCTGTAGCCGAATCACATACAGCAGAGTCAGCCCAGGTTTCACCCGCAGCTGAATCCTCCAGAGCAGAGGCATTGCAGGTTTGATTTGGTTCAAGTCGTTGATGATTGTATCTGCTGCTTTGAAAGAGTTTAACCAGGCGTGGTCAACATTTGCAGGAGCAGAAAGCTGTTGTCAGCCGAACATCTACAGGCAGGGAAGGATCATCACATGTCATGTCGTCCTCGAATGTGGCTGGCAACATCTACAGGCAGGGAAGGATCATCACACCTAACTCAACAAGCTCAAGTCGATTTGGTGGGCTGAGGCTACCTGGGCTTGGGCTTGGTTTTCTCAGGGCTTCTTCTACTACTTAAGTTAACGGTCGCAACAGAAGAAATGGTGGCAACACCCCTGCCATAGCATATATAGCTTTGTGGTCAGTTAGGCTGGTAGAAAAAGGAAACGTGATAGCAATACGGGTGGGTGAGCCCCTCTACCCTTTTGTCCAAATTTTGTGTAAGCAAATCTTCTCTGTGACTAGCATCCCTGGGGCGAACATGTCAAGTTTTGCATTGAAAGTAAAGAATTAAGGAGATTATTGCATTTGCATTTGTTCGTATAAATCTGGAATTCTGGATGATGATGATGATGATGATGTTAGCGTGGAATTTCGATTGTTGAAAGAATATTTGAACCAAATGTTCTTTCAAAACGCCAGGCTATAGATTGAAGCAACCTTTTCATCCCAGAACAGGGAAAAGGTAACTTGTCACAACCCCCTATGTTCATCCTCCATCTCAGCTGATTTGAACAATCACTACCAAAAAAACTCACATCCGCACCCCTCATAGGACTCGACACTTTTTGGACCCGGTGCTAATGGTGTATCGGCACCGGGTTGAATAGCTAGGAGCAGGGCGACGTGCATATGCGATACGGGGGAGCTCATTAGCACCGGATCGTAGCAAAACCCGATGCTAAAGGTCCCCCATTAGCACCGGGTGCAGCCACCACCCGGTGCTAAATTATTCATCCTTATTTAGCACCGGTTGAAACCTACAACCGGTGCTAAATAAGCAGTCCGGCTACGGACAATCCCTCTCTTCTTCTCTTCAATCTTATCTTCTCACTTCTCCAATCTTATCTTCTCTCCTCCTCTTCTCACCTCGTTCCTTCTCTGGATTTCCAGGTGAGCGGACGGACGTCCTAGCCAAACGAAATCATTCCCTTTCCTTCATTTTTTCCTGGCCAAATGAAATCAAGGTCATTATGTAATAGGTTCCTGTCTGGATCTGTAAATAATTGTATACTGCTAGTAGCCAAGCCGTGGATGTTGGATCTGTACTTAAACATATTTCATGGTTTTTGTTACTGCTGTTGGATCTTGGATGTGTAATATAAATTGAGATATTTCAACTTTTTATCTCTTTCTTTCTCTTCTTATTTATCTACTCCTCATCTTCTTTCTTTCTCTCCGTTCTTCTCTTTCTGTTCTTAAAGAACAAGAACACTTCGAGAACAAAGAGCAAGGATAGAGGGGAGGGAGGGATGTGGAGTATTTAATTTTTTTTACACGTTCAGAGCCTTTAGCACCGGTTTTTCAACCCGGTGCTAAAGGGCTACCTCTTTAGCCTCGAATATTTAGCACCGGTTGGGATATCCGGTGCTAAAGGACTTTTCCAACCGGTGCAAATATCGAGTATTCTAGTAGTGAATTCATCTTTTCTCCAAGTCCAAGTCCAGTATTCCAAAAAGATGAAACTAGCTAGACACCATCACTTTTGCTGCCGAAAAAGCACTTTACTCTCTGCGTGCCTTTTGGGTCTCTTGTAATCTTCATCAAGCAGACGCTGCAATCAAAATAAATCATCATTATTGATACATATCACAAGAGCAATTGAGAACTCGATACCCAAGCTTTGATATGTTTGTTACAGAGAATCTCCTATAATTCGTAGAACTGTCCTTTTGCTGGATTACTGATGCCTTTTTGACCCTCTTCATGGAACAATATTCGGTGAATATATCTGAAGATGCATGCCTAAAGTTTTTGTCGGCAACAACCCATTTTTTTAAAAACGGAGAGCAAATAACGTACATCACTTACTGGGCCATGTTGTTTATTAGAGTCGCACAAATTGGACTTGGTCATGGGAATTCTTGACGAACTTAACACAAGCTTGCCGGACTGAGTAAAAACTGCAGAGGAATCTTTGAAATTGTAACGCTTAGAATGCTACCAACTGCCAGGAAAGTCATCATGTTCCAAAAAGTTCTTTTGGTACTTTCTTTCCTTGCATCTGCTGAAAGATTAAAGCTAGCTGCTTTATATTTGTGGTAGAGACTGTCTAGAAATCTGAACTAATGTTTCTGAATTCACAATCACTAATTAAAAAAAAGCCTCCCTATCAGGTTGACTCTACAATCCTAACAAAGCGTGTGCCTCGTGGATTTACAGCCCCAAGTCACAAGTTACTGTTTCATGCCTAAAATCAACACAACCGGTTCTGTACATGCTTTAGCGACGATTGTGATCGATAATCCAGTGTACAAAATAATCTAGTTCTGTTTCTGAATAATGCATGCAAATTAAGAAGGGACAGTAGACCGCTTTCAGTGAAGCAGGCAGGGCGCCTATGCAAAGTTCCCATGGCAGCAGTGGCATGCAGCTAGCGCCCACTCGCCGTACGTACTCTGGCCACATTTTGGATCGTCTCCGATCAGTGTGTGTGATGAGCTGATGATGATGATGAGAAAAATATATGAGGCTGCGTGCGTGCAAAGGGCTCACGCGTCTGCAGGGTCCAGCAGCGTAGTGCACGTCATGTGCCTACTATGTCTTTTGTTCTTCTTTTTTGGCGTACGTACGTACGTGCTATGGTACGGGCTTGCATGTATGTTGATAGGTCTCTGCACGTACGACCAGCCGTAGCGTACTGTTCATCGTTTTTGTTTGGGCGTCGTGTGGTACGGTGTGGGCTGTACTGTACACACGTCGATCGCCCTGAGCTTATTCGCTTGACTTATGCTTACGCTGATTCGTTGCGAGAGAAAAATACTGTTGGCTGATGGCTTATGCTGATTCGTTGTGAGAGAAAAATATTATTGGCTGATAAGCGTATATAAGTCAAGCGAACAAGCAACATGACTCAATCATGGGCGTACGTGGAGCTAATAATAGTTTGGTGGTGGTAAGATTACACGTACGAGGAAGTTCAGAACAGGCCGGTGATAATGGCTGTTCCTTCTGCAATTTGTTCTTTTGCATCACCTGTGCTATATACATGTTTTGTCCTAGCTTGGTACTATATATACTGCCGGGTTCGATCACGTGTCTACATACACCTTTGTGGCTTTGTAGAGGCCTGTTTATTTAATTTGGCTCGGGTTTCTACTGGCAAAAAAAAAAGTAAAGCCAAAGGTGGGTTTTCCAAAAGCCGCCAAAGTTACCGTATATAATATAACAAGAGATAACAAGTTAGTGGGGGAACGTGCTTTATGTCGTTGGCTTTTTGTTAGTTGAGTTCTGAACTTGTCGCCACCAAAGCTGAAAAGAATTCCAAAGTTTTGGAACAATTCAAGCAAACTAATGCTGGAGATGGGTGGAGTTCCAGAGACTACTGGGGTTTGGATAATTCTGAAACCAAAGTTTTAAATCTTATTTTTCAAGATTTGAAGCTTGCAGAGTGCCTTAAATTGCATTTTTTTCTCTTCCCATTTTGGGGTTTGAAAGCTCAAAATTAGATTTTAAAGTCGAGAGGCATTTACGAACTGTAATTCCATTTGTTCTTTGTATAAAAACCAAGTTTTCGTTATGTTTTCAAACTTAAGAATCGTAATTACAGTATTAGGTAAGAGATTTGTAGACATACTCCGTATAATATAATGCTAACGGGATTCCATTTGTTCTTTGTACAATCAATATAATGCTAACGAGATTTGTAAACATACAAACACACACGCATGATGTCAGAATAGTATATATATATAGATAGTGATTTCGGCCGCAGGTTTCCATGCAATGTAGCAGAAGTGCGACCTAATAACTGGGAGTCAAGCTGAAGCTCTACAGAGCCAGGCACGCGAAGTTGAGGATCTGGAACCATGGGAGACACGGGTTTTGTCCGAATAATCGATTGGTTTGCCCCTGCCGGTTGTCCAGATCAAAAGGCAGCGTTTGCTTAGCATCGGAGACAGACAAATCCATGGCGTCCTCCTGCTTTCTTGGCCGGCATGGTGTGTGTGAAACTGAACCCTATCCTTGTCCAGCGACGAAGATAAGAATCACACGGCTGGCAGTGACCCAAACTCTGCGTCGGTGCTCTCGCTAGCTTCTGCCAGATCCAGAGTGCGTCTAGTCTAGGAATAAACGAACATTCGAATATTTGCAGCGAACTGCACGTCACCGGCCGTTTTACTGAACTGCACGAAAACGATATGTTTGCATGTCGTACGAGAGCTAGATCGATCTTGGATTCTTGCATTGTCTACATTCAGATCGAAGAACGAATTGCTGATCGAATTCTTGGTTTACTTGAATTTAAAGAGAGGACGAAATGCAAAACAGCTAGCAGCTAGCACCATGTGTGAACAAATTCATGAACACAAGATGATCGATGAGCAATGCATGCGAAAGATCAGCCGATGGGCTTCGCCATGGCTGCTCGAATTCTACAATAAATTCTCCTCAAATCGATGGATTGATCCAACTAAACCAACAATCAGAACACGACGTAGATGTGGATTGATCCTCGTGTCCGTGGTAAAACACAAGTGTGTTCTTACTTGTCGCTCTCGCGTGGCGTCGCCATCGCCCCCATGCATGCACGCGAGCGACCACGGACAACACGACACGCGCGACGTCACGGATCCCAGCCAAATTCAGGCGGCGCCGGCCGGCCGGCCGGCCGGCAGGTCTCTACTATAGCTAGCCGCGGCGGCGCATGTGGCAGCTGTAGTCCGGCGTGGCGGCGGAGGGCTGCAGCCTGAGCTGCTCGTAGAACTTGCGGATGAAGTCGTCGGCCTCGGCGTCGACGCGGTCGTTGCAGCACCCGTCCTCCGGCACGGCGGGGAACGGCGAGTCGGTGACGCGCAGCGGCCGGACCCCGGCGGGGCTGCG
>OAMR01000875.1:342844-361844 GCA_900205405.1 Echinochloa crus-galli | reverse complement strand
GGGGGGGGCGGGCGCCATAGCACCAAATTAAAGGTGGCGAGCGCTTTGGAGAAAGAGAGGCAAAAGCTGATGACAGGGCAACCGAGCTTACAGCTTAGTTGGATTGGAGGGGACGCCCTGGCAAGCTTTTCCCGTTGCTGCAGTGTATGGTAAAGTGCAAACGCTGGGCTTATTAGCTTGGTCCACCGGTGGTGTGCCCTAGCTTGCCCCTTGGTTGGTGTACATCAGGAAATCTGTACATATATGCTTTGGCTCAGCAGGGTTTTAGTGTTGTTATTCACTCCGTCTAAAATTGTACTAGATTGTTTGCTTTTTTCTATACGTATAGTTTTTGGTGCATATCTAGATATACGTTATGTCTAAATATATAGTAAAAATTATGTCTCCAATAAACCACCTATAATTTGCGAGCATGCATATGGTTAGTGGCTTCGATCAGCGAAAACTAGAAACTAACATGAATAATTTGATCCTAGGAAAATTTTGCGTCTAGATGATTGTCGATCGGTACGGTGCTATGTGATATTATCTTCTTGGAAAATCATGCATATTCTTGAGGTTCATATGGCCCTATCTAGTGCGATATATCTTCGTCTTGCAGCTGTTAGCTCATTGACATCATAACCTAATATGGCACTTCTCCACCCATGATCATACAAAAGCCCATCAACATCATAAATTACCCGTCATCTCGAAGAACTTGTACTCATGTAGTCATGGTCATCTTCGTAAATTAACAACAACATAGGCTGTCTCATCAACCTGAAGCTCTATATATCCTCGCACTTTCAGTTTCACCACTTCAATGTCAGTATACATTCGCATGCAGATGAACATTAGGGGAGATTTCGATCATCTTTCTTTTCGATTGATGCGCAAGCTAAAGCGACAGCTGATTTATATTTAGTAGTGAGTAATTGAGTCCCCGCCTCGTAGATTCTGCATCGTCGAGAGCCCCCGCGTTGTCCCACTGACCGGCTCAGGCGGCAACCAGCTCCGACCCCGCAGCCCTCCACCGCTCTCCCTCCACCTCGCCGCCGCTGGAGCGGACTGCCGAAAGCCCACACAGCTGCGAGGAAGGCGGCGGCGGGCCTTTTTCTTCTCTCCGAGAACTTTTTGGCGGTGGACGGCGACTCTTCGACAAGCTTCATCTGGATCCGCGGCCCCATGGCCAGATCACCTCTTCGGTGGATCCGGCGAACCTCTGTCCAGATCGGACGCATCCACCACGGATTCAACGAAGAATGACAGCACGTTGGTGGGAGGTGGAGGCCGCTGCCTGATTTTTGAGGGAGTTTGTGTAGATGGCCTGCGTTGGATCTCTTCTTCATGGCAAGGCATGCCGGCAACCAGCCGACCCTAGGGTGATGAATCAAGTTGGAATGACTCGTTTGGGTCGGATCCGGTCGTTGAGGGGCCTTCGCAGGCTTGGGAGACCAGCGGTGGGTCGTCGCATGTGGGCTGCCCATGACGGTTGCAGCCGTCCAGGTCTAGATCGATGTGCCTTGTCGGCGGCCGGAGGTGGTGCATATGGCGTGCATATGATCGGATTTGCTCGTTGGCCAACAACTTTCCATTGGTTGTCTCGTCGGCAACGCGTGGCGTAACTATGTAAGTCCCTTTGGCCAATAGGTGGTGGATTTGGAACAACTATTGTATGCTCTGCTGCTTGTCGCCACTGCTCGATGACGGTAACGCCTGCGGGCGCCACTTCTCCTCGTTGGAGGTGTCGTTGCATTCTATAATTCCGGATGGATTTCTCCCAGATGAAAGCTCAATACTGGTTTATTCAGTCGTGCGATGGCAACGTCGTTTGTTGTTGTTTTCTTCTTGAAGATGTCGCACTGGGAGGATCACTAAGTGCCGGCTGCAGGAGGCCAGTGTCTACAACGTTGGTCGCTGCATTTTAGGGCTTGGTTGCCACTTCAGTATTCGATGTCTCCAACAGCAGACGATGTCTTATGGAATCACTTTTTCTGGTGGGAGGTTAAACTGTTACGGCGGTATATTGTCGGCTTGGTGGTCAGAGTTCATTTGGTGGTTGAAGTTATTATTTCATCTCTGCTGGATTTGGCTTTCCGGTTCTACGTTCACCCACATGTGGCGAAGTAAGTCATTTTAAGTCGACATCACGTAACAAGCCGGAATGCTGCATAACGACTACATGAACTGTCTGTTAGAGTTTTTTTTATCAGTGATTATATGATGTCTTAGCTATATGTCCTTTTGGATGTATGTTTTTTTTATTGTGGTGGCATCCGTTCGTAAGAATTGTGGATTGATGTATTCTCATTTGAGGATGGCTGAAGCCGGAAATAAACTTTTCATTATATAAAAAAGTAATTGAGTACCCACTACCGAGTATAAAGTTAACGAAATTCGAACAAGGCCAGCAAGACATGGCCATCACGAAGAAAACTCCGAGGTCAGCGATATGGTCCAAGTAACGAGGCAGCGTTGGCCCGTATTGACCCATTTACACCTCTGAAGTTTGTAGGATGCCCTACGAGCCAAAATAAAGAAGAAAAATGATGTGCGGGCCCAAAACAAGGAGGTGCAAATGGGTCAATGTGGGCCTATTTTAATTCCGTAGCAGCCGAGTGGGCTGGCACTTACCAGAGCTGGGCCAAATTTATTACCTTCGACAGTGTGGCATCCTCTCAATTGCAGCCTTGTAGGTCGTTGACCAATTTGTTCATCCTCTGCGAGTCCTGTCCATGTAATCATGTAATTTGGTGTATCAAATTTAGGAGTTTGGGGTCTCTTCGTAATCATTGCGTCACTATAGCATTTCGTTTGTATGTACGAAAAATTGTCCAAAATTGATTAATTAGGCTCAAAATGTTCGTCTCGCAGAGTACAACAAAATTGTACAATTAGTTTTTGATTTCATCTATATTTAGTACTCCATGTATGTTATGACATTTTGATGTGATGGGAAATCTTCTTTTGCATAGTGAATTTGAGATTTGATCTTTGGAACTAAACAAGGCCTGTGGCCCTTCCTTCCTGAAGGTTATTATTCTAATGTCCTAATAAAGTATCTAGACTAGACAACTAGAAGTAGTCTCATCTTCAACCAGAAAGCTCCGACAATCACAAAAGTGAATTGAAAGTTCAATAATTAATTTCCCTCTCGATCATTACAGATGGGAATGACAATGCGAGAAATCGTGACTCGCAAGCGGTTTTTGTGGCTGCGAGGAGTGAGGTGGGAGAGATAGTATCAGACTGGAGAGAGGAGAGAAACGATTTGACGCGAAAGAAACCATACTCTGCGCGCGTCTGTGCTCGATCTGTTCTTAACACGACTGTTAACCTATTCAGTGATGCGTCCAAAAAGGAGCTGAGATTACTAAATGACAGTGGGCATAGAATAGAACCCCCCACCCCCCAGCACCAAACCAACCGAGACCTTGTTTAGTCTCCGAATTTGGAAGCAAACTTTAATTTTTTGGGTTGCATGCGCCGCTGTAGCATTTCGTGTGTTGGTGTGAAAAATTATCTAAAAATTAATTAATTAGGCTCAAAATGTTTGTCTCGCAGAGTACAACAAAACTGTGCAATTAGTTTTTGATTTCATCTACATATAATATTCCATGCATGTGCCGATATTTTGATGTGATGAGAATCTTCTTTTTGCATAGTAAACTTTGGGGTGGAATCATCACATCAAAATGTCATAGCATGCATGAAATACTAAATGTAGATAAAATCAAAAACTAATTGCAGAGTTTTGTTGTACTTTGCGAGACGAACATTTTGAGCCTAATTAATCAATTTTTAAATAATTTTTCACACATACAAATGAAATGCTACAGTACGCATCCCAAAAAACCAAACTTTGACTCTCAAGTTCGGGAGCCCTAGTCAGGAGTCAGGACACACCGTCCATGCTGCAATCCCAAGTCACGCACGTGCCACACGTCTCCTTCACAGCTCACTCCTCCCCCAGCTAGCAGCAGTCAGCAGACAGAATAGTATTCCAATTCCTCCTCCAGCTCCCACTCCACGACGTGCCCACGCACCACGCTCCTCAGCTCGATCGCACCACCACCACCACCACCATATCCATATACTCTACTCATCCGGCAGTGGCATCTATCGTCGCTGGCAGTGGCAGCATCCCCGATCGAGCACATCGCATCGCAAGCAGCAGCGCGAGAGAGGCCGGCTAGCGCAGCGCAGGCACACGCGATGGAGAAGGAGGAGGCGGCGGCGGCGGAGGAGCAGCAGGAGCAGTGGCGGGGCGCGGTGGAGGCCGCTCTGCCTGTTTGTTGGCTCCTGACCTTAGTCCCAATGCTTGTTTTCTTGTGGCGACGTCAGAGATTGATGTGGGCCAGTGCAAGGCACACACACTGATGAGATGACGCGTATATATATACGGAGTATATGCCTCCCGAAGTCCTGATTTTACGCAACCAGTGGACCGTACGTGATCGATGCTGCATTTGGCGAATCGTTTCCTACTCGACAGTGATAGATGCTTGTTCGATTCTGATATGTGGAGCATGTGTAATGGGTTGATGCAGTTGCGTATGTTCCTTTCCGGCCACTTGCGGCATGTTTTTTTTTTCTCCTTTTCTCAATTAGCTAAAACTGCATGAGAATCCAAACGCCTTGGAAGAGAACATGTTCCAAGAACATGTGCCACAGAAAGAGAGATCTATTCGCCGGCTCTGCACATGGCTAGTTTTTCTGAAGCAAAAGTTGTGATCATATACCTCAATGCGAATTTGTATGGCATTTAGGGCGAGATTAGTATGTTATCTTGTGTTGCTTGCCTTATCTCGCGTGCTGGGCAAAGGCTAGCCTTGCTAGCGATGGAGAACCACTCTGGCTTGGAAGTCGGGAAGGGGTGGGGGGCGTTTGGTTGCCGGACAAAGAGGGCCAGGGTCATCCACTAGTGAATATTGGCTCCAGATGTGGGATGAGCCAATCCAAAAAAACGAGCGGACGAGATCGTCCACTTGGATGCCGTCTCGCTACATCGCTACTCCTTGTGCACGCGAAGCCATTGGCCAAGGGAGGAGGGTGTCATGAGTGGCTCCGGCGGGGCTTTGTTTATGGAGGCGTGGGCGGCCACCGGCGTGGAGAGGAGCCAGCCGGGGGCGGGCATGGCTGGGGGTGGGCATAGAGGCGAGCCGGTCGGAGGCGGGAACAACCGGGGGTGGGCATGGCTGTCGGCATGGAGCCGCCGATTGAGGGCGGGCCGTCACTGGTGCACGTAGCCGCCAATGTGGAGGCGCCAATTGGGGGGGCAGGGGAGGGGGCAACCGCATGAAGGGATAAGGCACCAAAAAATAAAAGAAAAAATGGATTTATAGTCACCATGGCATATGGGTCCAGTTGAGTATTGTGTCTAACGGTGTTAAAAAGACCATCCATCCCATTTTTTAAATCTCTCGTACCAAACAAAAACTGGGATAGAGCCACCCCAACTAAACACGATATGAGATGATCCCATCCAAAAAATTTAAGAACGTGACCGTCCCATCCTACCTCATTCCTAAACCAAACACACGCTATAAGAGTAGAAAGTAAGTCCGCAAGCAATAGGCTAACACCACTGCAAAAAGATTTTTCATGCCACCTTTTTTATTACTGAAAGTGCATCTAGACACTTAATCTATTTTGGTGATTAATGACAATAGAAATTTAGATATAATGCTTTGAATGAGTTGTGCAGGAATAAAATGAAAGAAAAGAAAAGAAATGTGAAAAGAAGGTCCCAGTTCAATTTCTTATGGTGGTGGACTCGATCGAAGAATTTAATTTGATTTTCGGTTTGAATTTGAGAATAGGACCACCGTACTATCAAGCGGGACGTGTTCGACAAATTCTAGTTGTTAAAAGTGCTACGCTTGAGATGAAAATCCACTTGAGAGACACACAAAGTCACATTCACATGTTGTCTGCTTGGTCGGAACTTAGGCCGGAAGATCCGACCGGAAGTTCCGGCTGGCTCGGTTTCGAGTTATTTCCCGTCGGAAGATCCGATCCTAGCATCGGAACTTCCATCGAAAGATCCTACACTGTGTCGGATCTTCCGGGACTTAGCCAGATTTCAGCATTTCTGTGTGTCACATGCATGTTCCGAGCCCTGGCCGGAAGATCCGATCGAAAGTTCCGGCCAGCTCGGTTTTGGTTTGTTCCGAGTTGACTGTACATAAAGTCTTATCTGAAACTGTAATTTGAATATACATGTTCCTCCAAACTATTTGTGGGCAGCGTGGTGTTTCTTTTACCCACTGGCAAGAATGGAGAAGTGACTGGGCCGCAGTGTGAGATTTTGGCATTCAGATTCATATACATTGTCTCTTTGTAATCATCTTTCATATGTATTTATGTGAAGTTGAAGCCGGATTCAGTCTGTTGGCATCCAAACTTGATATGGATTCTCTGATCATCATTATATGCTGTGTGGACTGTGGACGGATCATGAACATTGAAAATTGAACAGGCATGTGCGTGCCGCTTGCTTAAGCGATTCAATGTGGTGCTCGATTGATGTAAAGTTGTAAAGTGACCTTTGGATTTTATTTTTGTTTTTATCTTTTTGTCCCAATACTGGGTGCTTACACTATCAGGCCATTACATGGCCAATGTTTGTGTATGTTGTGATGTGTGTCGAAATGGTCCCTTAGGCTGTCTCTTATACACATCTCTTCTCAACGGAGACGTAGCTCCTTTGTGGAGTGAACTTCGAAAGTAAATCCCTTGTCTCCTTGTGCTCATTTGTTTTATTGTTGGATTTGCTTGATTTGATCCGATCTACTTGCTTGTTGTTATTCTATTGCATTGATCATATCTAGAAGGCTCTATACACTTATTGTCACACTTCTATTCAAGTAGAATCTTTAAAAAGTGTACTAGAACTCAAATTACGAAGTAAAGTTTTTATCCCGTCGGAAGATCCTACACAGTGTCGGATCTTTCGGGGGTCGGAAGATCCGAGACTGCGTCGGATCATCCGACATCTGACAGTTTTCAGAGCAATTTTGCAGAAATTTTTACAAGGCCTATTCACCCCCCTCTAGGCCTAGTGTTGGTCCTTTCACATATACAAATCTCCGGAACTCCTCAGCCAAATCAGAATTGTGCAAATTACGTATTATGTTTTGCTCAATATGCCAGGTGCACAGCCTATGGTTACTATTAGGCAAAATGATTCTGATAGCTTTCTGCATTGCCAGGTCACCATCAGTGATCACCGATATCGATGAGCTGCATTAAAAACTTATGAACATCACGATGGGATGAAAGATTTTCAGTATAAGTGTGAAATACTTCAATTGCATCATATCTTAATTAATAAGAGCAAGACCAAAATTTAAAACCTAAGCACAATATGCTATTTAGTTGTCCATATTTTCAATGATGATGAGGACAATGTGAATTGTGGGGCATTATTGACCTTGATCCAACTAGTTTTAATTTCTCATCGGTTCCAATGGGCAAAGTTCCCAAATTCAATGGGGTTGACTATGCTCGTTGGAGTGATGATATGAAAATGTATTTATATGGTCTCCACCCCTCTCTTTGGACCGTTGTGAATATAGGTGTTGACAAAGACGCAAAGCCAAGTCGTGCACAAGAGTATGATTTCTTCCGCAACTCTCAAGCCGTGATGGTTCTTAGAAGTGCTCTTAGTCCCTATGAGTACAACAAGATTAGAGGAATTGAAGTTGCAAAGGATCTTTGGGACACTCTTCAATTGTCTCATGAAGGGACGGATGTGGTCAAGGAAGGCAAGATTGATCTTCTACAAGGAGAACTAGAAGCCTTTGTCATGAAGAAGGATGAGACTCTCCAAGAGATGTATGATCAGTTGAAGCTACTTGTCACCGAGATACGAATGCTTGGTAGCAAAGATTGGAATGAGCACAAAGTGACCAAGAAGATGCTTAGGGCATATGCACCCAAGAACCCAATGCTTGCCACCATGATTAGGGAGAAGGGCAAGTTCAAGAAGATGCTACCCATGGAGTTGTTCAACAAATTACAATATCATGAAATGAACAACTTGGATGTAGCGAGATCGACGGAACCAACCAAAGTGAAGACCATTGCTCTCAAAGCCGAACCAAGCAAGAAGGTTGAGTCAATTGAAAAGACTTCCAATTCCAAGAAGAAAGAAGACTCAAGTGATGGTGATAGCACCGATGAAGAAACCGCCATGATGGTGAAGAACTTCAAGAGGTTCTTGAAGAACAAGGGCGACAAGAGGTCCATGTCTCAAAGAAGATGTTACGAGTGTGGGGAGAAAGGGCATTACATTGCCGACTGCCCCCGCAAGAAAAATGACAAAGAAGACAAGAAGTCGAAGGACAAGTTATTTGACAAGTAGAAGAGATACAAAGAGAAGAGTCAAGAGTACAAGAAGAAGTTTGGAAGTGCTCATGTTGGTCAAGGGTGGGATTCTTCGAGTGATAACTCCGATGATGAAGAAGTGGCAACTCTTGCCATTCAAGTCCCTACATCAACATGTAGACTCTTCAACAACTATCAAGATAGTGATGATGAAGCTTCCATGTGCCTCATGGCCCAAGGGACTAAGGTATCAAACATCACCCCATCTATCTCATCCATCATCTTGACATCTAGGAATGTAGAAAATGATCTAGATGAAGAGGAAGCCGAACATGAAAAGAACATGATAAACAAGTTTGGCAAAGAAGGCTACAAACAAATTAAGAAATTAGTAGAGAAATTGGAGAAAAGGAAAGAGTCTCTTGATAGGCAAGAAGAATTGCTCATCCTTGAAAATGAGAGATACCTTGCTCTTGAAGAAACTCTAGTTGAGGAGAAGATCATGGTGGAGAAATTGACTTGTGACTTGTCACTTGCCAATGACTCTTGTGAGAAGATGTCTAAGGAATTGTCCTTGGCAAATGAATCTCTTGCCAACCTAAAGAATGTACAAAGTGAGCTTCAAGAAAGGCATTCAAGCCTAGAGGTCAAATATAAAGATCTAGAAGTCAACTTTAACGCTCTTTGGGAAAGCACTAAGATTAACTCTAAGACAATTCTTGACTCAAATGTCTCTACTAGTGAAGGTTGCTCAAGATGCTATAAGTTTGATATAAATGCTTGTGCCACTAACCTTTCAAAACTAGAAGAGAAAGTCAAAGCTAAAGATACAAAGATTCAAAAATTGACCAAGATAATTGGCAAAGGAAAGGCCAAAGGTAAGAGTGAATTTGAGAGCCATCCGGCATATAAAGCCGGAAGATATCCTAGTATCAAGGATGGGCTCGGATTCACTAGAGGAGAAAAAGCAAATGGTACAAGAATGTTAAGAGGTCATGAAGTACCAATGTTCACCAAGGGTGCAAACCTTGGATACTTGATGAACATTTCTCATGGTGTGATTGTGAACACCATAGAAGACAAGCCTAAGGTTGAGGCAATAACCAACAATGTCAAGAGCTCAACCAAGATCAAGAAAGAAGAAAAGAGCATTGAGCATAAGCCATCTCCCAACTACTTCATTGACTACACAGTTGTGTGGGATCACAATGGGAAGATGGTGGTAAAGTATGTGGGTGCTCATGCAAAGAAGATGATGAAGAGTGTTTGGGTGCCTAAGATTTCAAAAGCTAACACTCAAGGACCCAATCTCTTTTGGGTACCTAAATTCAAAGCTTAAACTTGTTTTGTAAGCATATACCTCCGGTGGATCTTCATGGTTGCTTGACAGTGGATGTTCAAATCATATGACCGGAGAGAAGAACATGTTTGCTAAATTGAAAGAATATGACTCACCTATAGAAAAGATCACGTTCGGTGACAACAACCATGGTGATGTGATTGGTCAAGGTGAAGTTGCTATATCACAAGACTCATCTCTTTCAAATGTTTATCTAGTTGATTCTCTAGGGTACAATTTGTTGTCCGTATCACAACTTTGTGAAAAAGGCTACAATTGTCTCTTTACTAATAGAGTCTAATCCCTTGATTAAGGCTTAACCACTATGGGAAAAAACACTATGTCCAACAAGGGGGACAACTCTGGTGTTGGTGCTTCTGCTTCCAAGGATGATCGATCATTGTTCATTGATTCAAGCTCAAGTGATGATGATCTTATCATCAGCGACGTTGATGAAAGCTTGGATGAAGAAGAAAAGAAGAAGAAGAGAAAGGAGAAGATGAAGAAGAAAATTCAAGAAAAGGCCGAAAGGAAGGCTCAAAAGCTTCTCAAGAAGAAGCTAAAGGAAAAAGAAGCGTTGGATGGACTCCACTCCATGTCTCATAAATATGAGACATCATCATCTAACAAATCTCTTGATCCAACTAGTCTTAATTTCTCATCGGTTCCAATGGGCAAAGTTCCCAAATTCAATGGGGTCGACTATGCTCGTTGGAGTGATCAATGAAAATGTATTTATATGGTCTTCACCCCTCTCTTTGGACTGTTGTGAATATAGGTGTTGACAAAGACGCCAAGCCAAGTCGTGAACAAGAGTATGATTTCTTCCGCAACTCTCAAGCCGTGATGGTTCTTAGAAGTGCTCTTAGTCCCTATGAGTACAACAAGATTAGGAATTGAGGTTGCAAAGGATTAACAAATGTTGGATGAACACATTCTAGGATTAACAAATGTTGTCTTTGAAAAAGATAGGTTGTGTAGTGCTTGGTAAGCTGGAAAGCAAGTTGGAGCCCCTCATCCACCCACAAACATATTGACTAGCTCAAGACCCTTGAAATTGCTTCACATGGATTTATTTGGGCCAATTGCTTATATAAGCATTGGTGGGAACAAGTATGGACTTGTCATTGTGGATGATTTTTCTCGGGTTCACTTGGGTTTTCTTCCTACAAGACAAGAGTGAAGCTCAAGGGGTTATCAAGAAGTTCATTAGAAGAGCTCAAAATGAGTTTGAGTTGAAAGTTAAGAGAATAAGAAGTGACAATGGGACGGAATTCAAGAATCTCAATGTTGAGGAATTCCTTGATGAAGAAGGCATCAAGCATGAGCTCTCCGCTCCATACACACCTCAACAAAATGGCATTGTTGAGAGAAAGAACCGGACCTTGATTGAAATGGCAAGGACCATGCTTGATGAATACAAGACTCTGGATATCTTTTGGGCCGAGGCGATCAATACGGCTTGCCATGCCACTAATCGCCTCTATCTTCAAAAGTACTTGGGCAAGACTCCGTATGAGATCCTCACCGGTAACAAACCAAAGGTGCACTACTTTCGAGTTTTTGGTTGCAAATGTTACATTCTTAACAAGAAAACCAAAAGCTCCAAGTTTGCACCCAAGGTTGATGAAGGTTTTCTACTTGGTTATGGTACTAACGAACATGCCTATCGTGTTTTCAATGAAACCACCGGTTGTGTTGAGATCACGGTAGACGTGAAATTTGATGAATCAAACGGCTCTCAAGTAGAGCAAGTTGTGAATGACCTTGTAGATGAAGAGCCACCAAGTCAAGCTATCAAGAAAATGAGTTTAGGTGAAGTGAAGCCTCAAGAGCCCCAAGTAGAAGATGAGGAACAAGACCAAGTCTCGGAAATCATATTTAACATTGATCCATCAACATCATCAACAAGAGTGGAACCACCAAGTTCTTCGCAAGATCAAGTTCATGATCATGGTGACGATCATGATCATGGCAACAATCAAGGGGGAGTTCAAGGTGATGAAACTCAAGGTGACAAGTCTCACAATGAAGAAGATGATGATGGACCTATTCAACGTCAATCAACACTTCCACACCCAAGAGTTCATCAAAGCGTTCAACGGGATCATCCCGTTGATAACATTCTAGGGAGCATCCAAAGAGGGGTTACCACCCGTTCTCTTCTAGCAAATTTTTGTGGATGTTACTCGTTTGTTTCCTCTTTGGAGCCTCTCAAGGTGGAAGAAGCTCTTGGCGATGCGGATTGGGTCATTGCAATGCAAGAAGAGTTAAACAACTTCACAAGAAACAGAGTTTGGGAATTGGTCCAAAGACCCAAGCAAAATGTCATTGGCACCAAGTGGGTTTTCCGGAACAAGCAAGATGAAAATGGGATTGTCACAAGAAACAAGGCAAGATTGGTTGCTCAAGGTTTCACTCAAATTGAAGGTCTTGACTTTGGTAAAACTTATGCTCCGGTGGCAAGGCTTGAATCAATTCGTATTCTACTAGCCTATGCCTCACATCACAACTTCAAGCTATATCAAATGGATGTGAAGAGTGCATTCTTGAATGGACCTCTCTCCGAGTTGGTATATGTGAAGCAACCACCGGGCTTTGAAGATCCCAAGCATCCCGACTACGTCTACAAACTCCATAAGGCGCTCTATGGGCTCAAGCAAGCCCCAAGAGCATGGTATGAATGCCTTAAGGAATTTCTTCTCAAAAATGGCTTTGTAATGGGCAAAGCGGATTCTACTCTCTTCACTCGAAAAATAGACAAAGATTTATTTGTGTGTCAAATTTATGTTGATGATATTATCTTTGGTTCTACTAATGAAAAGTTCTGTGAAGAGTATAGTAGGATAATGACCAAGAGATTTGAGATGTCAATGATGGGAGAATTGAAATTCTTTCTTGGTTTTCAAATCAAGCAATTGAAGCATGGAACTTTCATATGTCAAACAAAGTATACAAGTGATATGCTCAAGAAGTTTGATATGGCCAATGCTAAACCCATCAAGACTCCAATGCCCGTGAATGGTCATCTTGATCTCAATGAAGAAGGAAAATCGGTCGATCAAAAGGTATATCGCTCCATGATTGGATCTTTACTTTACCTTTGTGCATCTAGGCCCGATATAATGCTTAGCGTGTGCATGTGTGCAAGATTTCAAGCCAATCCAAAGGAATGTCATCTAATGGCTGTTAAGAGAATCTTTAGATATCTAGTGCATACTCCGAACCTTGGCTTATGGTATCCCAAAGGCTCCACTTTTGATTTACTTGGCTATTCCGATTCGGACTATGCCGGTTGCAAGGTAGATCGAAAGAGTACAACGAGGACTTGCCAATTTCTTGGTAGGCCTTTAGTGTCTTGGAGTTCTAAGAAACAAAATTCCATTGTGCTATCCACCGCCGAGGCCGAGTATGTTGCAGCCGGTGCTTGTTGTGCTCAACTACTTTGGATGAGGCAAACCTTGAGTGATTTTGGATGTGAGTACAAAAATATCCCTCTCTTGTGCGACAATGAGAGTGCCATTAAACTAGTAAACAATCCCGTTCAACACTCAAGAACCAAACACATTGACATTAGACATCACTTCCTCAGAGATCATGAAGCCAAAGGAGATATCGTTCTAAGCCATGTAGGAACCGATAAACAACTAGCCGATATCTTCACCAAGCCTCTCGATGAGCAAAGGTTTTGTTCTTTGAGGAGTGAGCTAAATATCTTGGATTCTCGTAACTTGGCTTGACTTGTTGCATACACAAGTTGTTTGTTGCCTAGTCTAGAAGAAAAATCTTTTATCTTTTTTGTGTGAGTTTTTCAAAATCTTTGATCTTGTGATCGGTGGATCATTCCTTGTCTCAAAAGATCATAGTTATGTGTTGATGATTGTGGCTAATCTCTTTGAGTCAACGGTCTTACATGTCCATTGGCAATATCTCTCAAAATCTTCCATCAAATCTCATCTCAAAAATCCTTGTCAAATCTGTTTTCTGGAATCCCAGATCTTCCGACACACCATCGGATCTTACCCAATGAAGTTCCGGACAGCTCTGCCTCGCTTCGTTCTCTCTCAGTTTTCTTTCGGAACTTCCGGCGGTCGGATCTTCCGACGGACCGTCGGATCGGCCGTCGGATCTTCCGACGGACCGTCGGATCTTCCGGACCTGGGAAAGGCCGGAACTTCCGCTGGAACTTCTGGTTACTTTCTCCAGGGTCGGATCTTTCGACTGTGCATCGGATCTTCCGGCCTGCTCGCAAGTATAAATATCTGGGATGAACCGTTACTTCCTCTATTCATTCCATTCTCTTCCCAACTGCTTTCTCTCACTCACTCTCCACCTGTGCGGCGATTTTGGAGTTCAACCGAAGGCTTGTTGATCTTTGTGGCTCATTCGATTCTCCCCATCTTGAAGAACTCAATCCCCTTCGGATCTTCCGAACTTTTCGCGGGAAATCTCAAAGGTATCTCATTCAAACTTCCTGTCGCCCGATCTATCAATGTAGAAGGTTCTAGTGGATTTCCCTTGGTGAATATCTTCATATACATGTCTAGAACACTTCCCTATGATCTCATAACTTTTGGTGGGCTAGAAGTTTGATTCCCAATTTTTCAAGTCATCCCCGATTTTGTCGGATCATCCGACTATGCCTTGGAAGATCCGACAGACCTGGGGCACTGACTCTTTAGTTTGAACTCTCTCTTCATCGTCCATCTGTTGATCCTTTCTTGTTGTCTGTCTAGATGGGTCGTATGAAGCACACCCAGAAGAAGAAGTCAACTTTGCAAGCTCGGCCTAGCTATGGAAGAAATATTGGCTCACCATCTAACACCGAGTCCGATTCTGACAATGGGACAAGAGAGTAAGGAAGAGGCAAACGAGTAAAGAAATAACTTGCCACAAGGACTGTTAGAGGAAGGGGGCCTTCTAGTGGTGAAGGACGAGGAAAGGAAATTCAGACCACCTCCTCTCCTCCACGTCCAAGGACCAAGAGAGCTAACCGTGAGGAACATACTGGGTTAGAATACAATGATGACATTGATCTATCTACTCTTGCTCAGAATTTCATACCCACTACTATTTCATTTCGTCATCCGAGTGATAGAGCTTTGATAAATTTCAAGTCTGCAGCCAATAGCATGAAACCACTTCGGTTTAGTGCACATGAGGACCCTAGATCCATCATCTCCAAGCAATTCAAGGGTGATCCTCGTTTTTAGCTGCCTCATCAAGCGGATTGGTATGAGTCAGTGATTCTGAAGATGGGTAGGCTGTGTACAGTATTGGGTGGATTGGAATTATTTGAAGGGCATGCCACCGCCACTGAAGCCAGTTGTTCATGATGTTTATGAGCGGTGTGTTGAGATGGATGTGGCCAACATCATGGCCTTTGAGTGTGCCTACAATGAAGAACTGATTGCTCAGTTCTATGCCACCTTGTGGATTGATCAGGAAAGGGATGAGATGCATTGGACTCTTTGTGGCAAACATCTATCCATTTCCTTACATGCTTTTGCGGGGCTGTTTGGGTTAGCTGAGGAAACCGTCTATGCTCACACTATCAATGATCACAACAAGGTAGATCTTTATCAGGGGCGTGAGATTGATGATGTGAAGCTCGCTTTCATGTATGATGGGGCTTATGGAGCTGTTGTCTTTGGGAAGTACAAGGGTCTCTCTCCGTTTTACAAATTGCTTAATCAACTCTTTAGGGGAACCTTGTATCCTAGGGCAGGTGATGCCGATAACATTTCTAAGAGGGCCAAGAACTTGCTATTTCAGATGGCCCCCGGCAAGCCAAAGTTCAAAGTGTTCAACTTCATTTGGAACGAAATTATCTTGTGCTCCCATGAGTCATCTAGTGGCTGCCACTTTGCTCCCTACATCTTCCATATGATTAAGCATGTGACTGGAGTAAACATTATAACTGACAAGCCTCACTTCCCATATCGCTCTCCCCAAGGCAAAATTGAGCAACTGTTAAAGATCAAGGTCAAGCCCTACGAAGGTGTCCGTGCTCCAACTACTACTCATGGTGCTTCATCTTCTCATGCACCTCCTCCTTCAGCAGGTCCATCTTCCTCTCGCGGTGCTCCTCTCGGTCCCAAGAGCAAAGCCAAAGGAGATATCGTTCTAAGCCATGTAGGAACCGATAAACAACTAGCCGATATCTTCACCTAGCCTCTCGATGAGCAAAGGTTTTGTACTTTGAGGAGTGAGCTAAATATCTTGGATTCTCGTAACTTGGCTTGACTTGTTGCATACACAAGTTGTTTGTTGCCTAGTCTAGAAGAAAAACTGTTTTTATCCTTTTTTGGTGTGAATTTTCAAAATCTTTGGATCTTGTGATCGTTGGATCATTCCTTGTCTCAAAAGATCATAGTTATGTGTTGATGATTGTGGCTGATCTCTTTGAGTCAAGGGTCTTACATGTCCATAGGCAATATCTCTCAAAATCTTCCATAAAATCTCATCTGTTTGCCTCTTCCTTGCTCTCTTGTCCCATTGTCAGAATCGGACTCGGTGTCAGATGGTGAGCCAATATTTCTTCCATAGCTTGGCCGAGCTTGCAAAGTTGACTTCTTCTTCTTAGTGTGCTTCATACGACCCATCTAGACAGACAACAAGAAAGGATCAACAGATGGACGATGAAGAGAGAGTTCAAATTAAAAAGTCAGTGCCCCAGATCTGTCAGAACTTCCGTCTATGTGTCGGATGATCCGAGGCTCGGATCTTCCGATGCATAGTTGGATGATCCGAGGCTCAGATCTTCCGACGCATTGTCGGATGATCCGACAAAATCGAGGATGACCTAAAAATTTGGGAATCGAACTTCTAGCCCACCAAAAGTTATGAGATCATAGGGAAGTGTTCTAGACATGTATATGAAGATATTCACCAAGGGAAATCCACTAGAACCTTCTACATTGATAGATCGGGCGATGGGAAGTTTGAATGAGATACCTTTGAGATTTCCCGCGAAAAGTTCGGAAGATCCGAAGGGGATTGAGTTCTTCAAGATGGGGAGAATCGAATGAGCCACAAAGATCAACAATCCTTCGGTTGAACTCCAAAATCGCCGCACGGGTGGAGAGACAGTAGCCTCCCAAGGATTGTAGAACTGAGGAGGAGAGAACTCTCTAGGCTGGCGAACGGGGGAATGAGGCAACTGATAGTGATCTAAGAGTTCTTTGTGTTGCTTGTCAAGCTTGCACATGTCCTCATCCAAGCGAATATCACGTTCATGAGCTTTCTTCGCTTGTTTCACCGCATGCTCCTATCAAGCCAAGAAAGCTCATGAACGTGATATTCGCTTGGATGAAGATATGTGCAAGCTTGACAAGCAACACAAAGAACTCTTGGATCACTATCAGTTGCCTCATTCCCCCGTTCGCCAGCCTAGAGAGTTCTCTCCTCCTCCTCAGTTCTACAATCCTTGGGAGGCTAATACTCAAGAATATGTCTTTGGAGCCCCTAACAATATGATGAGGATGAGATTGAAGAAGTGGAAGAGGAAGACACCGACGGCGAAGAGAAATTCTACCAAAGCGAGTCGGAAAATGAAGAAGAAGCCGGTGACGATGAGGACGATGACGGTGGTGATGATGGTGACGATGGCGAGGACAATGATGATGGTGGTGGTGCTGGGGACGACGACGAAGCCACCGAGTAGCTCCCTTTTTGGTCCTTGATGACAAAGGGGGAGTGAATTGGATAGAGGCCCATCATTATCTTTTATCCTTTATTCATGTTTTAGCTTATGCTTGTGGACTTGTAAGAATTTTATTTGGAGTTATGTGTGGTGTGCCAAGTGAGAACCTTTATGTTTGTAAGACTTATTCATAATTCATGCTAGTGTGATGTTGCTTAGGCCAAAAGATCCGACCGGAAGTTCCAGCCGGCTCGGTTTCGGGTTGTTTCCCATTGGAAGATCCGATCCTAGCATCGGAACTTCCATCGGAAGATCCTACACTGTGTCAGATCTTCCGGGACTTAGCCAGATTTCAGCCTTTTCTATGTGTCACATGCATGTTCTGACCCCTGGCCGGAAGATCCGACCGGAAGTTCCGGCCAGCTCGATTTGGATTTGTTCCGGGGCCGGAAGATCCGACGCCTGGAACTGTTTTGAGGGCTTTCTTTCTATGTTCTGTCATTTGCCGGAAGTTCCGGCCCTCATCGGAAGATCCGACACTATGTCGGAAGATCCGATGCCTGGAATTTCTCTGGGGTTTTCTAACACTAATCTGTCATTCTTCGGAAGATCCGACTCATGGTCGGAAGATCCGATACCCCTTCGCAAAACACATAACGGTCACATTTTGGGGGGGTTGGTATATATACCCCCTCACCCCCCCTCATTCATTGCTGCTGCCTCCACTGACCTAACTTGTGACAAGCACCCACTTGAGCATTCATTTCACTCCTCTACTCCTTAGACGACTTTCGGGGTCTCTGCCTTTTATTTATCGTATCCATTTAATCCAGTAAGATTGAAAGTGTGAAGCTTGTGCTAACTTTGAGCTCTCACTTGTTCATCTCTTGAAGCACTTGAAGCAACTTTGATTCGTTGATTCGCGTTTGTTACTCTTGGAGCTTTGCTCCTAGACGGTTAGAGGTACCGGTGAGCTCCCATTCCCTTGTGGTTGAGCCCCGGAAGTTTGTATTACCCCTCTCTTTGTGAGAGCCAATAGTAAGTGACTCAATCTTCCTTTGTGGTTGATTGAAGGAGACTTGGGGCTAGTGTGACAGCCCGGCTCTTTGTGAGCATCTCAACGGAGACGTAGCTCCTATGTGGAGTGAACTTCAGAAGTAAATCCATTGTCTCCTTGTGCTCATTTGTTTTATTGTTGGATTTGCTTGATTTGATCCGATCTACTTGCTTGTTGTTATTCTATTGCATTGATCATATCTAGAAGGCTCTATACACTTATTGTCACACTTCTATTCAAGTAGAATATCTAAAAAGTGTTCTAGAACTCAAATTACGAAGTAAAGTTTTTATCCCGTCGGAAGATCCTACACAGTGTCGGATCTTCCGGGGGTCGGAAGATCCAAGACTGCGTTGGATCATCCGACGTCTGACAGTTTTCAGAGCAATTTTGCAGAAATTTTTACAGGGCCTATTCACCCCCCCTCTAGGCCTAGTGTTGATCCTTTCAATTGGTATCAGAGCCTAATCCCTTGATCAAGGCTTAACCGCTAAGGAAAAACTCATCGGTTCCAATGGGCAAAGTTCCCAAATTCAATGGGGTCGACTATGCTCGTTGGAGTGATGATATGAAAATGTATTTATATGGTCTTCACCCCTCTCTTTGGACCGTTGTGAATATAGGTGTTGACAAAGACGCCAAGCCA
>OAMR01000875.1:244512-339646 GCA_900205405.1 Echinochloa crus-galli | reverse complement strand
CCTAGTGTTGGTCCTTTCACTTACCATAGAAGCGGTTTATTAAAACACAAACATGAATAACGAAACTTATGTTGTGGCAGAGAATTGCATCCAAAATTGTTTTTTTAGAGCCGAACACTCAAGAGAAGCACCTTTCAAAATCAACCTAGAGGTAGACCATTGCCTTTCCAAATGGAAATTATCATAGGTGGAATAATAAGAATGGTGTCGAAAATGATCCGTTTTTGGAAGTACACAACATAAACAAGTGGAGGTGATGGATGGTAGATCCATATCGAATTTGCATATGATGGTCCACATTATGAGTTCAATGAAACACATGAATGATGTGCTAACAAACAACCATGACATAGCGGTTATGCCGTAAGTGCACCGCATTTCTAAAATGGAGAGATTATCGTAGGAGGGCTCAGAACTACCTAAAAAATCACCCCACTTTTAGAGGCAGACGGCATAAGCATCTGCCATTAGAAATGAAGATTTTCAAAGGTGGGCGCTTACATGGCCCACTATAAAAATCAGCCCATTTCCCTAGCCCAATACCCAACTTCACCATATAAAACCAAACCCTAAATCTTCTTGACACTTCCTCCTCTCTTTCTCTCCCTTACCGCCGCCACCTTCAACCCTCATCCCCCACACCCCTCTCTCTTTCTCCCCAACCCCTCTCTTTCCCTCCTATCAAATCCAGCAATGCCAACCCCCTAGATCCGTCGTTGGTGCCCCTGGAGGTGGCGGTGATGCCGCACATCGAAGGGCTCGAGCCTGGAGCGGTGGGATGACCGTGCATCCCTCAATGAAGGTAGGACCAAAGAAATGGGCGGAGAAGCGGCGATCCACACACATGGTGGAGGAGCGACGGTGAATCTAGCAATCACTTCTATTTGTTTACGATTTTGTTCCATGTTAGTTTAGGTCGTCCCCCATAGTTGGTAGCTCTTATTACCATGCCATTGTCAACTAATAGATAGCATAAGAGTCGAGTTCTCGAACAATCAAACTTTAGCATACTACTCAAAACTATTCTAGATCCCAATAAAGTGATATGAATGGATGAGACAAATATTGGACCATCAAAGATTAGGAATCATGCTTAAGACAGTCTCTTAAGAAGTGTCAGCTCTTCTCTCTCATCTTCCTCGCTTGTCCACATAGGACAAATGATGGTATGTACTAGGTTAGAGATAGATGACATGGTATCACTGGAGAAGGCCTTATATTAGTTTTTGTTTCTTCTTGAATAAGGTTGCATAAGAAGATAGAGTAAGTGTGTTTATTGCCAAATATGTGTCCTTTGGCTGCTTGCTGAAAAATTTGGTATGAATTTAGTTCCTCTAATACGATTTGATTCCCTTGAAAAACTGATGAATTCTATTGATTTACTGAACTGAACATGGCAACATGTTCATACCTTGTAGTTTTATTTTGGTCAAATGAGCTTAAAGGACAGGTTTTTGGAGTGCAAACCATGTTAACTCTATCGTGCGTGCGTGCGTGCGTGTGTGTGACATAGAGAGAGGAATAATACTAGCGATATGCTACTAACGTGTGGACACTATAACAAAAGGCCGCTTTGCAATGCATCGCCAATCTGAGCTATTCAAAATTCAATTCCACAGCAATTGCTTGTTTGTTTGATCTGAATTAGGCTTTCCCGGACAATATTGATGTAAACAACTCGTACATTTCAAATTCAGAATTGTCAGAACCTAAGATACGTGTTGAAGCTTTCAGAGTTGATCGATTATTTCATGATAATTGAAGGAAAAGACATAAAAGACTTGTATTTTGCTCCATATGGATAGGAACACTAGAGATATGCTACTGATTTAGATGCTAGAACAAAAGGAAAATCACAAGCCTTATACCGGTGATCCAAACTTTTTGGGGATGCTGTAGCAAAATTGGTACTCCAGGGACTCTCTTATATCTATGTTTGCTCATGATGTGTAAGCATCTATTATTGGGGATCTAACATTACCACTGTCTAAGCAAAGCAAAACGAGCCGGTCACAAAAAAGTGGCAATAAAACAGTCATCGCAGTTGTGGCATAGCTTCGCTAGAAAATCATTCTATAACATGTCAAAACACATCAAAGAAAGGTTGGAGAGCACTGGATTATGTTTGATTGCAAGCTAAGGTTGTGTATTTAGTTGCTTCTCATGGACCTGTTTTCTTGCTCAGCAGCTCATTGTGGGCCATTTACGAGTGTTCTTTTTGGCCTAGTGTGATTTTTGTTGTTGCAATGTATCCATGTTCAAAAGCAACCCACAATAGGCAATTCAGTAACAAAACAACTCCAACCATATTCCATTAATATTCAAAATATATGTCCATAAAATCTGTATGAAAACAAAATAAATAATTAGCTGCATCGCAGGGACAGGCGATCAGTGATCGATACTCCGCCTACCCACTTTGTGGTTTAACAAAAGAAAGATAACCTATACATGCACTTTTAAACTACTTTTTAATCACATCGCCTTTTTGTACCTAGCTCTAGCTAGGATGGTCCCTTATTAGCTCACCATCATGCAACTTTTGCTTGCACGGGTTTCTTTGTGTTCCAATCGAATAACATAGATTATATTGAGTCGTTATGTTTTTTATGCACTAAGGTATGAAGGGTCCAATCCAAGATAGCTCCAACAATAACAAAGAACCTCTAGCTTTTTCCTAGAAAATTAATTGTAGTATCATCGCAACAAGTTAAGTTCATCTCGCAGATATACTAACTTTTGTTTTTCTTGTGACTTTTTAACTTTAGTGTGGTTTGCTTCAAAAAATATTTCTCAAACCAATGGGTTTATGGCTTGACTGCATATCCACCCATGTTAAGGTTTGCGCTAGACTTTCCCTACTTGTAGCATATACTTAGAACGCATGAGTACATAAAAAATTTCCATCATATCGCCACTTCTTTGTATAGTTCTGCACACTGATTTTTATTGCAAGCTGCATATGTGGCTCCCTTTCTGGTTAGGTTCATGTACCTTTCTCAACACACCCTTTCTTTTATCTATTGTCCACCACTCAGTGGTTATCCTTATGAAGGCGATTGAAATCAGATGAATGGTTCATGTCATGACATCACCATGGAAAGGAACTATTTATTATCTCCAGTAAGTAATTAGACAGCTTTACCATTCTTTCTGTGCCAAAATTTCATATAGATCACCTCCTTTGCAGGTTAATATCTTAATGTATATATCAAGACCTGAAGGAGAATTTGAATCAATTGAAGGACGTCTAGGGTAAAACACAACAGATGAATTAACTGAGATAATCGATTCCATTGAGACATTTTTGATTCAAGGAAATGTTTAACCCAGGAACAACATGAGCAGAAGAGATGTGTTTGTTTTCTGGGATTATTAGATACATATAGGCTGTTGACAGCCCATGATGACTCATGGACCTGTAACATATATAAACGCGAATACCCACTTACCTAGCAAGAGGTGGCTTTTGAGGGCTTCAAATATGACATTGCCACGACAGTTCTGGGTTATTTCCCCACCGCTGTTAATGTCATTGCTGTTGGTTTGAAGATCCGAAACGAGTCATTTGTTTGCTTTATTAGTTGATTCACATGATCACATCCACCAAATGTTTTGCATGAGATGCATTATATTGTTCAATTTCTCTGTTTTTAGTAACTTACTTTAGTCAGTATCCTAGCTATATTTATTTAAGGTATACAGTGTAGTAATGAAAATAAGTTGCTTTGAAGCACTTGAAATTAGTCACTGTCGCTCTTCTTTCATATGACCGTTAAATTTATCAATCTAGCTTGCTCTAAGCACCTCCGAGCTCTTCGGAGAGCTTAACATATCGCCACTCACATACTCTTCAGGGTTCAACTTGCGTTCAGAGGTGACAGCAATGATTATTAGCACCAAAAAGCTCCTTATGGAACATGACATATAACTTCTTATAACCGTCACAAGAACCATAGCTACCTATACATAGCTATATATGATACTATACAGATCCCTCTCTCTAACTGTCCAAAAGATACATGCATGTTTCTCTTTCATACGAACAAGTTGCTGCATGTCCAATAGCAGCTAGCCTAGTCGCGATCACCTCACTTTCTTTCAGTTGCCAAAGCACATCCAAGCTGCCCACTTTTTCCTTATTAGCACGCGGCACATATCAGCTCATGGTACAATTTAAGGAAATCTGAGGCTATAAATAGGATCCAGATTGTTAAATCCAAATCATTGCATTGGCAGCCAACCAACAAACAGTTCAGCTTAGTTCGTTCAGTCAGTGAAACACGATGGCAGATACGCAGGAGACCACGATGGTGCTAACCGGCAATGGCCTACTAGGACCCAAGGTAATGATGCAATCATGAGTTTGAGCGCAATTAGGTTCCGTTCTACATGTGCACAGAGCTTAATTAAATTCTCAAAGTGAACAGCGTGACCACTACTTCCCTGCAAAATTCACGTGAATGCGTAAGTGATGCATTATTGCTAAAAAATTTCAGCAAAAGGATCAGGAGCTGCGGCGGTCGTTCTCGGAGTGCTCCAACAACGCCAAGATGCACCAACTCATTCCCGCCGCCGCTGCCGCCGCCGGCGGCGGCGGCGGCGGCTCGGACGTGGCAGAGACGGTGCGGTGTGCGTGCTGCAGGCTGCCGGAGGACTGCACGGCCGCCTACGTCCGCCGCGTCCGCGCGGCTCACTGCGGGAGCTGGGTGTGCGGCCTCTGCGCGGAGGCCGTCGGCGAGCGGCTGCGGCGGGAGCCAGACGCCGGCATGGAGGAAGCCCTGCGATGGCACACGGCGGTGTGCCGGGACTTCGACGCGACCACCAGGCTGAACCCCAAGCTCTCCCTCGCCGGCACCATGAGGGACATCGCACGGAGGAGCTTCAACCGGCGGGCGTCGTCGGCGACGACGTGCCACGACGAGCTCCGCGCCTCCAAGACGATGGAGAGGACCGTCAGCTGCCAGCCCCGCTTCTTTGCGTGATCGGCTCATCTCACATTAATCTTTATGCCTAGTCTTCAAGTTGTCTTAGTCCACTTTTCCGCTCTCACTGATTTGACTCTTTTTTTGAGTAACTTCATTTCTTTTTGTCTTTGAGAGGGTATTTTAATGTACATATGTGGTGTGTATATTTGTCTTCTGGTTCAATAAAGACAATAGCATGAACCGATCGTAGGTCCGTTGAAAAGTTTTTTTATGGTTAAATTTATCCACTCGGGTTTGAGTTTTGACTTAGCGTGGTTGCTTATATTTTTTTAAATTTATTTTAGGATTTAACTGGGTAGGTGATGTGCATCCATATAGGGTGAATATATATGCGTGAGCATCTACGCGTGTAATATAACATGCGCACCGCATTTTATTCGGATAATGTTTCATAGTTGTTTAGATGTTTTTTGAAAACATGTGCTTGGCTTGTCGGAGTATTAAGTTTTTCAATTGAAGATCCCATTTGATAGACGAAGTGGACCTAGAATCATAAAACTGAATTGGGCCCAAATCATTTCCAGTTTTTGGATCAAGCTGGAATCGCATTTGGAGGCTCCAGCCCTCTAATCAGTTGGTGTCGCGCGCAGGCTTGGGCTCGTCGGCCATCCGTGGACACGCTTCGGCCACGGCCGGCCGCGCTGGGCCTGCATGCTTGCGAATGCGTTGTAACATAAAGATGGACGGAGCATTTAAGCCCATCAAATTTGTTGGGCCGGAGACCTTGCCCAGCTAACATAGCGTCATGGCCCAGTCCTTCCTGCCTGCCTGCCGTTTGGTGCTTTGGACTGCTTCGATTGGCTGCCACCGATTTCTTGCAAGCCAACACGAAATGATAGTTTGTCCAATCAAAAGTCAAAACACAGTCCTCTCGTTTAACTGCTACTCTACAACATTCAGCCATTCTCTTAGTTTTTGTCTTCAAAAGTGGAAACTTAAGGTTAATTCTTTCCTAGCTAGCACCCCATTTTTTTTGCTAAAAAAGATGGTAAACGCGCGCACACATGTCGCAAGTATGATCGTAACCTTTTTCTAAAGCGTCGCTGCCTCACCACGCATGACCTTTGCTAAGATTTTCATGTGATGTTTAAGAAGCTCAGACTACTTCCAAGGTCTCGACAATGTAGAGTCTCACCAATATTACATACGTACATATAGAAACTAATACTGCAGTATCCGATCTAGAGTTGCAGATAATAAAGATTAATTACATCACGTAGGTGGTTCTGAGCATTAATAGTGTGGGATGAAATTGCGCATGCATACACATGAAGCAGTAGTACTGTTTTTATATGTAATTCCACAGTAATATAGCTCCAGTTCCTCACTTGCAGGCACATCATCACAGGTGACTGGAGCTCCATGGGTCCATTTATCTTCCACCTGAAGACATTAAAAGAGAGAGAAGAGAGGCAAAACTACAATGAGATGTAATGTTGAGGAAATTTTGCATAACTAAATGCAAGGGTCAGGCACTTTATTTATAAAGTGCCGCTCATCTGGTCCTAAGGGTTACACAATCTAATGGATTAAAAGATTATTTCACTAGTACATCTCTCTTTTCCTTCATATTTTTCTTATGACCAATTTATATGTCATTAATTTAGAAGAATTTACATGATATTATAAAACAATTGACGGATGTCTATTTAAATACGTTCACTTAAATAAATACAGTAGATGAAATCTTACCTAGGGTGAAGTCTTTCCGGTCCTCCTGGTGAGAGTAAAATTGAGGCTGCTGCTGCATGATGTTGAACTGCAGGAAGCTTCTTATTGGGTCATAAGGAATGAAACCTTGCTGGTACTCACTCGTTGATGGCGCCCCCATCATGTTCACTGTCTGCTGTGCCCTCTCGTTCTCATCAACCTACACTTGTGTGACATTTTAACTTTTTAGAATCTTTTTCTTGAAAGGTAAGATAACATTTCATTTACTACAGTTCAAAGTTTTCCCTCAGAGTGATCACATTCTTCTTAATGACTAAAAGGTTACTTACCCTGCTCCTTAAGTACAAGTTGTCATTCTGCAATTCCATTTCCTGGAAAGATCAAATTGTTGTTATAATCTGTTCAATGTTGAGAAAATCAATGAATTTTGTGATCGAGAGAAAAAGTTTTCTTGTATGTGCTATTTACCTTTCTCTGCATGTACTCGAGTTCAGAGCATAGCACTTCGTTCTGCAAATAAGCAATGAGACGTCATGAATGGGACAAACACGAATTGAATATTTCTTTTCTGCGCGACACAATACAACATTATATGATTATCACATTGTACCTTTCTTGCTCTAATCTTTAACAGGCCTTTATCCAACCTAGCCTCCAGCTGCTTAAGGTCCTTGTGGCTCATGGTTGTGATAGAATCACCTATCAGGGTCCTGAAGAACATCAATGGGTGAGCTCATATGTTAAACCCTTTCGTTAGGTTATTAATGGACCATGTTGTAAATAATAATTCTGTACAAAGATCAAACCTGTTGGAGTTCTGCAAGTTGGTGATCTGCTGCCTCAGCCTAGCAGATTCCTGCTTGTAGTGCTGCAAGTTTGAAAATTGGGTTCATTTAGTAATATTTAATACTGATGTTAGTCAAGCAAATGTTAAGGGAAGCTCCTTTCTCATCCAGGTAGACTAGGGCAGCCGCAAAAAATTAATGCTGAAGGATGTAATCAGTTATCAATTGCAAAATATCGCCTACTCTAATTAAGTTATTTGATGGAAAACTGTTTGCAGGAAAAAGGAATTATTTCCTGCAACAGTAACACCCACTTCATCACAATAGCTATCATATATGTAAAATCCCTGTCGGTTTGAGAGATTAAAAAAACTGGCATATGTAAAGCTGCACCACATAAAACAGTTCTGAAGCATGTATAGTAAGCAAACGCAACGTCTCTTCTAGCCTGATATGTTATTTCATTAAAGCTACTGTTTCTGAAGAAGAAAATGCAAGGTTCATGCAATACAGACCTAAAAGCCAAAAAAACTACTATTCGGTTTTCTATGTTTTTAACTACTACTGCATCCATGCATAAGTTATATGCATGGCAATTTCCGAGCTAGCTAGCAAATATAACCAGAGGTCCTATAACATTTGCTTTACTGAGTCTACATGTATATATATACATATAAAGTTCAGCTGCAAAATCAGTGAAAGTATTAAAGTATCCCGTCTACAAAAACATATTGATAATTTAATAATCTCCCGCTAATATGTGCAGTTTTCCCTTTCATTTGTCCAAAATATCCATGCTATCATCTACCATTTCAAGCGCAAAATAATCAGAGTTGTCCAGAGGACAAGCATGCTGGTCCAAGCAAGTGTGTCCTCTTGAGGATTAGTATATACTATATATCACTGGAATTTCTATCGTGCAATGACCAGAACTACAGGATGTATGCGAACAAACGGACTAACAGCGACGAGTTTGTATGTCCAGTGTGAAGATTTTGCTCGGAGAAATCATTTTATCTGTAGAGCACAGTGGCATGGAATGTTGCCTACACTAGGTTCAGAAGTAGACTGCAACATCTAGGATTTTAGGATCAGAAATACTATGATGTTACCTGGATAGTGACCTCTGCAACCGTACCAGCTGCGCTGGAGTTATCACTGGTCGCCTTCTTGTACCTCTCAATGGTTGCCTTGACGCTGCAGTCATATACACACAGTACACTACCAGAGTTAGTAATACACACACATGTATACTATGCTTACACAAACATGCATGAAGCAGATGGTTTTCCAGTGAACAAATATTGTATGTGGTGGATGGACGAAAAATTGCAAAAAGATTGCTGACCTATTCCAGGAAAGAAACAATAAAAATGATAATAGAAAATTTAACTAAAAACAGATAATGGAGTTCCATAAGATACAACTAACTAATAAAATCTGATGATCTTCCTGCACAAACTCCCCCTCTCCTTCCAAATATAAACAATTATAGCCTTCATTTTCTTTCCCCCTAAATGTAACTGATCCTAAAACTTCTATTTGACTTTTATATTTATCTTTCAATATCGCTACTACACTCACAAATGAATGAGACATCGTTTTAAACACAGCATGAATTATATATACTGTATTAATCCTTATTCACAACTGCACAAGTCAAACAATCTACATAGAGTATATAACATAGGCCACTAAGAATAATGTCGTCACTTCAGAATTCACATTACTGAAAGATAGCACAATAAACATAAATGAACCAATACTCCAACCACATTAAAACAAGTTTTCAACAGCATAAATGAGCCTAATAGCTAGGTGCTGCGTATACAAGTGCAGGGCACACTGCAGGTGCAATTGTTTCTGTATAAACTTGAACAAACGTGGAACCCCACAGGTCCAGCCGTCCAGCAGGCAAAGATCGATGTGGAAGAGACCTTATAACCAGCTGGCACTGTTAGGAACGTCAATTGACATCGGTTCAAGAATGTGCTGCCATTACAACTCCACAAGTCTTCCAGGATGGCCGCTGCAGTGATTTTGCTCTTTACCGAGGACTTCTTTGTTTCATGTCAGAATTGAACCTTTTGTATTTTATGCTATTGAATGTTCCACCTAGTTAGTTCCGCATTATTATGGCCCTATACCATCATATAATTATTAATAGCCATCTTATCGCGCTGGCATGCTATATGCATATATTGATCTTCCATTTTCTGATTTGCTCAATGAAGATTTTGACCCTAGCAGATACTTTTTAGGGAAGTGTTTTCCTAAATCCCATTTGGAAAAAGTAATGGCTGGCTGAAAAGGTTTAGAATTAGCCATGTCGGTGCAATTTGACTACAAATTACCATGTCCGACAGTACACATTAATTGAATAACCCTTACATCTACATTCATTTGTGCTGGCCTTATGATATCATAACAAAAGTCTATAGTATATGCTACTTTGGTAAAATTTAAAAAAACAATTGTTGCTAAGCCAAAGAAGGGGAGGACATGCCGATGGAAATGACACACCTAGCTCCGCCCATATCAATATATGTTCTTTTCATTAAGAACTTTTTTGTTAATTGAGATATTGGCAAGATGCTTCAACTTTTAGAAGTTATGCATATACATATATAAGTATGGTTTCCTTATGTGTTGAAAATTATTGGACTCCATGTGGCATATTTACCTAACCAGTAACTAGTGAGCTAGGCTATTCTGACAAGTGTTCAATAAATATATTTAAAGTAAAATAAGAAAAATCAATCCAGCCAACCCCAAAACATAACAAGCTTGGAACAGTGAGATCGACTCATGCATTTGACATCGAAGTATGACATCATGCCCATTTCATTTTATCATTGCACGCACACAAACAATGCAAGAAAAGAAGAGCTCAAATGAATCTTTGGAGAAATGCTTTTCTGTAGTGAATACAACAGTGCCTTACATACTAATGACAAATTGGAAATTCATTAACTTGCCGGTAACTCCCATACAAAAATGGAAGGCTACGGAAACTATAGATCTCTGTGCAAAAAGTTCAGACAAGAATTGACAACCTGCACATTGGCAATTCCCATACAAAAATTAACCAGCGGACTATTGTATCACTTCCCTTCCCTCCCAAAGACCAAACATTTAAACAAAATATTTCAAAGACTGTCAAAGCATTTCCAAGATCAGGGCAATGAGGAAAAGAAATTTATCTCTCTCACAATCAGATTTACAAATCCCAATGTGTCCATTTTTTTATCAGAAGAACAAAACCTTATCATTCTCGAGAGTGGATATCTATTACCCAATGGTCACAGAGGGAGAGTGGATAGAGAAGCCAGCAGGGTCTCAGCTTTTATCTAGCCGGCCAGCCCTACCCTAGAGTGCCTTAACCACTCTGACCAGCTTGCCAGCTTTTCTTCTCCCCTTGTAGTCCCCCGATGCAACACAGCATTGACATCACACAAACACACAAAATGAAACCTTAGGGAGACTTGCTGTTTTTGGCCATTTTGGTTGTCTCCAATATGGTCACGAAGATGAAACCTAGGGAGTATTCTTTATATATGCCCGTGCTGAAATTAATCTGTTGTTCAAACGAACTCTAAGCAAACTTTTCAGTTTTAGTCCTCATTTTTTTCTATGTTTAACGTAGAAAATTATTCTCGTACCCTTCTGTGTAATAAAAACTGACACACTAGAGGTACACCTTTATATATTAAGCAAGGTCTAAAAACTCGGCCGGGTGGGGAAAGACCGCCCCACCGGTATTATCTTAAGAAGAAGCCTGGGCTTCCCCGACCGAGAAAATCCTCGAACCCCGGCCCCGCCCTGACACTAGGATATATTAAGCAAGGTCTAAATAGTCACAATAGCTTCTAGTATGGTCCTTTTTTATATATACAATGATACAAATTGCAATACCGTTTTTACTAATGCATGTAATGCCTCTTTTCGTGCATGAAAATATAGGGTTCTTTTCCCTTTGGATTTTACAAGAATATATGGATTAACTTCACAATTATCTCTTCATTTCAAACGGCATTTAAGAGTAGTAGTTTGGTATCGTAGGAAAAGAACTACTTTTCCTCAGATCTATTGGTAAGATCAATCAGCATTGGGGAAGGGGATCTATGAAGACATATTGCTCTTTGTATTTGAGAAGCTGAATGCATAAAATCAGGTAGAATAAATTCAATCTATCACTACTGTGGTGAACCTATTTGTTCATGCTTATGCTTACGTATTTATGCAACATGATGAGATTTTAAAAAATAAGCACTATGCCTAAGGAAAAAGGTTCAGCTAAATATTGTTTCTTCCAGTTTATAAGGTTGATCACTTCAATTCTTTTCAATATTATTATGTTGCCATTTTCTTCTGCGCTACTGCCTCTTGTCTTGGTAAGTTCATAAGTACTACAGTGCTAGCTGGTGTCAGAGGGTGCCACACCGCCAGAGCTCTCGTGATGGGCATCACTTTATATGCAGCACAGTACACATGCATGGCTCTGATGAGGAGACAAGAACCACCACCACGCAGGGACAACAGTAACATCTACACCACACACTCCATCTGATCGTATGAGAGAGAGAGAGAGAGAGAGAGAGAGAGAGAGAGAGAGAGAGATGGTGAAGTTGATGATGAGGGGCACATGGGGAGAAACCCTAACCCTAAGACCATCCCATTGGCAGCAAAATAGACAGGATGCGTTGCATCTTTTTACCTTACAGATATTATGACCTCTCTCTCTTACACACTCACTCACAATCTTGCATACAGTTACCGAGTTACTGCACTGCACGGGCGCACACCCAATGACCACCAGTAGCTGAGAGAAAGAGAATTGTTAGATCTGCTCCAGCATGACCAAAGCAACAAAAAGGAAACAGGGAAGAGAGTGGGAAAAGATTACTTGTTTTGTGTGAATATGCTTGACATATATCATGAGGTATGAGAGATCTAAGTCTCTCTCTCTCTCTCCCTCGGTTTCTCTCTCTCAGGAATAGAAGGGAAAGAAGGTAAATGGAGAAAGAAAAGAAGAGGACCACCAAGCCAAAGCAAACGCAGGCACCCATTGCACACAAGAAAAGCTCACATCAGGCAGGCATGTACATGCTTCACAAAGCATACCCTGCACTGAATCTATCTAGACATCTAGCTCACCTCACAAGAACACAAAAGAAAACGGCAAAAGTAGCGGCAAACATCACACGGATGATGGGAACACACAACAAATTGAAGAAACCGTTGCAACTCCTTTCACCCTTGCTACTGGCCTCACTCCAGTAGCATAGAAATAAACACGACAGTTAATAAACAGCAACTCGTGTAGCAAAAAAAAGATGCAGCTTTCCTCTTTGCAGCAAGAAAAAGCTGGGAGCTAACTTACCTTGCTCCAATCCGGACAAGAATTCAGGATAACACCATGTGTCTAATCCTACATAGACTCCCTTTAATTTCCTTGGATGACTGGTAGGCATATGTGTGCATATATTTGCGACGCTAGCTAAACAAAAGGTGCACGAAATTGGGAAGAACGAACGATATCATCGAACCGACCTGTTGTTGGAGTACTCGTAGAGGCGGCCGCGGCTGGAGAAGACGATGAGCGCGACCTCGGCGTCGCAGAGCACGGAGAGCTCGTACGCCTTCTTGAGTAGGCCGTTGCGGCGCTTGCAAAAGGTCACCTGACGATTGGTCGTGTTCTCGATGCGCTTGATCTCAATCTTGCCTCTCCCGGCGTTCTTCTCTGCTGCAGAAGCGCCGGCCGAGCCTGAGCCCGGAGAGGACAGCGCCTCCGGCTCCTTCAGCTTGAGCCCCGTCGTCGTCGAAGTCAAGGTAGACTGCCCATGCCCAGAGAAACCACCCCACTGGAAAATCAACAAGTGAAAGTTCATATCAGATGGATCTGCGGCGAAAACAAGGAAGAACAGCGAGAGAGAGAGAAAAGGAGCAAGCTTTATTCAAGGCAAGAGACAACAATTACCATGATTTCCGTGGATGGTGTAGCATGCTCTTCTTGGATATGCATCCTCTCACTCTTTCTTCAGCTAGCAGGAGAGGAGAAAGAGGATTTGTATTGAAGGAGAAAGGTGGGAGAAGGAGATGGAGTGGTGAGTCAGTGTGGTGGTAGCTCTGGGCAGCCTCTATGGCCTTTTTGTGTTCCTTGCTCCTGGACTCTCTTTGTTCCGTTCCCCTCTACCCTCCTTTATATCTCTGTGCCAACATCTCCATGCCTTTCCTTTCATAATTTTAATTTCACCACTTTGCCATGGCTTGCACATTTTTAGGTCATCAATTAGGTCCATTTGGGAGGTGGGAGTTTTACAGGGTTCTAGAGGGGAACTTAGCTAGATTATTTATTTACTGTTAAATTCCTTGCAGCTACGAAAATTGAGCTTAAATTTTACTTGATTGGGAGCTGCAAACCATTGGGGAAATTTCGGAGCAGTTTCTCAGTTTCCTCTCGGAGCTTGCCTGAGCTTTTGGAAAGTAGATACTAGAAATGGGAACTTGGTCAGTAGCTTACTTTAACTTTGTAGGCCCAAATTGTATCATCCCTATTTTAACAAAACTTGATATGCGCAATAAATAAAGTTCTAATTAACTTTGCAATGTAATTGTAATCTAGCTAATTTCTGCGGAATTAATTAGGTTCTCCATGAACGTTCCTCTAATTCACGAAAATTTTTGTTAGCACATCTAGTTTGGCACTGCCTCTAGTGAAGAAAAAATAATAGTGACATTTTTATCGTTTAAATTCAGCAAGATGCAACTTTCATCATTAGATTTGAAAGAAAGATTGTAAATAACTTTTTTTCTCGAATAGAAAGGTTGTGTCCCAAGGCTTTTTGGCAAACATGCATAGGACACATGCACACTTTCATAGCAATTTTCAACTAAATAATTAACCACCGTGTTTTCCAGGGTCAAAGATGGAATGGCTTGTAATTGGAGGGGTTATAATTCTAGAATCAATGCCATCCTTTTTATGCGCGGGGGCTTTTATTTATAATATACAGGGCTTCTCGTGTACGGAGTACATATATTTTCTTAATTAGCACTTGATTGCTGATCGTATTTTAGTTTGTGGAGGTAACAGTAGCATGGATGATTATATAATAATTAAGGATGATTGTGCACACATTTAATGAATTTACACGCATTATTGCTAGCTGGTGATGAGGACGTCGTCCATGAAATGAACAAGGCACATTCACGTATGGGCCTTCCAATCCCATGTGAGCCCTGCGCAAGCCCTGTCTCGTCTTTGTTTGGCACACGTACACGATGTCTAACAGATGATACCGATCGATGCCAATGCAAGCACGCGTACTATACTAGCTTAGCTAGCTACGACGACGGAGTACTAGCTAGCTAGCTCTTTACCCGGCCTCTTCTCGATCTCCTTCCCCGGCTACCGTCCGGTCTCGCTGGGCCCGCCCGGTCTCGCCGTCTTCACGCTCCATCTCCTCCCCGATCCGATCACCGCCGGCCGCGTCAAGGACGGTGACCGGTGACGATCGATATCGACGCGCAATTGTACGTGCGTCAAGCTCGTGCATACGTACGTACACCACCCATCGATCATCATCATATCACTGCGCGCCCCGGCCCGTCACCGTCGACGGGCCGGAGAATCTGGAAACACCCGGCCGGCCGGCGCATGTGTGCGCGCGTTGCGGTGGCCGGCGTGGTAAGCGACCGGCGAATCGAGCTGTCGGGGTCAGCTAGCTAGCTAGGGTGGTGTGTGGCTTGCGAGCCCGGCACGCACGCCGGCCGGTCTTAGCTTGTGTTCACGGCGCGCGCGTTCCAGCGTCCGGCGGCTGAGCTGTGGATGCCACGGCGGCCGTTCCGGGCGTCCGCCGGCCGCCGGTGGTGACGTACGGGTGGTGCCACGTCAGGTGAGGACCGGCGGCGGTCGGTGAAACGGAGCCATCATGGATGGATTCAGATCGAGCTGCTTGCTTGGCTGCTGCTGCTGCAATGCAAGATAGACAGCTGCAAGGCTATCCATCTATCTAGCTGCAACTAGTACAACATATATACTACATAGCAGCTCGCAAGTTTTGACATGGAGAGTCACGGCGTCGGTGAGCTCTAGCTAGTATTAGTATATGGCATGGTGCATGGTCTGGTGTAATTTTTACCTGGTGATCTGGGCAAAGTTACGTTTGGATAGGAAAAGATTTCTCCTTTCAGAAGGGGCAGCAGGAACAATTAAACAGGAGAGCCATGGAGTATATGGTAACATGCATATGCATGGTGCATATACTATGCATGATGGTTTGGTGAAATTCTTTACCCGGTGATCTGGGGTGTTTGGCGGTTGGGCAAGGTTCAGACTTCAGAGAGGGAAAAGATTTCTTCTTTGAGAAGAGGGGCGCAGGAACAATGAAAGAGGGCAGATTACTGCTTGAAATTCCTCAAAATGCATATGCCACTTCAACTGCTTGATGCAGAGCCAGGAGCAGATTTCATCCTGTATATATGGCGTAGATAGAGAGGAGCGCTCGTATCCCTGACGATAAATGAGACCACCAACTAAGATTTGGTTGGTTGACATGCTTGCCATGAAGTGCTACTGATCTGGCAGGATGCATGAATGGATAGCCTTTGTGAGCAGGAGCAGTACGCCAGTACATCACACGAGAAGCCACATTGGATCCAGCATCCAAAAGATCGAGATGGGCACCTTCTCTCTCACACACCTTTTTTATTCGAAGAAATGATGCATGAAGTAGTAGCTAGAGATTCGACGACCATATGCTGCGCTCATCGATTGTTCCCCGTGGTGACAAGAAAACCTAGGAGAGCTAAGGTGCCCGTCCAATCAGGATCCAACGCGTGACATATATCTTGGACGGGTTGATATGATGGCATGGTTGACTAGTGCTTGCGGCCTTGCGCTAGCTACTGTACGCCTACCGCTATATATACGTATTCTCGTATCCTCCCATTGGGCTAGGAATTGAACCTAATAATAATGGCAGAAGAAACTGTTTTTTTTTTCAGGAAACTGAAGATACTAGCTAGAAGAAAGATGGGGGATGCTAATTACTAATTAAGCTGGCTAAGGATATGCATGGTCTGTTCAACATCAGCTGTACGTGGAGTATTCGATCGGTACACGGATTGTTTAGCTTTCTCGCTTATCGCCGAAGATGAAGATTACAAGCAAGCAACGTGTATTGCTAGCTGGCTGTACGTATAGTACTTTGAGCAACACCATATATTATATATACATACATACATGGCTGGCTGGTTGCTGACCACACGACGGCTTCCTGCATATATGTCCAGCCATTTACTACATACGCACCTGCCTAGTAGGGCCTACCGACCCGAGCAGCCTCTGAAGAAAGTCCCAAGTGCTGATTGAGGGTCCAAGCAACACGTACGGTGTGGTTTCTTCTTCAGACGGCAGCTCAGGTGCCCTCCCTTAATAGAAACATGAATTTATCCTCTTCTGAATCTTTCTTTCTTGCTCAACAACAACGTCTAGTATATATAGTATATATATAAGAATAATTGAAGGATTTATTTGGTGCCGTCTGTTGCTTCAGAGTCCAGCGATGCGCAGCGTGCAGACTGCAGGAAACTCCATCTATCCGCCGATCAATCAGTCCATCGATTCTCATGAGATGCGCATGCACATGAAGGTTTGTGCCGGCCGGCTTCTCATCAGTCCAAGTCCAAGGCTGACGCGTGTCACATCCGGCCTGCACGGGTCTGACACGTACGTACTCCACTTGAGATGGATGGACACGACGGCGTACACGAAACAGATCCAGCCCGGCCCGCACGGGTCGGTCAGTAGCCTACGGGATAAAAGCGTGCCGAGATCAGGCTTTTCGATTCTCCCCATCTCTCAACTGTACGTAGCTAGCTGCTACCTTCCTGCTAACGTGTCGCCTACTCGTTGGAGTGTTGCACGTACTGTACATACATCTCGCTCGCTTTCGCCGTGACATGGTCACTAAATTAAGAACAGCTCCCAAGTTCTAGAGATGGAAATCAAACAGATTACTACCAACTCTTGTCATTGCCATTGGAGCATGAAATGCTTTTAATTTTTTTTTATATATTAAAACGACTGGTTTGCACAGTTTTAAGTACTCCTGCCATTGCCACATGTCTTTTAATTGCACGATTTACTTTCGCCGTGTCTTTTTATGTGTGCTGAGTCGTTGAAATCATACATTTTTTTCTCATGAAAGATCATCTTAGGTAAATTAATATGTCCATATAATTATACATTACTACTATTTTTCAACTTTTTGGCGTGTGCAAGGAACTAAAGATTTAGTTTGAATTTTTCCAATTAAATTTGAACTTTGGATAATTCATCTTAGAGGATCCTTATTAGGAATAGGGCCAAAAATTCAACTTTTGGGGGTGGGTTGGGGGTAGGGGTGGGAATGGATCATAGCCCTAATTTCTAGCACAAAATCTTGGGCCCTTTACCACCCCTAGTTGGGGGTGCTTGTGGAAATTCTCGAGCGAGCGTAGCTGAAAACGAAGACGAAAGATTTGCCAAAAATGTGGGGTACAATTTGTTGATTCTCGGGTACGAAGTTATCATTAGTGCAAAATTTTTAAATATTAATCGAATTTTATCTTTTTAGTGCAATAGGAGGGCATGTGCCCCTCTCCTTGGCTAAAAAATTCATCTACCACAGTGCTCCATGGATTTCCCAGAGATAATCTTCTAGATGAATGTAAAAATTTATATCATATTATATGCCCATCAAAGAAACATTATATTCTATACCCGGCAAGGTATGTCCTATGCATATTTGGACTGGTCAAGGCAACCATCGAGACGACGGTGGCACCGACTCGCCAACAAGTGCATATATAGGGCTATATACCTATAGCATTCGTGTTGCAGGACGTGGACGTCGAGAGGTGAAACCGCCAATGAGGGATGTGAGGGATGACAACATCACCATTGGCCGCTGGAGGAGGGCATGCGACGACGAAGCCTCTCTATGCAACAGGTCAACGGGGAGAAGGCCCACTCCTTGGATGAGAGTTGGCGAAGACGATCTCATGGTCGCGATAGCATGGCGAACACGACATTGATATCCTATTTAGACATGCATGGTTAGCACTTTACTTTGTGTAAATTACATGAATAAATGATATATTTTAAGTAAATCATAGGCTCAAACATCATGCAATGAGCTAATCATATGCTGAACATAAATTAGAGCGCAAAACAATAATTTAAATAAATAAGAGGTGCAACTACAAGCAATAAAACACTAGGCAAATAGCTAGGTCACACTTTTAGAAACAGTTTTCTATATTCCTGATTGATCTTATAATGGATCAGTTATTGATTTTTAGATTAAGCTTTTAAAACTCAGAAAAATAAAAAAAATACATTTGAAGCCACCGAAAGTACTAAATTTGTTGTGTGAATGGCCTCTTGTGTCCGGTTTTTGTAGCTTATGGTTTAAAATCATATTATCGTACTAGTTGAAAGGCGTAAAAGTAGACTTTTTTCCTAAAAGAAATAATATGTTGCACATGCGTGTGGGTGAGTACCAAATGTTCAGATATATCATTGAGAGCTTCCTTTTACAATTTTTTTTATACTAGCTTCCTTACATTGAACTGAGCTGTTGCACTGCGTGCGGATCAGACACAAGAGATCCATTTACCTAGAAAGGTTAGGATATGTCTGCTGGTCCTTCGGAGGAATGCTCCGATCATCAGGAATAGAAAAGACACTAGTCTAATCTTGATCTTTGTGTAACCATACTCGAAAGAAAGCATTCGTTGTGAACTAAGGTCTCCCGGCCCCTTCGAAATAAACCACAAAAGAGGTCGACGTGGAGGACGGTATAATTAAGCGCACGGAGGTCGATCGCAGCTGGACGTACAACAGCGAAAGGTGAAGGAGTGATCGAGGTGCTTCGATTCATTGGGGTGCCTGGCCCAGGATATATACGTGATACATCAATCCAAAGTCCTTGGCTACTTTGTATATTTGCTTGCAAGTTTGTTCACTTTCTCTTTCAGCTTTGACGACGCCCCACATACAGGGGCCCTCTCCAAAGGCCTGAATGATCTACACTTCTCGGCCACTTATTGTCTGATGGTCGTCACCATGGCACACCGCAAAACCGCGATCGGTTTGCACTGGTAATTCTTGCAGCATCTGTGCAAGCAGACAGCAAGCCAAATTAAAGGATCCCATCAGTCATTAGCTTGGTGCAGTTTGTTTCAGATTTTAGGCCCTTACCTTTCAATCCATAATCTATAAGCTGTTTTTTCAAAATCTCTAGCTGAAACAAGCAGGGTCTTAGAATGCAAGTTGTACACGGCAAGGTGCAGAGAATTTCATCAACTAACAGCACCTATGTTATGGTCCACTACTGTATAACTGGTAAAATAACTCTCATTGCTTGGATTGTTGAATGAGTCTATTGAATTGAGATATCATGTAATGTGATATATATGGAGGTGTATTATGTAGATGTATGGAAGGATTTGCATTCTGGTAACAGCGTTGGCGCAAAATAAAACGTAAGCTACAGGTCCAGTTTCTGAACCTTTGCGCTCAAACAACGACCCAGCATCAAGATGTATTTCTGAGTTGGGAAAAATTGTTTGTGTTTTTCAGTTATAAACGCTCGGAGTCTGACAAGGAAAAAGAAAGATGGATAGTTTTCAAACCGAGTATCTGAAGTGTAGATGGACAGTATTCGTGCGATTGCTATGGGATCATATCAGATCACTTGTTGCTTGCAATCATGGCTGGTGAGTGACAGAAATAGCCCAACAGGGCTGCAGTACTGGCGCACATACGTGAAAGACTAGAAAGGAAATGGCGTGCAGGAGCCATTCCATCATCTGAAACTGAATGTGGAGAGTAAAGAAAAAGGAGCAAACTGAATATGGTATTGGTAGGTGAAAAAGGCACTCATCACACCGTGTGTGCAGCAAGTTATTTAGCAAATCAACAAAACCGAGCCATATATCATGTAAAAGGGTTATTCCAGTAAAACAATCAGGCCATGAATATAATGGGTTTCAGGTAGCTACGACAATCTCTCGCAGAAACATGAAAATCTCTGCACCTGGATTCTTGGTCACCGGGGCCTCGTTTAGATCCCAAATTTGAGAGGCAAATTTGGGAGTATAGTGACACTTCGTAATCATTGTGTCACTGTAGCATTTCGTTTGTATGTGTGAAAAATTGTCCAAAAATTGATTAATTAGGCTCAAAATGTTCATATCGTAGAGTACAACAAAACTGTGCAATTAGTTTTTGATTTCATCAACATTTAGTACTCCATGCATGTTATGACATTTTGATGTGATGTGAATCTTCTTTTTGCATAGTAAACTTTGGGGTGGAATTTGAGATCTAGGCCCGGGTTTTCTCTACAGTCTGCACAAACAGATTCGCTGCGCTACTCCAGCAACCATTACAAATCCACGATACTAGAACTATGCAAATCATTCCTTTTCAATATTTAAAATATTCGGAGGAAATGACTTGCAAAACTGTAGAAGCAGTACGCATCATCAATCATTAGTTTTTTTTTTTGGCGACCACATCATTAATCATTAGCTTAGCGAGCGCATTTGGCACTGTGGTGGAGTGTGCTTGATTAGGTGCATTGTAGCAATTGGCCCACGGCCTGCCCAGCACAAAATCCAATAAAAATTACAGGCACGTGAGAGCTGCAAAAACCGGTGAGCCCAAAATGATCACTCGCACTTGGGCTATCAGTATGCTCCACCATTGGGCCAACTATTACAAAGCAGATAAAACGGTCCATGCAAAGCTTTTCTAGTCTTTCCCGTCGTGGCTTTTCAATCATGCTCGTCTATAGAGAGAGAGAGAGAGAGGTGATGAAGTTATTTTCTTAAAAAAAATCAGACATGGAAACTCATATACAAGCATGCACAATAGTCATCCATACGATCACATCATAGTTATACTCACACTACATTTAGTACTCCATGCATGTTATGACATTTTGATGTGATGTGAATCTTCTTTTTGCATAGTAAACTTTGGGGTGGAATTTGAGATCTAGGCCCGGGTTTTCTCTACAGTCTGCACAAACAGATTCGCTGCGCTACTCCAGCAACCATTACAAATCCACGATACTAGAACTATGCAAATCATTCCTTTTCAATATTTAAAATATTCGGAGGAAATGACTTGCAAAACTGTAGAAGCAGTACGCATCATCAATCATTAGTTTTTTTTTTTGGCGACCACATCATTAATCATTAGCTTAGCGAGCGCATTTGGCACTGTGGTGGAGTGTGCTTGATTAGGTGCATTGTAGCAATTGGCCCACGGCCTGCCCAGCACAAAATCCAATAAAAATTACAGGCACGTGAGAGCTGCAAAAACCGGTGAGCCCAAAATGATCACTCGCACTTGGGCTATCAGTATGCTCCACCATTGGGCCAACTATTACAAAGCAGATAAAACGGTCCATGCAAAGCTTTTCTAGTCTTTCCCGTCGTGGCTTTTCAATCATGCTCGTCTATAGAGAGAGAGAGAGAGAGGTGATGAAGTTATTTTCTTAAAAAAATCAGACATGGAAACTCATATACAAGCATGCACAATAGTCATCCATACGATCACATCATAGTTATACTCACACTCAAACTCTTATGATCATCTTCAAGCTAGAGACAATGTTTATAAATCTTGATACTGACGAATTAAGTTACCGTGCAAACTTAGAGCTGTTTTACAACGATTGAAGAGGCACTGACAACCATTTGCGAAGCTAATTTCTTTTGTTGACCCTCTGCCTAGAGAGAAAAGAACCCGGTGTTTCAAGCAGCACAGGCAGATCGAGCTCCCCTAATACCCTTAAGTCCATGCAATATCTTGCCAGTAGTCAGAGGGAACTAACACTAGTTACTATACTATAGTATATACTATCTCGAAGGGGCCTTGAAAAAAGCTCATCGATCACAGTTACTAGTATATATGATATAATGTGAGGAGCTCTCCCAGCCAAGAACTGAAGACGAAGACGTCGCCATCAATCTTTGCCGGGGCGTGCATCGTGCCGGAATATAGGGCCTTGTGGTGTGCAGCGTTTCCTGATGAGTTGTTGCGTTCGTTGGTGTGTGCTCCATCATCTCCATGGTCCCTCCCTGCGTCTAGTTCTGACCTAGTACCACTAGCCTCCATCTATATATATTGGGTGTGGATATGGTGTGGGATACGCTAGCTCCCATTGATTCGGATCAACTTTTCAGCACCATGCCGGCCGGATCGAATTTAAGACGAGATAAGACGACGGCGCCAGTTCCCCTTTCCTCCTCGGTTTTCTCTGTGCGTTCCTGTGCCGCACCACTTGTCACCAGAAAAAAGTTTGCCACGGGTATATGCACAGGCATATATGTGTCATGTGTGCCTGTCTATACATAGTACTCCGTATGTGCACATGATGGCCCATGCATGCATGCACCCCTACTGTACCTGCTGGAAATTGTTTCAAGTGCCTGATCTAATCTAGCTCTGCACGGGAACGAGAGAGGCGTATATGAGAATTCAAGACATTTCAGTACTGTTTAAGACAAAGACTCAACGCCCAATAATATATAAGTCTACAAGTATATGACAGTTCAGAAGTTAAGACGTCTAACTCCTGTAGCTTCAATTTCTTATTATATACGGAACTATCAGTGTACAAGTGGAATTTTATAGCGACATGGCAATTTCGGTACTATCAGTGTCCATTTGTTGCAGGGCCTATTTGGAAATGTAGAAGTCTTGAAACTATATTTGGACCTATCATTGCTTTTTAAATACAGCAAAGGACGTAAATGTATACATCCCAGCTAACGCATGGAAATATACGGATTGCCTGTAAAAAAGGAATATATATGGACTAAAGTGTTGTTGCCTGTCTTTGAGGAGGCCCTGCTACAACCCATACAGCAGCTATGGCGGGCGATAACAGAGCTCTATTAGCGACAGGAGAAAGATACCACTAAAACCTATAGCATGCTACTTAATTTATTAAAACATTGCTTGTACTTTCCAAAATCAGCATCACTTTGACTTTGAATCTATCGATGCAAGTTTTGGATGCTAAACTTGCAATATAATTCGACTAATCATCGTTTAAAGTCTACAACATTTATTATTTATTTAAGAAAAATGACGGGCGGAAAGGGTACTATACAGAAACTAGAACATTGTAGCTAAAGTTGATAGAAATTGATGACCCTGTCTACCGCGAAAGTCCATTTTCACGGACACCTTTCCAGTTTGAATATAAGGGCTAGATCAATTGATGCCGTTGTTTCTGTCCAAGTAAATGGGAACAGAGAGAGTTGTTGGCTGTTAAGCAGCAGTGCGTTAACCGTCTACTCGTACACAGCGCACTTGCCCACTGACGATGCAGCGCGTGTTTAAACGCCAAGAGAGCCACGCTTGCGCTGTCCTGCCCTCTCGGTATGGTGGATCCTTCCCGTGGCTAGCTGCAGCTGCTGTGATCTCTGATCTCTCAGTGGCTGCTCCATTTAAATTGGTTCTTTGCTGCTCCCATGAGTCCATGATCACATCATCATATATATAACTAAGCTTGAGGATTAGCAGATATCGCAAAAGTTAAATGGGCAAATATTGGGTGTTTGAATGAGGCAGATCATGTCTCTCAGAAATTTTATTGATTTACTTCGAATCACCACTGTATAAAGATCTATGAAAATCCATCTGTTTCAAATATACGAGGATTTATTTGCATATGAAAATCCATTGGGTGTTTGAAGGAGGCGGATCATGTGTTTCCTGCTGTAGCAACTCTACAAGCCATTAAGAACGAAGCAGATTTGAATCTGATCAGCCAGTTGATCGCATCGTCTTTCATCTCCGCTATCCCTTGATGTATATTATATATTGATGGGAGAAGTTCAACCTATGCTTTTGCAGGTACCATTTTCGCCTCACTAAGACTATGCCCTTGTTTAGACCCCAAATTTCACCCCCAAAGTTCACTATGCAAATAGAAGATTCCCATCACATCAAAATATCGGCACATGCATGGAGTACTAAATGTAGATGAAATAAAAAACTAATTACACAGGTTTGTTGTACTCTGCGAGACGAACATTTTGAGCCTAATTAATCAATTTTTGGATAATTTTTCATGCATACAAACGAAATGCTACAGTGGCGCACACACCCCAAAAGACCAAAGTTTGGCTCATAAATTCGGAAACTAAACAAGGCCTATATGTTCAGTTTGACGACTATTCATATACAATAGTGTGGAGATTCAGATGACCGCACCACTGAGTTTGTCTCTCTCTAAAAGGAAGAAGAGCTGAGGAAGCATTATTGAGGAGAGTGAACTTTGTAGTGGCACTAATTAACCAGACCTTTATTACATGCGCTGCATCTGCGCATATATATATGAGGTTAATTATCAACAAGGGGTGGAAAAAGGCCCACCTGCTGTCCAGCATGAATGGAGTCGTTTTCATCCTCCTAGCTTGGAAGCTGGATGCACTGAATCAGGTCTACTCTGTTGCAATGATTGCACCAACAACTAGGAATGCAAATAGCTTGTCCCTGCATCACTTGGCTGCCATAACCCAGCTTGAAAGAAAGGAAAAAAAGAAAGGAGGAGGCTATGGATGCGGAAACATCCAAAAAAGCAAATGGATCGGACATGTCAATTACCTCTTGTCACAATTCAACTTGAAAACGAATAATGCTATATATCTCCCAGAAGAAAAATAAATACTGCTATTTATGGATGATAGATTCACATTTTGCTTTTCAGAAAACAATATATTTCCTTTCCAATTGAAAGCACATTATTTCTTTTCTAATAAAATAGATTTGATATCTTATATATGTTCGTACTTTATTGACTTTGTAGAGCTATGTATCTATATCTATATCTATAAGGATTCTTTTGAAAACACTTCTCACATAAATAATTCCTACCCGCCCTTTACAGAGGACCCACATGTCAGGTCTAATGATGAAAAAAGCGTGGAAAATTTTCACAAACAAGAAAAAAACGATGTTTCTAGAGAGTTTCTGTCGTTTTGGCATTACTTTTCTCACCATAAATTTCTTTACCCAGCCCACGTACCCACTAAACAAATAGTCTAAAATAACCCCATAATTAAGGTAATACGCGTGTGTTGCGGGGGCATATTTGCTAGTATCTTTTATAAAAGAGATACAAAGTGGAGTAACCTATAATTCATGACTTTTATTCACACAAGTCTTACAAGCTTAGTTGGTTAGATTTTTTATGGTGAAGCAGCATGTCTATTCGGTTCCAAGTCTTCAGTCAGATTAGGTGCTTGTACTTACACCTAATGTGTGCATGCGCTCTTTTATGGTGAGTATGTGTATATATGTATATGAGTGATTTTCTTTTACTCTGTCAAAAATATAAGGCAATTAAGTACTCCATCCATTCCAAAAAAATGACGTTTAGGATAAGGTTTGGGTCAAACATTGGGAATATAAATCATCAATAACTTTTAAGTTGTTGAGTTTGCAAATGTGAAAACTATATGAATAGATTTGTCTTGAAAAATACTTTCATAGAAGTATATATATATCACTCTTTGATAAATATTTTTATAATAACAAGAGGTCAAAGTTGTGTTTTGGAGACCGTGTCGCTGTCCTAAACGTCAGTTTTTTCAGAATGGAGGGAGTATCTAATTTTCTTATGTTATTGTAATTTGTAATCCAAATGAGCCGCGACAATAGATCAACAAGTTGATATGAGTCGGCCCATCCCCCATCCAATCTTGTCTCCTCCGATCCAGGCACCCCGTTGCGCAAGCAAGTCTGTTGTTGGGCCCAACCCAACTGAACCCAAGCATCTACTCCATCTAGCATGGTTGTTTATGTGGTTGATTGCCGTGATTCATGTCAAATCACGATTTGACTCCAAGCAGTGATGATCACTGTGCCTTTTACCACATTTCACTACACGCATGTGCGTCGAACATTGCTGTCTAAAGAGATTTAGTGAAAGCAAGAGAGGGATCTCAAGGCAATTATGGGTTACTGTACTGGTCTTTTTTTTCCAAAAGAAAATATGACTATTACTAGCAGCTAGAGTAGTGTTTACGATTTGGAGCGACTTTGTTTGGCCTTTTGGATAGGTGGCACAACAAGCCAGCTGACGTGGCTGTCTCACATCAGCAGTAAGGTCGAGTAGATAAGATGAAACTACAAGTGGGCCATGGATATTAGAGCTCACGAATCACGATCGTTGGATGTGATTGTGTTTTTGTCAAATATATCCAACTGCAAACATGAGCATTTCTGCAATTTTGCTATTAGCGAGTCATGACAATACAGAAGTTTAGTATCAATGTGATCGTGCACCAAAAAAGAAAGGCAGAATAGGTGATGTCGAGCATCAATTTTTCATGGAGGCCAAATTTATCTTTCAACTTTCATTAGCCTTTAAAAGTTAAAGAATAAATTTGACTTTCAAGGCAAAATTGAGGGATGAGATCGTCTATTTACAAAAAAGGGCTGTGTTTTACTCACACTAAATATATTGTTTGATCGTGATCCAAAACTTTATCTCAATCTATACCGAATTTTGTCTCAAAATGGATTAAAATCATGGCATACGGAATTTTAGTTGTTTTTCTACTTGTATACAAGTTGTGTTCTGGGTTCAAAATTTCTTGGACACTTTTTTTTGGTATTGAACCTTATGTCGCAAATATTTTATTAAAAATTTCGATAATTTTTAGCATTTTATATTAGTTAACCCTCAAGATATAAAAATGTATGAAGAAATAATCTGGAGAAAAACTATCAAACTACTTTCATAGGATACATATACTACCATATGTATCATTTCTCGAACTTCATTCGAAAGTGAAACAAAACTCATCCCAAGAGAAACAGAAAAAAAAACTTTCATTGTCATGACCTCATTGGACCGATTTAATTGTTTGAGATGATAATATATTTGAGATGCCAAACAAACAAAACAGATTGCTCTCATCATGGTAGTAAGAGTGGTTTCATTAAGGCATTTTGCTGGATGCATGAGCATATATATTCACCCATGGAAAACTGATCACTACTTGTGCCATAGAAGTAGTAGTTAGTGGTCTGAGTGTATTATCTCCTCGGTACTGGTCACTCACTCGTCAGTAAGCACGATCGAATAAAAGTGACGACTTTGATGGCGGGGTGTAATTGTGCGGCCATCAGGCCTCGACGCCTCGTCGAACAGGAGCCGGCGACGTCGCCCCCCTTCGTCCCCTCCACCGCGCGCGCCCACGCCACGAATCCATTCCATTCCCATTCGTCCCCACGCCGCGCGCCTCCATAATACCCCGCCACCCCCCATGCCGCTCGCCCACCACCCCCGCAAAGCCATCGGGACTCGGCATTCGATTCCCGGCAAGGTCCACGCGCGCGCTCCTCTCCTCCTCCTCGCCTAGCTTGTTGGTTGGCGCGTGCCCGAACCCCTCGGAGAGAGACTGCTCCGCCGGTGCCGGCGGCGGCGGGCCGGCCTTGTTCATGAAGGTGCTGTGCAGCGCCTGCGAGGCGGCGGAGGCGAGCGTCCTCTGCTGCGCCGACGACGCCGCCCTCTGCGCGCGCTGCGACCGCGACGTCCACGCCGCCAACCGCTTGGCCGGCAAGCACCAGCGCCTGCCCCTGCTCGCCCCCGGCGCCCAGAGCGCCGCCGCCGCCGTGTCGCCGCCCAAGTGCGACATATGCCAGGTGCGTTCGTTCGTCCGTGCGTGCGTGTCTCGAGACGCTATTGTTTCTCTCAAAGCTCTGTTATTTGATCGCCGATCAAAGATGCGATTTTTATTGTTTTATCAGGATTAGTGGTAACTGGTAAGTGGCCTTGTAATTAGCTGGCATTCTGATGTTCCTGTGATCGGCAGGCCGACAGCGGGAAGCTCGGCGGCAGCGCGGGGGGCTCGCCGTACTACCGCTCGTCGTCGGAGGATCGGGAGGCGAACGAGCTGTTCGGCCAGGTGCCGGAGATCCAGTGGTCGGTGCCGGAGCTCCCCTCCCCGCCGACGGCATCCGGGCTCCACTGGCAACACGGCGGCCCCGACAGCACCGCCTTCGTGCCGGACATCTGCTCCCCGGACAGCGCCGTCCGCCGCTGCTTCCCGACCACCGCCGCCGCAGCAGCAAAGCGCCAGAGGAATCGCTAGCGCTGTTCCTGCAGCTCCAGACAGCTGCATACCCAGCACACTGCCGCTGTTGCATCCAGGACAGAAGAACACTGACCTGATCCTGGGTGTGGTGTCGTACTGCTGTCTTGTGTGTAGTGTAGCTTCATTTTGCCATGGTGGTGCTCTTATTATTTTTTAGCCAATTTGACCCAATTCAATGGCCATGTTTATAAATAATAAAATGACTTAAAATTTGAGTAAATGATCAGGCCAAATATTGAAAAAAATCAAAATATCCAATACATGTCGTTGGCATGTTTATGAAGGTTCATGAATAGTGATACAGACGATATGTTCTTGTATAGTCGTATTGGACTAAATATAGACCTTTTTCCTTATGTTTATTCTTTAAAATCCGACACACCCCTCCTCACCATGTCTTCTGATGACCTCGAGTAGACAACATTGGCCTCATTCTCTCCCTTCCCAAGGACACCTTCACTCTCTCTTCTCTCCTTGCTGCTTTGGCACTCCCACCATCCTGACCCGAGGCTGCAACCTCAGTGCTGAAGCCGAGGACCGAAGCCGACGAACACACCACCGCGCAATCCGATCTGTTCAATCCCTATGTGTGGAGGTCACATGGGATGCGCCTTTCGCTAGGCGTGGAGACCCGGCCATAGGAGCGACGTGCGACACGAGTTCTTGGCACCAACATTGCTACGGGAGGCAGACTCCTCCATGGTTGCCGCTAGTTGGCACGAGGATTATGAGTAGCTGAACCATGTCCATAGGTCCAGCCTCCACTTTCCATGCCGGATCCAAGGAGATAGAAAGTGAATAGGAGAGGGGTAGAAGAGGTCAAAGCTAGCGGCCTCGGCAACCATAAAGGCTATTGGGAAGGAACTTGTCTTAGGCTGCTAGTCACGGCTCCATAGCGACGATGGTGTTTGAGTGCCTCGGTGGGGGAGATGGCTGGGGACTCGCAGCCGCGCTATGAAACAATGGGTGTGGCTACCATTTTGACGAGGAACATGATTTGGATTGTGAGTGTGACACAAAGGCCATCTTCGTCTGGCTCTTCCATGACGACAATGAGTTCGACTGTGAGCGAAGGCAACGTTGCTGTTACGAGGGGAAGAGAAAAGGCGGAGGGAGAGAAGAGGATGACAAGTAGGTCCCCACATGTAAGTGAGAGAGCGAGGAGAAACGGCGCGGACTAACAAGTGGGCCTATGCCATGTCGGAAGGTGACGTGTATCCGGCTAAGACAAAAGCACGGTGGATTCAGCTCTGGGTGCTTTGGTGTCCCGTTTCAGGAGTCTGAGGAGCCAGAACAGCTAGTTTTCGAGTTAAGGGTGAAAACCTGGACTCTGGAAGTAATTCAAGGGGGCCGGAAAGGACTTTTCCCTAATATATAGCCTAAGCCCATAACCCTTTGGCCCTTCTCTCTCGCGGTCTCTCCCCTTCCTCCGTCTTCCTTTCCTGGCGGCGACGACTGGGGAGCGGCGCCGCCATTCGCCACAGCTTCGCCTCGTCCTTGGCCGGCGACGAGCCTCCACCAGGTACGCCTGCCCCTTCTCTTCCCTTCCTGCTGCGCGAAACGGAGCACGCTAAACCCTAACATGTGCTATTTGTTTCGGATCTGACTCAGTTACAATATATTGCTCACTAACTTCGATTTTGTTTGCAAAAAGTATCGGGTGTACACCCATGTGCTATTCTGGGCCCGCCCCTGGATGATGGGGTGGAGACGTGTGGTTGCTAGGTTATTGGTCCTCAGATATCATATCCCCTTTCTGCGGAGTGAATCACTTAGCTGGAGACTGGCTACTGAAACCCTGCGTTTTGTGCTTGCAATGGATGTGCTGTTCAACAATGACACCCCTAGGACTATCATTATGTTTAATCGCGTTATAGTTTGGTTTCTTGCTGGAGTCATCTGGAATGGAGTACATGATAAGGTACTGCAACTTTATGGGAGTCTGATGTGCATTAAATTTGAAAGGGAAGTGAATACCAAGCAAAGCTAACATCCTGAAATAAAGCAAAGTACGCTGTAGAAAAGGGAAGTAGAACAGATGTACATGCTTGGAGAATAGCTGGTGCCTGTTGGACTTGGGTTTGGAACTCCAATTGTGAGTGCAACTATACAAGAATAATTAATAGATGGAGCTGTTAACCTTTTGATTTTCTTGCGACTTGGTTCTATCTGAAGGTCTGTGACCTGAGATTAGGTATGGATGATTGGGCCTCTAATGAGTTGATCAATGGGAAGGATATCTGAGGGTTGGGCCTGCAGTATCTTAATGTAGTGTAGTCTTGGTTTGTTCAGATGGTTTGGGATGTAGATCAGGTGCTACGTCGGAAGTTAGAACCAGATTTAGGAGATAGATGATTTCATTAGGCTGCACACAGTTTGTTGTGCTGCAGGATTATGTGGGGTCAGCTTCTTGAGCTTCTTTGCTGCTGGTATCATTATGCAACTACTGACTACCCTCTGTTAAAAAAAAAACTACCAATTACCCTCTTGCATTCTGCTCCCTAAGTGAATAAGTATCAGCCGTAGTTCTAATTGCTGTTACTTTCCACCTTTTCATATTGTATATGTCATAGTGTGGCCTGAGTACATTAGAATTCAGGGCGCATACTTTTGAATACTGGATTTGTAATGTTCTACTGCCATGAAATAGGACCATAAGTTTCTAGAAAATGTGCTAAAGCATTTACGTGTGAGTTATGCTTGAGCGATATTCTTGAACTTAGTTCTTTACTAACTCTTTTCCTTTTGCAAATGCAGTGTGTGTATAGAGGTCTTTCAGTCTTCATATGAAGTTGTCCTTTTGATTGGCAGCTGAAGGATAATAACTATCATGGATGCTAATGCAAATTCAGATGTGCAAAAGGCTGAGGAACTGAAACTTAAGGCAAATGAAGCCTTCAAGGGTATGTACTAACTTGATCTGCCTCTTCTAACTTCATAGCTGAGTGATAGCTTTTACTTTCACATTCCATGTAGATGTAGGTATATTTTCATTATACAGAAGTTACCTCTGAGTATTTTACTGTAGTGGGCAAAAGATAAATTATATCATGGCTGGCTACTTTCTCTGAAATTGAAATGGTGGCAAAAAAAAAAATTAGTGACATGTTAGGGTTTCCTTGCTAAATCTTGCACAAAATTTAAATATCACTTCTCAATCAATGAAGATCTAAGTGTAACTTATTATTGATCTACTAAACTTAAATACACAGAGGATTATTTGGTTTCTAAGTCTCTTTACATTAAAATTCATAATATATATGGCTGTAATTCAAGATGACCTTTGATGTTCTCAGTGACTGATGGTACTTGCTACTTTGCTACTATGTTCTACAGCGAACAAGTTCTCGCAGGCAATAGAGTTGTACAGTCAAGCCATTGAGCTGAACAGTTCAAATGCAGTTTACTGGGCAAACCGTGCATTTGCACATACAAAATTGGAGGAGTATGGAAGTGCAGTGCAGGATGCTACAAAAGCCATTGAAGTTGATCCTAGATATTCAAAAGTAAATGATGATGCCACCTTTTTGCTGACTTCTTATCTTTATTTTTCTAGTTTCTGTATGTAATGAACTTTTCTTTTGTGTAGGGTTATTATAGACGTGGTGCAGCATATCTTGCCATGGGAAAGTTCAAGGAAGCCCTGAAGGATTTTCAGCAGGTTAGCAAACTGTGCCCCTTGCTCCTAGACTGCCAATAGATATTGTTAGTCAATTTTATTGTTTTTGGTTTTCCCTTGTATACCTGCTAAACAGAAAAAAATATTTCCTAGGTGAAAAAGATCTGCCCAAATGACCCAGACGCTACAAGAAAATTGAAAGAGTGTGAGAAAGCTGTCCAAAAAATCCGTTTTGAAGAAGCGATTTCTGTTGGAGAAGCAGATAAGCGTTCTGTGGCTGATTCAATCGACTACCATGTTATAGGTATCTGGTTTGAATTCTGCAGGGCATTATGCCCTAGTTGCTCAATTTTCTTAGTGTGAAATTAGATGATTTAAGGGTATGACTAATTTACTATCATTATGGTACAGTAATATTGTTTATGAGTTATGTGTTAAACTTCATGCATTAGCTTTTGTTGGACCATACATTAAATTTGTATGTCAATTCCTCTTTTGTAAAAAATTGTGCTTTCGTCAGGATTATTAGTTATAACCCTAAATAATGCAAAAATGCGCCGAGGTGGAACTTCAGCATAACATTGCCGCATCTGTCTTCACCACCTTTATATGGCATTTTGTTACTCATCTTTGTATTAGCATTAGCAAAAAAGGAATTGGCATTTGCCAACAACGTTTCTCCAATAGGATTGGAGAGTACTTAATGATAGGTAGAAGTAAATGCGTCTTAGTTCTCCTGGTTAAAAAATGAAATGTGTTGTCTCAGGTGTCTTTATATCTGTCATATGTCACTGAAAGCTGCTCTTGCACCTTCTAATAAGTGAGATAGGCCTGCCAAATCATCATTGGCTACTTTTATTAACTACTTATTCCTACTTCTGACTTAGTGCCCACGCATTTTGATGCTACAGCAACTTGGCATTCCAGTTCTACTTCTGTGAGTTCCAGCTTTACTTGTGTAACTGTTCCATTGGGAATTTGAATGCCCATATACCGTGTGAGCCTTGAGCTTTCATTTTTTTTAGTCGGTGGAGGCTTCTCGTATTCGGACAACTTATCTCTGCATATTTCACATTCTAATTAAGGTTCACAATTCATTTCGTTTGCCAGAAGTCGAGCCACAGTACGCCGGACCGAGAATTGATGGGGAAGAAATAACATTAGATTTTGTCAAAGCCATGCTGGATGAATTTAAGAAGCAGAAATGCATACATAAAAGGTACACTCTCACATAATGGGAATTGGGAATACCTTACATGTTTCTTGTTGTCTTTATCTGTTATCTTGTCAATGTAGGTATGCATATCAGATTGTGTTAAAAACCTTGGAGTTGTTGCGTGAGATGCCTTCACTTGTTGATGTGGATGTTCCAAATGGAGGGCATTTTACAGTTTGTGGTGATGTGCATGGCCAGGTATTTATGTTTAATGGTTTCATCACTTGAAGTGATTATTTAGACACTATTTGCTCTGTTCTTTTTATTCTTGTTTTATATTTGTGGATACTTTCTAAGAGAACAACAGAAGACAACTGCATCACCTTGTTAAAGTTGTAGCTCATGCTACCTCTTTATTTGATTTGTCTTTGAAACTGGCTATTTCTTATATTAGTTACTGTACTACCTACAAATGAACAAACAGACTGCTCGTGTAAAATATACCATGCAACATATGAGGTAGGGCACTCGAAATATATTGCGTCTCTTGAAATCCTAAAGTATAAGATAAGAAAGTTTTGTCATTTTTATAGAACTTGACGGAGGAAAGAACAAAGGAAACATTACCCTTGGTGCATATTAACTATTAAATTCTTCAGTACTCGAGGGGAATTGGACAACTCCATTATTCATACTTTTTTTTCCCACTTGGCCTGGCTAAAATTGGTATTGTTATATGATTGGCTAAAATTCTGTGCAGTACTTTGATCTGGTCAACATTTTTGAACTTAACGGGCTCCCCTCAGAAGAAAATCCTTACCTCTTCAATGGTGACTTTGTGGACAGAGGATCTTTCTCAGTTGAAGTCATACTCACCCTTTTTGCTTTCAAGTGTCTCTATCCAAAAGGTATTCACTACACATTTTGTTAATTCCATGAAATAAACAATACTGTGCAAAATTTTAGTTCAGCAGTAGGTGTTAACTGCTGATAAATTGAAGCCGTTAAGTTGTAAAAGTAATACTAATACTATTGGTGAATCTTTTTAATCTTTCAGCTATGCACCTTGCAAGAGGAAATCATGAAAGCAAGAGCATGAACAAAATCTATGGCTTTGAGGGTGAAGTGAGGTCAAAGCTGGGTGAAAAGTTTGTTGAACTATTTGCAGAAGTCTTTTGTTGGTTACCTCTTGCTCATGTCATCAACAAGAAGGTCTTTGTAGTCCACGGAGGACTCTTTAGTGTTGATGGGGTGAAGCTTTCAGACATTAGATCCATTGATCGTTTCTGTGAACCTCCTGAAGAAGGTATGACGTTATTTTTCTTCTTCTATATTTGCTTGGAACCTGCTTATTTCCAACTTAATATTATGATGAATGATTTACTACTATGGCAGTTCACCCTCACTTGATTTAGCTGTTCTGTGTATGTCTTATGTCTTAAACTACTAGCATGATATACTGAAGTTCCATTGATTGGTAACATACTGCAGTATCACATAACCTCGTTTCGGAATGTACATGTCACGTACAGTGATAAAATGCCTATGCCAGTACATGACACGTTCCTGTGTCCCTTAGGAGTGAGCTGAACTCCAGAGTTATATCCAAAACTTGAAAAATATTAAAAATTTAGCCAAGTTTTTCTAGATTTCTCATTACTGAAGGTACCCATGTATGCATCCACTATTTCCTAATCTGAATATGATTCCGAGGTAAAGGTAAGCACACCCATGTGAAGTCTAGGGCATGAACCTGTGGGTAGGATCCCCCACTATGATCCAACCAGCTGTGATTTTCTATCTGTTGGCTATTTGGCAGTGACACAATGCTACTACTGGTATTTTATGGCAGGTCTAATGTGTGAACTACTATGGAGTGACCCTCAGCCTCAGCTTGGAAGAGGTCCAAGCAAACGTGGTGTTGCTCTTTCCTTCGGCGCAGATGTGACTAAGAAGTTTTTACAGGAAAATAACCTGGGTATGTAATTAGGCTTAATTGCCAATTCGATTTCTTGAAATAGCTATCTGTTCCATAGTTTACTTTGAATAATCTGGTACATGCAATATTTTTATGGGATCTTGTTTACTAAAGGAGATTCACATTCGAACTGTTTTCATGTTTTGTTTTCTTAATGAACTACCAGATCTTATTGTCCGATCCCATGAAGTGAAGGATGAAGGTTATGAAATTGAACATGATGGAAAGCTTATAACAGTCTTCTCTGCGCCTAATTATTGTGACCAGGTATAATGTTAACATGTTGCTTGCTTGGACTAACTTCCATTTGCATTGTTATGTCATGGAACGTGTTTGCTTTTTCATCAGTCTTTTGTTTATTTTCCTGGAGGCAAAAATCCTGGAGGCAAAAATAGTTTATTGGGTCAATTTTGTGGCTATGCTGTCAAATATATGTATTATTGAGGCATGCTTTTCTAATTTTGTGATTGCGCTTTTGAACAGATGGGCAATAAGGGTGCATTTATTCGGTTCACAGCTCCAGAAATGAAACCTGATATTGTTACTTTCGCAGCTGTGGTGAGTACTCCTCTTTTTTTATTTTGTATTTGCATGCATTTTATCGGTGCCTACCCCAACTAGCTTGGGACAAAAGGCTATGTTGTTGTTGTTGTTGATGCATTTTATCGGAGTGAAGTTTGAATGACAGGTACATGATATTTGTGTGGGAAGTGTCATTTTAAGCCCAAAGGCCCAAGTGTATTCTAACTGGGGCAAAAACTGGGCACTGCCTGCTTTTCAGAAACTGTCCAGTTGTGTTTAACATGACCTTGAAATTATATTGGAACTTCAATATACTCCCTCCGTTTTCAGAAATGGAAGGAGTAGACATTTAATCAGAAATTAGATGATTTAGGGACCAAATGAGCGAATATAGAAAGAAAGAAAACTTACCCAGCTTATGTGTAGCTACTGAAACTGCTTAGATTTCCTAACACTTGAACATGATGTCATGTAGTATACCACTGCCAACAAATATGTATTTACTGTTTCCCTTCGTTGTCATTTTGTATATAGCTTTATCATGCTCCTGTAAAACTTTATTTTTCATTTGAATGTGTAAAACTGATCTGATTACTTGCTGGATATCTGATTGAGGGGTTGTGCACTTACACCTGCTGATGCATGTTTCAGCCACACCCTGATGTGAAGCCGATGGCATACGCAAATAACTTCCTCAGGATGTTCCAATGACGAAAGATAGCAAGCCTTGTTTATTAATTTATATTGTGACAAGTTCGTCATGCCCAGTGCATCTATTGCTAGGTTTGCTAAACATGTTCTGCCTTGTACAACAGATCAAGTGATGTAAGGGATGGAATGATGTATGAAGGGATGCAGCTGTCCATGCACTGCGATGGTACATCCAATTTTGGTTGAATTATAGTTCTTGTAAGAACTAGTAATCATTCTTGATCACAAGAAGAGTCTAGTTTACTTGTAAAATTGCCAGATCATCATTTTTCATGTGTTGGTTAAGTTTCACATCACATGTTCAATACTTGCCTGCACGAAATTCTTGCTGCGATAACTAATATCGAACTTATGTGCACTCCTTTGGCTTGGTAATTGAATCCTGGCGTGTGACGAACAAAGTCTCGTCATTTCACATCATTATATTAATGAGGTGATGGTAAGTTGTTTTAACTTTCAAGAAGCACTAGTAAGTTAGAATTAATGGTGTATGGTTTTTATAATGAAATTTTTTTATTTCTGATGTTTGATGTATAGCACTCATAACCTCGTGTTGCTTTTGGTCGATGGCAAAATTTCCCGCCCACCAGTTGCACATTGGTTGTTGACATTGTTAGTTAAGGTGTTCTATGACCTAAGCCAATTCAACCATGTGCAATAGTGTCGAAGGATTTGTCTCAGCACATTTTTTTTTATAGATTGGAGCCAGCGCCAGCATATAAACCAAATCAATTAAAACTTCAAAGGTAGCACTCTAGTTAGCCTTTCTACACCAACAGTACTGATCATGGAGAGTTCATGAAATGAATATTGGTTGGTTTTCCTAATATAAAAATATGACATATAACATATCAATTTTTTTTTTCACGCAGAGTACTCCGTAGAGTCCGTATCAGGGCGTCATGTGTCAAACAACTTGCCATAACACATCACGCGCGTCGTTTGACATTATGAAGAAATACGGAAACGAACATGTAATTAAACAAAGGAGCATGACGCCCTTGTGGTTTTGACCAAATGATCCTCTCGGGTGACGCATGCAGCTGCTTGCAAGTCCATACGAGTCGCCCTCTGTATGTCGAGTTCATACACCATACGTGTGTCTTCCTTGCAATGGGAGGAGAAAAACAAACAGACATACAGACTACAGAGCATATATATAGCAGGTGATTTCTTCTTTTACTTTTTTTGCAGATGCTAGGTCACTGCTTCTCCTCCACGAAGATAAATTACCTCAGTTAGGTAATTTTGCAGATGTTAAACTAACAAGGCAAGCACATACCATATGTTCAATAAACACTACAAGAAACAACACACTGTTAACTGTATCTATTTTCAGAGTTTGGGGCTGCTGGCTAGTTCCTCCTTGCACTTCGCAAGAATGACGAGGTCTGGGTGATCTCTCGCAGGGGCTTGTCGGTGAAGCGGATGAGGTTGTAGGCCCAGGCGCCGGCCACCGTCCCCAAGAAGGGTCCGGCGAAGTACACCCAGATTCCGGCGTAGCGGCCGACGACGATCGCCGGACCCAGGGTCCTCGCCGGGTTCATGGACGCTCCTGATATAGGCCTGCGTGCACCAAGAAGTGTACACTTCCTATCAGTTCTGCAGATGTATGTATATATTGCAATGTACACAGTGTTAATGGTTCTATATCTATATATACTTAATGTATTTACCCGGCAAAGAGAACGTTTAGCAGGACGGTAGCTCCAATAGCAAGGCCAGCGAGTTCACCAATCTGCAAAGGGCAGGGATAATGACCGGTTAATTCTGGCTTAATTCTTGTTACCTGTGCAGGTATGCATGTGACGGCTTGAGTTTTACTCCTTGTTAATAGCTGTGTTTAATTCTGAATAGCTTTGTCAATTTTGTTTGTAACCATTGAACCACTGATGGTAGGAATACGTTCTGGGAGGACGAGGACCAGCATGTACCTACAGCTCCACAGTCCACTGTCAGGTACTACTTCAAGTTTTTTTTTTTGGAAAGATACTACTTCAAGTTTGAGATGACATGCATTTTAGACGCCAGGGGTTGCAAGAATGGTCGTTATATCCTAGCTAGCTTCTCGATAACGCAAACAATTATTTTCCCCCTCTTGTGTGGACGTGTGTTTCCATTAAAAGTGACAGGTAACCATAACCCAGCTAGAAATCAACGCTCAGAACAGCGATGGTTAACATAGCCATCAAACGATTTCCCGCAATGCGGATGATTAACCGAGCCATTAAATAGTTAATTTTAGCTTGGATTAGCCTGCGGCCACACTATTTCCAGTAATGACGATCGATGGTCAAAGTAAGTCGAGGTGGAAGCTAAGTAACAATGGGTTGGTTCTTACGGCTCTGTTGTCCGTGGCGACGCCGGAGACGACGAACATGAGGTTGAAGGAGATGATGAACTCGATGACGAGCGACTGCACGTCGGAGCCCGCCGGCACGGTCCCGAAGAAGTGCTCCCGCGCGCTCCCGAAGAGCAGCCGCAGCGTCAGGCTCGCCGCCGTCGCGCCCATGACCTGCGCCGCCGCGTACGCCGGCACCTGCCTCCACGGGAACCGCCCGCAGGTGGCGAAGGCGACGGAGACGGCGGGGTTCAGGTGCGCGCCGGAGATGTGGCCGACGGAGTACACCATCACCATCACGGCGAGCCCCCATACGATGCAGATGCCCGGGAACGTCACCGTGCCGCCCGTGCGCAGGTTCACCGCCACCGCCGCGCACCCGGCGAAGATGAGGAAGTAGGTCCCGAAGATCTCCGCGAGGATCTGCGTGCAGCCAACAACGAGCAAGAATCATCATCCTCTGTCATCACACGTCGCATTCACATCGATCGGTAGCTTGCCCTAGTTGCTCACTGATTCTTTATTTGCTAATAATGGGAACACGATACGTCGTCGATTGGATTTGGATAAGAAACAATCAATTGCAGCAAGGTGGTGATGACCAAACGCAATCATGCAAGGACCAGCTGTTGCACGATGTGAACTTGTGGATGTTCACCAAGACGGCAAGAGAAGGTAGAGGAATTATATTCCTTGGATTTTTTCCATATTACAATATTGTTCTGAATTTGTCCATTTCCCAAGTGCATCACAGATCCAAGCACATGAGAACTTCTCATCTTGTTCTTTGCTTTGTCTCTTGCTCTGTTACAGTGTTTGAACACTACAGTTCCATTATTCTCCCCTCCTGAATCATTGAACCCACGGATATTTTCTCTCCGAATAAAACAAATCTCTCGCTTGAGCTTTGCTAAACATGAAAGAACCTTAAAATTTCTAGGACGAGCAGATGTTATGAGCTATAATTCCAGGATATATTGCAATAAGAAGCTTGAGCAGCAACCATCATGGAAGCGATAAGCACACCTTCTGCACGAACGGGACGGAGAACATGAGGCGGCTGCTGGCTCCATCCTGCTCCGAGCTCTCACGGCATGCTTCATCTCCTCCTCCTCCTCCTCTGCCTTCCTCCATAGCCACGGTGCTCTCGTGCCGGCCGTTTGCGAGCTCTGCTCCCGCCATCTTTCTGCCTGCAGCAGCAGTAGCCTCTCCGCGTTGCAGGGAAGAAGAAGAAGATGGGAATAGCAGCTTGGTCTAAGCACTATTTATGGGGTCCAGCTCCAGCTAGACCGTGAGCAGCATCCGTGCATGTGTCCTAAATTTTTTTTTATCCTGATTGGCTTCGTCGACTGACCATGGAGACTAGTAGTCGACTTGTATGAATGTGTGTCCGGGAATTCTGTGAAATGTGCAAAAAAACGAGCATATATGTATATACTATTTTTTAAAAGAAAGCAATGTGAACCCAAACACCGTCATGTGAGAGGGTTGTTGACGAGTAGCTCTCTCCCGTGAACTGATCAAGAGGGGTATGAGCTTATCGGCTAGTTAATCTAGAACTCGAATTCGCCATGTGTTGTGATCTTTCTAATCTTTGAAATTGCGTTGACTTTTTAATCCAAGACTCGAATTCGCCATGTGTTGTTATCTTTAGAATCATTGAATTGCATTGACTTTTGACATCATATTGTGTGGAATCGTTGAGATTTCGTTGTCCTTTTTCTGCCGAAATATGGATCAGTTTAATATAGATCCTACCCTGTTAAACATGTTTGTATCTACGTTGATAAGAATTAATCAAAAGGCTGATGGTTTTTTAATAAAATCAATAGAACGCTTAATAACCCCTAATACTCAGCTAAAAAGTTCAACATGAGGTTTTCTTTTGCTGATTGAAAACAAATTCTTTAGACTACGGAAAAAGAATCGTTATCTGCATCACGTTAATCCTCAGGTGTGTTCCGTTGTGATATCGACCTATTTTGATAAGATCGTTTCTGCTAATGACTCGACGACAAATCGAACTCAAGGTACAAGGTAGAGTAGTTCGGATAACTCAAGGTGCTTTACCAGGATGGTCACGGCATTCAGGCCTCATAGCTTCACGGGGAACTGAAAAAGGCCCATCGTTGTCCTTTAGACTTTGTACTGATGTGGCTGTATCAAAATGAAGTGGGTGACAACAATTTCGATTATTTGTAAGGTTTTCATATTATTTATTATTTTTAGATGATCGGATCTTTATTTGATCTGAGCAATAATGAAGAAGAAGAATGGGCTTGGAGTGCACGGAATGCTGGCGGATATAGTAGACCGTAGGCCATAATTTTCTTATTATTAGTCATTTTCAAATCCTTCCGTTTGATCTATTTGCCAAGATAGTTTATGTCTGTTTGGCAGAGCTCTTATTAGAGTAGCTTTTAGGCTAAATCTATAAAGAGCTCTGTCAAACAGTTTTTAAGTAATTATCTAAAATTAATTAAAAGGTTAGAAGCGGAAAAAATAGCCTTTTCTGGTCCACTTTTTGCGTGGAATCATTTTCTCCACAAAATTTATCACAGAGAATGATAAAAAAACACGTTCAGCCACATAATCATTTTTCTAAAAGAATCAACTCCCATAAAAATTTAAAATTATATGGAACTCTACCAAACATATTGTTAGTCTCACAATTTTCTGATTTCTACTGAATTGCTCGATATTCTAAATTATCTTAGGATCATGAGATACATGTAAATCCAAAAAGAAACAGTTCTTCTTGGTTCTTTTTTTTTTGGTTCCTTTCAAGGAAATCGGGATGTGCCCCCCAAAAGTCTTCATAGTCTGCGCAAGTTGACAATGCACAAAAAACCAAAAATTTATAGCAGTTGCATTATCTAAACTATAGACATATACTAGCTCACATCCACACACTGTCTCCATGTCAATTTATAGCATCACGAGCACGGCTACCAGTAACCATCCAGTTGAGGATGAGCACGAGTGCACGAGCACACTTGGCGGTCTCCTTTGGTGGTTTCTTACTGGACCAAATGAGGTTCTAGGCCCACGCGCAAGGGAACCGCCCCACTGATCGCGCCGGCGAGGTGTACTCAGCTACTGGGCTGGTATAGCGGCCCATTCCTTCACAGTTTTTCACAATGTTAAGAATTCAAGGTTATCCGATTTATGTCCGTTAGTTTCAGTATAAAATCTGTACAGATGTATCAGAAAAATCAGTTCGGCTGAACTGGATCATTTTCGAAGAATTGATTTCTTCAGAGTGAGTGCGATGTTATGCCCTTTTGACAGTTTATTAAGAAATAAGCTTGACCAAACTGAAACCACTATTTTATATCAGCTGAAACCATATGTGTGTGCCCACCTGGCGATTAATTGCCATGGTGCGACCATTGTAGGAACCAATGACCAAGCAAATTGCCATCGAAGTTTAGTTCTATGAACTTGCCCTCAATTCATAGCATTCAGGAGGCTGCTAGCTTCATGGAGAAGGGAAAACAGATCATCAATTCTTTGATTCGTCCATGTTTGTTTTTCATGTATGATTAAAATACAGTCTTTGGCAACTTCAAAAACAGGTCCAACCGTCCAACCTTGTGCAAAACAATACCTCTTTCAGCTACCAAAAAGTTTTATCTCCGATTTATTGGACAGAAGAATTAATCGCGAGATTCTATTTGATCTTCCCGCAACAGTAACACAAGGGCCTGGAGTGCGCAATTAGTACAATATGATTCAGGTCACAATATTAGTCTCTTCCAGATTAATCATTTCAGATTCTTATTTCGTGGGAGCTTGTCTGCAGAAAGTTTAGTTTTGCAGATAAGCCAAAATGTTTCCAGAAAAGAAAACAGCTCTAGTAATGCCATAATTTTAGAAAAACACACATAAGAATCCAGCAAGATCCTGAAAGGCTCACCACAATTAGAAAGATCTTGAAAGACCAATTAATTAATGCACAGACCTGACAAAAACTGGGGAAAATTTATTACTCAACGCGGAGTTGGATCCTCATGTATCCTGAATGAAAGTAATCCTTCAATTACAAAGTTTCCCAACATTCTGCTATTTCAGTTTCAGTTCGGTTCCAAGTAATCTTTCAACCTGAAACTTATCGCACTCTAGCCACTCCAATCTCTGACACATCTCCTTAACCAGGCAATTCTTCCTGCATCAGTGGTCAATCCACTAAAGAATATTCGGTTGTAATCATCCTTGAACAACATACTAGCAACATAGAACTCCTCTGAATCCTCCGTTACTCCACATGCCCGCACTAGGTCCAAATTCTTTGCTATGTCTTCCTTCTTCTGCTCTTCCTGTATCTTCTGCTCTTTCTTGAGGTCAACAATGTGCTGCTGTATCTCCTTGGCCATTAAGACCTCCTCGTTAGAACCTGAAAAAAATGAGGGGAAATTTATTACTCAACGTGGAGTTGGATCTTCGTGTATCCTGAATGAAAGTAATCCTTCAATTACAAAGTTTCTCAACATTCTGCTATTTCACCTTCAGTTTGGTTCTCAACATTCTGCATTGTAGTAGAATGTGATTTAGTCCATAATATTATTTCATGAGAGCTTGTCTCTTTCAGATTAACAATTTCTGCAGAGTTTTGTTTTGCAGATAAGAATTAGCAGGATCTTGCTAATTCTTATTTTGCAGATTCTTTACTGCAAAGAAATGAAACAGCTCTAGTAATGTCATAATTTTAGAACACACACATCAGAGTCCAGCTAGGTCCTGAGAGGCTCATCACAATTAGCAAGATCCAGAAAGACCAACTAACGCACAAACCTGAAAAAAACTGGGGAAATTTTATTACTAAACTTTGAGTTGGATCCTCATGTATCCTGAATGAAAGTAATCCTTGAATTACAAAGTTTCTCAGCATTCTGCTATTTCATCTTCAGTTTGGTTCCAAGTTTTGACTACGACATTCGCATCCAAATTCAGGAAGATCCTGAAAAATCGAAGCTTCTCCACATCTCCTGTCCCGCTGCAATCTCTGTTCCACACTAACCAGTACACCACAATCGGAGAGAAATGAGCAATCTTTCAAGTTTCCAGACCTGAAATTGCCGTGATGAGATCGTGGTAATCTCTGATGGCCTCCCGGGTGTCTTCGTACCCCGCAGCGATGTCCAAGAAATTCATCACCCTATTCAGCTCGTGGTCGTTGTCATCGTCCACGAACGGCGCCACCGGGACGGCGTTCTCCGGCTGCAGGGCGTAGGAATTGGGGTTGTCATCGACGATGACGGCGCGGTCCAGCGGCCGGCCGGTGGCGGCGAGATCCTTGACGAGCGTGCCATCCCCGGCGTCGCGGCACGCGCCGCGGTAGAGGCGGTGCGCGAACACCTCGCCGTCGGGGTCGAGGCGGTCGAGCACGAGGGAGGCGTACTCCTGGAGCCCCGCGGTGAAGACGACGACCTCGAAGCTCTCCGCCGCCGCGCGGAGGAACTCCTCGACGCCGGGGCGCTTGGCGACGTAGTCGGTGACGGGCTTGCCGCCGATGACGGGGCGCACGGTGAAGTCGAAGCGCGCGGGCGGCGTGTCGATCTGGGAGTGGATGAGCGTGTCGTCGAGGTCGAGGAAGAGCGTCGGCCGCCCCGGCGACGGCTGCGGCGGGAGCGCGGCGGACTGCGCGCGGACCGCGGGGCTCATCGAAGGCGGAGGGGAGGGCGGCGAGGAGGAGCGGAGGCGCTGGAACCCCGCCGCGGCGGCGCGGCGCTTGCGCGGGGAGCCGAGGATGGCGAGGCGGGCGAATAGCTTGAGGAGGCGGCGGCGGCAGGAGCGGAGGGAGCGGTCGAAGGTCGCGGCGGCGGCGGCCGGCGCGGAGGCTAGGGACTTGAGCGGGCTCCCACGGCGCTTGGTCGTGGCGGGGGACGGGCGGCGGCGGAGGGCATGGCGGCGCCGCACCACGGGCGACGGCGTCGACTTCGACGGGGTGACGGTGCCGGCGGCAGCGGCGAGCCTGGGCGACGGCGGCGGCTTGGTGGGTGTCCTCGACACCATCGGCTAGATCTAGATGTGGCGGCGGAGGAGAGCGGCGGCGGCGGCGTGGGCGAGTGCGGGGGAGGGAGCGGGAGCGTTTGGGTTTTTGTGGAGGGAGAATCGATTTCGCAACGGTCGAAAGAGGAAGCGGAATGGAAATGGAATTCGTGGATTTTTTGGTTTGATTTTGGGCGGCGGCAACGGTCGGCTTGGACTTTGGACGGTCTCACCTCACGTCTGACGTGTCGTCTTGCACCGGGGGTCCCATCTGAAACGTTGAAATTCAATAAAGTGGATGTGAATTTTTTTACTGAACAATATCGAATTCACGCATCCGAGAAAGGCCCTTGGGAGTATATTATTTGAAGAATATAGCATTTTTTGAAGACGTTATCAAGCTCTAATTTAAGAAAGCTGCTTCAGAAAGGATAGGTATATTTCGATAAGCAAAAAGTCAAACTTTGCAAATTTTGATCAATTATTGGTTAAATTATATGTGCATCCAATCTATAAAATTTACATCAATGTATTTGTGTCCGAAGTTGTTTTGAGATTATATTGTGTTTTTAGTAATTGACATAATCAATGCTTAAAATTTATTTTGGAAGGCTTTTTCCCGTTCAAAATACGCCTATCGTTTCTAAACCGAGGGAGTATACATAGGTCATGGATAGCTTCAGGAATCATGTCTCAAATAGTCTTGGTAGGTGGTTTTGTCCATTGAGATGTATGAGATGTATATAGTGATTTTATTAATATAAGATCTATTGGTCTAGTGTTTCGTAGTCATTCACAGGGATAAGCATAAATTATTTAGATGGAAAGTTTATAAAAGCATTGAATAATTTCGATGCATGATTATCTTATGGTGGCATTTAAATTGTATGGCTAAATGGATACCCTAAAGGCCGAAACCGCATAACAAGACCATTGTTGTCAAGAACCTCTATTGCCATGGACGTTGTTGCCTCTACCGGAGTAAACATTTCATTTGTTACAACCTATAAGAACACGATTTTGAAGGATCAAGTTACATTACTAGAAAATAGAAAAAAATGACCTAATCTATAAAACGAAGGAAACTAGCCATCCAGAAACATGAAAAGTGACAAGAATGGCAGAGAATTGGAGCACACATGTCGTAGTAATTACTGCTTCAAAATCAGTGCCGTGGTGTCCTAAACGAATCTAAAACGGGGAAAAATCGTGCAACCTTTTAGTTCAAGTCATTAGTTCAAATAATGTATAATACAAACTTGGACCTATTTGCAGGAGCAAGTTGCAGTCCATCTACAAGAATTTAATGGTCTGAAAAAGGAAATGGCCGAGCTGAAAAGGAAATTCTAATTAGGCTGAAACCAGACATAAATATTGGCCTATAACGATGAGAAACAGAACAATAAAAAAAAATCGTAATGTGTCCTAGCTAGTACGGGTATCCTCCTATATAAACTCCAAAACCAAGAATAGACCCTCAACTATCAATTTTTAACATATTTGTTTTTTTAAATGTTGCATAGACAGCATTGGCATATGGAACTGTCTTAATGAAATACTTGCATGCATGGCTCATTCTACCTTAAATATTGTTTAGTCTAAAATCCACAAATCGGCACACCTGGCTTATCTCCCTCCACGCCACAATCCATTAAAATTGTTGATGATATACATGAAAATATTATAGACCTATCGAATAAGCAGTTTGAGGATTGCAGTGGAAACATAAAGACAACTTTACTAGCTAAAGCCTGCTACTATTTGTAAATATTATCACACCCGTTTTAGAGACAGCAATAACCTGAGCTACTCAATATTCAACTGATTCTGTTAAACAACATTATCAACCTACGGCCGGCAATAATGATAGCAATGTCACAGAAACACCGTCTCCCGGCCCACTGTAAGAATGGGATGGCTGTATATATGTCGATACCAAAACAGGGGAACTCATTTTTGCGTCAGTTACCGGTTTACCACGACACATAGTCAATGCATTTGGATAACACACTGCAGTGAAAGCAACATCTTGCTGCTGATTTTTTTTAAAAAAAACATCTAGCTTGCCGCCATAAGCAAGGCTTTTCCTCGAAAAGCTCCGAGTATGATTCTATGCTTTGCCGTGTCATCAGTGCGTGCATGTGTGATCATGCTATCTTAGTTTATGTAAGTCCTAACATCCAGTTGCACGTATTCTAGCAAATTATAATGGTCCCTCCACGTTTTGCAAAAAGTTATTCGTCACACTGTGCAACAGCAACCAATCGTGCACTGCACAACAACTTTCCCCGTGAATGTCATTTCAAAACACATTTGACCCATATGTGACAATATTTTTTTAGGACATGGACGGCAAATGAATGCACATAGACCAGCTTTGTTTGTATACACGTCTTCAGATAACACAAAGTCAATTCTAGCGTATACATCATTTCGATACACACAGCCGGGTTCTTATTTACAACAGTTCAGAATCCAACTAAGAACACATATCCAAACTAAAGGAAAACAAACTAATAGCATGGATTACAATCTCACAAACATTGCATACTTATAATTAATAATTTTCACTCCTATAAAATGTGGCGAGTAACTCCATGGCAGTAAACCACAAAGAATACTTTGTAGTTCTACATGTTGTGACAAGGACACAAATATTGGCACTTTAGCACTAGGAAGAGAAAATAGTTAAGCAAGCATAATGCAAAACCAATGTGCGTGTCAGTCAGACAGGAGGTGTGCCAAGTGGAGAGTACACTAGGCCAGTCAAAAAGGAGGACAAGATTGGATGATTATATCACAGAAAGTTAGAAGCCCAATACATATATAGTTTCCTTTAGAGGCCCAATCCGCAGTTGTCTTTTGTAGATTTGACTTGTGAAAGTGGTACGTTTTGTTAAACAATCCAGTGAATTTGCATCGGGGCTCTTTTTCCTTTGTTCGAACTTGTCACATTATTAATCAATGTTCTGATTAATATACACTATTTCATAAAAGGATATGGCATATGATTTACTTGTCTGTAATTGGTGAAAATATAAGCCACTTGCTAGTATCATATCATATATAGAATGCTGTGCCGGCAGTCTCAGTCCCACCACTAGGTCCATATATGATAAATTGATAATATATATACCCGTAACTCAAATTGGAATTACAAGCTGCAGCAATACTCAATTTTGGGCGTCCATTTTTTCCTTGTAAAACGAATTATTTGACTACGTACATATATGTGAGACCTAACTTATGAATGCTGTTGACGTTAAAACTTGTGCATGCATATGCATGCGCGCGAGAGCATCATCCAAGTCCTCATGAAAGACATGCAACAAACAATTGCACAACTTACAGGCTTTCAGCTTTCCTTCCTGCCTTCGTTGGTCGTGCATCCACTGCACCATCATATGTCAAAGCTCCTTTCCAGGAGCAGTTAAATACAGTAATTTTCACTGTCCAGAAAGGTAAATCTAGTGCAGTCTCATCAAGTATCATGGATTTATATGATAAAAGTATATGACTCCAATAATTGCTCGCTGTTTGAGTAGACACCGTACTGTAAGATCAGCCAAACAAGATAAGTTTTTCTGACAGACTGACACTACATCATCCACCACTGAACTTGTACATGTGAACGAAAGCCAATTTTATTTCTAAAAAGACTGCAAAAGTACGAGTTACCAATACAGACTGCTCGCGTCCTCGTCGCTTGACTTATGCTTATCAGCCACTCACAACGAATTAGTCATCAGTCAATGGTATTTTTCTCTCACAATGAATCAACATAAGCCATCAGCATAAGTAAAGCGAAGACTCTCCATCTCTACGCCTATCCGGTCCAGGTGCTTTCGGTTTATCTCAGTTGGACAAGAAAAGTACAAAAAGAATTCAGATGTGACGGAACAGAGGACCTGATGAGAATCATAAATTTAACCATTGGTTTTCGCCGATGATAAGGACACACCTAATGGAGTGCAAAATTGATATATCAATCTTTTATCCCTTCGCGCATCCATCTAAAAATGAGAGGAAAACAGAAGGTAAAAATAATTAAGTGGCAAATAAAAAAATGTTATGATACTTTTTGAACTATGCCTTAGTTACAAATTACAGAATTTCATTTCTTTAATTATTTATAATATAAGCATGAGGGCATGTGACACTTTGTTAAATACAAACTATATGTCATAGAAATATCCTCGTAAATTTCATATATGAAATCACTCTCTTTTAGAACTGGAATTCATTCAGCAGATTCTTTTTTATCTAATTAAGCATTGACCCAACCTACATTATTAATTTTGTTTTGCTTTTATAAATTTTATTTTCTCTCGAGTGTTTCCTTTCTAACAAAGCTAGATTGTATCAACTTTTCATATACTTTTGACGTTCAAAAGTGATGTTCTTAACCATTGATGAATTCAAACAGAGCGCTCCTCGGCGCATTGAACCTATATATTGCTACGTCAACCCATTAGTGTCTAAAAACCCTGAAAAGGAACCACTTGCTCACTGCTATTTTGTCACCACATCTGCTACTTGCAGAGCTCCACTCACTCCTATAAATATGGCCATGTTGCTTCTCAAGTTATTCATTCTCCTCCCATGAAAAGCACACACATACTACACACAAAACAACTAGCCCCCCACATTTGCATCTCTGGCTCCCACTGAGCAACCTGCAATGGCTTCTCCCCAATTCACAATGGCGTTCTTCTTCCTTGTCCTCCTTGCCTCATCTTCACCTTGTCTTGCTCGAGCTAGGATGATGATCCGAGGTGATCATCACCTACCACAACGGAATAGCAAGAGCAGTAGCAGTATCATCAGTACTACCAATACTACAACAAGCTCACCTCAGCAGTTGGTACAAGGAGTGGCAGTGCCATCGCCGCCGGCAACCGAGGTCGTCGTCGACCACCCTGAGAGCAACGGCGGCTGGATACCGGAGGGATCGGTGCCGAGCCCCGGCGTCGGCCACCATCCATAGATGATGGCGTGGCCACCATCCATAGATGATGGCGTGTCGTGTCGCATGTGCATGTGTATGTGTACCGTACGTACATACTTGTGTGTATATATATGGCTTATACACCCAACTAAAGATAGGTAGTATGTGCATGTCTGTGTATGCATATATATGGTGATTGATCAAGGGATGCCATGCTCTTTCTTGTTCTATATATGAGTAAACAAAATTTAAAGTTTCAAAGTGAATACAAGATATGAATAGATATGATCGCTTGAGTTTTCTATTGGGTGATGAATGGAGTGAGTGCCAACGTGTAAGTATGCTACGAGAGGCGACAGCGACATCAACAGATTGCGCCGGATTTGATTTCTGTATTGGAGTCATGTTCATGTCCCAGTGGCGCCACTATAGATATATTGACGCTTAATGGGAACTGGGGCACTTATATTGACATAAAGTAGTTTGTGAGGCGGTGTATTATGTATTACTACTTGCGAGTTTTGACCTGTCTAATGACATCATTTTCCTACTAATTCGGTTTAGATAAGAACAGAGTAAAAAAACATGGACTGTTTGGACAAACGTGTCAACATATTTATTTATTTTCTTCACAAGAAAAAACAAACACGCATGCACACTCACCCCTATGAATACACGTAAGCAACGCTACCCCATGAGCACCTCCGAGAGATTAAGCCGGAGATTAGCGAAGTCACCACAGGCGCCTCCGGGAACGTCGCCTACCACTGAAATAAAAGCGTCAGTTAAATCTTGAAATAAATTCGGGAAAATGCCACACCAATGCTGAGTCGAGGACTCAAAACTTGGTGGGTAGGTTCCACCACAAGAAACCTTACCAACCGATCTATGATCAATTCGCTACTGAATAGGTTTTGAATAGAAGCTCAAATATTCTTGGCGGAAAAACAAGGCCTATGTTTATTCTGAACGCACCCGTCTACCTCTCCTCTAACAATGGCCAAGCTCACGTCGGAAGCTCGATAGAAACAATGACAGAAAACATATAAATTAAAGGCGATACACAAGCAAAAGAGAAAGAAACTAGTCTCACACTACTACAGAACATGACATCACAAACGCCCCCCACATCACAAACGGTTCCAAGGCAGCTGGGCGTGCTAGCCGTTGGAACCGTTTGTGATGTGAGACATCACAAACGGTTCTCGTAAAAAACCGTTTGTGATGCTCCGGAGCATCATCACAAATGGTTTATAGGAAAAACTGTTTGTGATGCCGAGCACCATCACAAACGGTTTTTCCTACAAACCGTTTGTGATGGTGTGTACGATATACATTAAAACCACATTTTGAAGTAGTAAATCAATTCAAATCAAAACTCCCACTCACCAGGGAACAACATCTCTAATTGTTTCTGGACTTCCTCTTTGGTAAGCTGTCCACCTTCCACCGAAACCACAGCCATCTTCGAATCTTTCTTCACCCTCGGAAGAGGAGGACGAGGGATGTGGTAAAACCCTAGACCATGGACTGCATAACCAACAGCATAACCTACCGGCCTCGGCACCTTCAAGATCGGGCACTTATAATTCACGTGAACGTGACTATCACAAATAACTGAAATTTTTTAATTTGAATTTGTTTTACTAATGAAAAGTAAGTTTGTAGTTCTCAAAATTTGAAATTTGAGTTTTTTCAAATGACCTCAGATGAAGAAACAGTCAAAATAAGAGTTTTAGATCACAATAAGATATAAAACTTTGTAGTTGACAACCTTTTCATTTCAAATCATCCGGTCAACGAAAACTAAGTTTGAATGTTCTCAAATTTGAAATTCAAATTTTAGAAACGACCTCAGATGGAGAAACGACCAAAATAAGACTTGTAGATTTCAAAAAGTTATGAAACTTTGTAGTTGATAACTTTTTAATTTGACATTGTTTAGAGCCTCAAACAAGCCATTTACACTCGGTTTAGTATAATATGGTTGGAATCAGAACAGAATGTAGTCACAATTGAGAGTGTGGTGTAGTGGTAGAGGAGGTTACGCGCGAGCGAGAGGTCACGTGTTAAAATGGTGCGTGACTTTTTGGGAAAAAATGGTGTGACGAACCGGATTCTCAATGACGAGAACCCGACTCCCTGTACCCTCGAGATAGTCCCAGGAATAGCAGCTATCTCGTACAGAACTCATCTCAGTCGAATATCACTTCCATACAACGATAAAAGTTTCAATACATGACATTTATAAAAACTTAGCGACTGGTACAAGCCCTCTGGGCTAAATCGACAATAAGAAACATCTGCGCAGCGGTAGCTAGAACTTCAAGGTCCACTCCTCCACAGGCATCCTTGAGCGTAGCGCACACCCTTCAATCGTACCACCCGTCCTGGTTGAACTCGTGGTCGGGGTCTTCACCTGAGAACCCAAAGTCTGTCCCCAAGGAAATGGGACAGGTCCACGTCACCAACCATAATATGATGCAAGCTTTAAAGTGGCATATTCTAAAGATATAGAAATAATCAAGGTTCGAGCCAGGGTTTCCTTATGCAAGCAGCAGCAATAACCCAATATACATCTCATCACCAACTCCTGCTCACACACACATCCACTCCCCAAAACCAACCATCAGCCTCACATTTTCCCATCGGGCTCGTCCTGCCACGGCAGGTTCCCGCAAAACATCATCCACCAATCACCTTTCACTCTGTCTCTTATACACATCTAGATGTGTATAAGAGACAGCGTCAGCATGACGCCATGCTGACGTCAGCAGTGGGGTCCGCCTAGGATGACGCTGTCTCTTATACACATCTAGATGTGTATAAGAGACAGCGTCAGCATGACGCCATGCTGACGTCAGCAGTGGGGTCCGCCTAGGATGACGCTGTCTCTTATACACATCTAGATGTGTATAAGAGACAGCGTCAGCATGACGCCATGCTGACGTCAGCAGTGGGGTCCGCCTAGGATGACGCTGTCTCTTATACACATCTAGATGTGTATAAGAGACAGCGTCAGCATGACGCCATGCTGACGTCAGCAGTGGGGTCCGCCTAGGATGACGCTGTCTCTTATACACATCTAGATGTGTATAAGAGACAGCGTCAGCATGACGCCATGCTGACGTCAGCAGTGGGGTCCGCCTAGGATGACGCTGTCTCTTATACACATCTAGATGTGTATAAGAGACAGCGTCAGCATGACGCCATGCTGACGTCAGCAGTGGGGTCCGCCTAGGATGACGCTGTCTCTTATACACATCTAGATGTGTATAAGAGACAGCGTCAGCATGACGCCATGCTGACGTCAGCAGTGGGGTCCGCCTAGGATGACGCTGTCTCTTATACACATCTAGATGTGTATAAGAGACAGCGTCAGCATGACGCCATGCTGACGTCAGCAGTGGGGTCCGCCTAGGATGACGCTGTCTCTTATACACATCTAGATGTGTATAAGAGACAGCGTCAGCATGACGCCATGCTGACGTCAGCAGTGGGGTCCGCCTAGGATGACGCTGTCTCTTATACACATCTAGATGTGTATAAGAGACAGCGTCAGCATGACGCCATGCTGACGTCAGCAGTGGGGTCCGCCTAGGATGACGCTGTCTCTTATACACATCTAGATGTGTATAAGAGACAGCGTCAGCATGACGCCATGCTGACGTCAGCAGTGGGGTCCGCCTAGGATGACGCTGTCTCTTATACACATCTAGATGTGTATAAGAGACAGCGTCAGCATGACGCCATGCTGACGTCAGCAGTGGGGTCCGCCTAGGATGACGCTGTCTCTTATACACATCTAGATGTGTATAAGAGACAGCGTCAGCATGACGCCATGCTGACGTCAGCAGTGGGGTCCGCCTAGGATGACGTCAGCAGTGGGCCCTGCTGACGTCAGCGTTGACCGGTCAACGGTCAACGGGGTCAACGGTCAGCGGGTCAACTCTGGTCAGTGGGCCCCAGCTGTCAGTGACTCACAGAGTATGACAAGTGGGCCCCATACGTCAGCGTAGTTAAAAGAAAAAGAAAAAGAATTAAACGCTGGCTGGGCTGGAATTGGGCCGAAAGTGGCTGGGCCGGAAGAGTTTAGGGTGGTTAAACGGACTTAAACGCGAACAATAGGCCCACGAAGGGGTGGCTGTTGGTGCTGCTCTGGTGGACCAAGTCCACCGTGAACCGTGAGATGGGTTCACGTGAGCCGGGTGCACGGGATCAATCTGTGGTCGGTCGGGATTTTCTGTGGCCGGCTGTGTGGCGTGCGGGTGTGGTCCACGGTGTGGCTTCGCCACGACGCGACGCGACGCGCGCGCGACGCGCTCCAGAACGCGCCGGCGGCGACGGGCGTCGGCGGTTATCGCCGGAAACGGCTCGGCTCGGGCCAAGATCGATCGGGAATGCTCGGCCAAGTCTCGGGGGTTCGATTTGGTAGGTGAAAGGCGAACGATTGGGTGGTTAGGGGTGCTTCCGACGCGAGCAGTGGCGGTGCGGCCATGAACGCCGGCGAGCATCGACGGCGACCCGGTTTTCGCGTGCAACAGTGCTTGGTTTGGGTTGGCTTGCGCGCGTGCGGCTCCAGCGACTGCTGGGACGCTCCTAGGTGCGCATGCGCGGGCTCGTGGTCGCCCACGGCTGCGCATGGCCTCGGCGGTTGCGCGCGCGGCGAGCAGAGCTCTGCCGCGGCGGGCCTCGGCCTGCGGGTAAGAGACGACGGCGGGTTGCGGGTTGGCTGCAGTGGCACGAAGAGTCCCTACAGAAGACACGGCTCGATGGCCGGTGCACAGAAGGCTAGCAAGCGGCGGCGGCGGTGGAACTTGGCCGGAGACAGGGGAGAAAGGGGGAAACTCGGCGGCGCTCACCTAGGGGTCACGTTGAGGTACGCTGCAGCTCGGGGAAGGCTCGACGCGGTCTGGTGGTCCTCGTGCTTCTCCTCCCGTCCCTGGTTCGGCTTCTCCTCGGCGGCTCCACGGACGGCGGCGATCCGAGATTCGGTGGCGGCGTGGAGAAGATGCTCCGGCTTCTCTTCCCTTGCTCCTCTCCTCCACTACTCCTCCTCTGGTACTCCCTTCCCCTCTCCCCCTCTCGAATTGGAGACTGGTTACCCCAAAGGGGGGGGGCGGCGGCTTGAACAGGGAAGGAGGCCGGCGGGTCGATTTATAGGGCGTCGGCTAGGGTTCTTGGAGCACGGATGGCGAGATGGGAGTGCTCGAGCGGCTGCGGACACGCGGCGCGATCGCGACGGGCCGCACGGGGCTCGGGTGGTTGGGTCACGGGCGCGCGGCCGCGGAAGAGAGAGAGCGGCGAGAGGAAGACGATGACGCAGGGGAGAAGAAAAGGCTGACAGGCGGGGTCCGCCTGTCAGTGGAAGAGAGGGACGCGGCTGGGACGCGGTGAAGGGGCTGGGCCGAGCTGGGCCGAAAGGCCGGCTGGGCTTCTCGGGTTGCTGGCTCGGGAAGGAAGTTGGAGGGTGAAGGATGGACTCGGGCTTCGGGAATTCGGCCCACGAACAATTAAAAGGTTTGGAAATTAGTTTAGTCAATTAGAGTTTGAATTCAAATCTAGAATTTGAATTCAAACCAACCAAAAATTCAAATAAATCCAAATAAATCCAAATCACACTATTTCATCCTTAGCACTTCAAATTCAATTAAATCCAAATCACACTATTTCATCCTTAGCACTTCAAATTGATTTTAAATTTCCAAATTAAATTGCCTAGGAATTTAGGGAGCAAATAGATGACACTCTTATATGTTTGTTTGCATGCACACAATTCCACCAAAAATTTTTAAATTCGAATTTTTGCACTCAACAAATCCTATAGGAAATTTTTAGGGTTGTTACAAATGGCTTAGATGGTTGGTGGCCGGTTGGTGGTCTTCCCACATTAAAATAATTTTTTTGCTACTTTTTTGAGGTTTTTTGGTGTACTTGGCATCACAAACGGTTCGTAACACAAACCATTTGTAATGCCCCTTATCACAAACGGCCGTTTGTGATGTCGTTAGACATCACAAACGCTATATCACAAACGCCTAGCAAAACCGTTTGTGACGAGGGTTTAAAACCGTTTGTGATGTTGAATTCTGTAGTAGTGTCACGTCACAAGAGAATATTCAGAGGCTCCAATTGGAGCCACATGTTAATCCTTACTGGCCGTGCTAAAAAATAGATAAATTAATTATATAAATTGTCATAAAAATAAAAACATCCAACCATCAGTCCGGAGATTGTAATCAGCATTGTCATTGAATCTATTACATTTTAAAAAAAAATACTCACCTCTACCATTATAAAAATAACCTTATCTAAATTATTCACCTCTGCCGTTACGACAAATAACATAAAATAATAACTAATCTTCATCTTATTCCCCACACTTAATTGTGTCGTGATAAAAAAATCTAAAGTAACCTCCTAAATTTGTATTTAAATTGGCCACGCATCAAAATTACCTGCATTGTCATTGAATCTAAAGTAACTTCTAGGTTTGCATCAAAATTACCTGCATGCATCCACCATTATAAAAAAATATCCTAAAGTATGTTTCTAAATTGTCCATATCATTTGTGTCTCTGTTAATATTGAATATATTATCTTAAGATATACATGCAGAAAGGGTATGTCGTCACGTATGGATCATGTGCACAAATATGGAGAGGAAAGCTATGCGGACAGTGATTTTCATGTTACACACGTAATTCAAACTATACGGATTCAATCAAGTTAACCTGAAGAAGTTTGTCAACTGAAAATCGTGTCACTGCTGGTTCGGTATATGGCAATTTTTACATCGACTGTACAAGTTTTTCACTAGCTTATCATCAGTCGCACGTACAGGTCCACTACTGCTAATCAATCGTCTTGAAAGGAAGAAATGTGCAACTTGTTCACCAATAGTATGCATGATTGAGCAGCCAGGATCGTGCTGGGAGGGTCCTACGTGTACCCAAAAGTAGAAGGTAGCTAGCGTGCCATGAGTCGCACGCGTACGTACTAGGTCAAGCTTCCACGTGGCAATTTCTTGTGGCCTCAGCGGCCCAAACCAACTCAACATTCCTCTCTCTCTGTCTTGTCAAATCAAGCAAGTTCATAGAACCAGAGAACGGAAGGCATGCATATATATGAAGAACAGGAACCGACAGTGCACCACTCGATCGGGGGTTTTACATGGAGAGCACTTTTAATTATGAGATTTTGAAACCCATTTAAAATGTGATTGCGATGTGTACGCCTCACATATTTGACCAGGTCACAAAAGTTCACTCTCATGCGCTGCTGGCTCACACAAAGATTACACGCGCCTGCTGCCCTGCTGGCCTCCTCCCTGCTTCCCCTGGCCTATAAATACATGGCCAAGCTGCTCATATTCTCATAGTCATAGCCACACACAAACGCATGCAGTTTTCTCTCCTCTCCCAAAGTAGAGTACCAACAGGAGGCCGAGTAAAACAAGTCTCTCGATCGATAGCAAGCAGCTAGCTAATTAACTTGCCAAGACACTCCTATATTTGTTCAGAGTTGTGCGTCATGGCTTCCTCACACAGAATTGTGATCGCCCTGTTCGTGCTTCTCTTGTTGGCATCATCGCCATCCATGCTACAAGCTAGGATAATGGCGCCAAGTGACCATGCACGGGCAGATGATCAAGTTCATGCCAAGAAGAGTAGCATTGCTGCCACTCCGTCTTCTGAAGATTTGACAGGAGATATGGCGGCACCGCCGATGCCACCCTCACCGCCGTCCGGCAAGCCGGAGATGGCCGTCGCCAAGCGTTGGGGGACGACGACCCAGGTCGCCGACGGGTCCGTGCCGAGCCCAGGCGTAGGCCATAATTAAATACACATACACTGCTTCAATTCATTCCCATGAAATGTCGTCCCTAGGTATAGATATAAATAAAGCTAGGTATAGCTAGCTTATATAGGTGGGGAAGTGTACGTATCCAGGAGTATATGTTGTCAAAAGAGAATTAATTACTTAATATCATTACGTGCATATTGTAATCCTCTTGAGATATATAAATTAATTGTTGGCATGTCCTGACATAGGTTTTCATGCTACGAGAGATACTCCGTGTATGGCACTTTGCACAAGCTGAAGTGTGTCAATGTCGAGGATGCCTTCATGCCTAGAGATTCTCATCTACATAAATTGTGTTGAATCCATATATACATATATAGATGTTTGTACTGTTGGATTTACGTGTATTGTGTGTATATACACATGTGTGTGTATATAATCCTATATATGTAGTCTTATTTTGTGTTTCTACATATTTCAGGCAGGGAAGAACTCTACGTTTTATCCAATACCAACATTTCAGATCTTTTTTGCACTTTTCCTTTAAGAACATGCACTTGAGCCTTTTGGTCTTTTTTCTTTCCCTTTTTCACGCTCCTGCGCGTGGGTAGGCATAAAACCATCATCATCTCACGCTCGTCGTTCACCCGGCTCTACACGATCATCTTGTGCAACCAGGTCTCATCAGGAGCGTAATCTTCAGAAAAGATGAGGGCAATCTCAATATATAAATTCATGATGACAAATAATACGCCGCCGTCACTCGCATTTGGTCTCGCTATATAAGAAAACAGGACACGCCCTTGTCCTGAAGAGTACATACATACGTACGTGTGTACGTGGAAGCATCAGTCGCGTGTTTATTAAGGGGGCCGGATTAGAATCTTTACGTGCCAAACACTGAAGGGAGCCGGCAATTCGATATGTCAAAACACTGTACGTGGACGCATATTGATTTAGCATGCGCCGAATTCATAATATAGTTTAGCTTAATTCCAAACAGAACAAAATTTTGGAGCAAAATAGTTATGAGTACGTAGGAGTGTTAATTTCCCAACACGAGTGCTAAATATCAATATAGCCATTATTAGCTCGGAGTTTGCTAGGGCGCACGAAGCTTCCACGCGGCGCGTTGTGGTGGCCCGAGCCAGCAATACTCTCACAAAAAGTCTTTGGCTGAAAACTAAAGGCATGAATAAGTAACAGGGTAGTGCTCAAAATAGTACACTTTGCTAGCTAGGACAACTTTATAGGGAAAATGCAACGGTGTTGATGTCGTGTGCTCCACTAATTTTGACTACGCCACAAAATTAAACTTGTCACCGCCACGCAAACACATATACTTACTTGCTTGCTGGCCACTGCATCGCTCCCTTTCTCCTCACTTATAAATACATGTCTCGGTTGCTCACATTCTCATTGCATCAAGCATTCAAGCTCATATTAGCCCCTCACCAGCTCGATCACCTCTCTCAAGCAGACAGCCAAAACTCTCTTGATTTGTGATATCTGCCATCTTGCTTGGCTCGCTTTAGGTTATTGCAAAAACCTAGCTTGTCCATATATATGGCTGTCTCACACGCTGCCATTGTGATCGTCACCTTGCTTCTGTTGGCATCATCGCAGTCTCTCGTGCACGCGAGGATGATGCCAGCAGGGGATCATCCAGTACATGTGCATCCCGTGGTGAGCCGTGCTAGCACCAGTGCTTCTTCATCCTCGGTCTCTGAAGATCTCCTACAGGTGTTCACTGCGCCGCCGCCGACGCCGTGGGTACTGACCGACGACAAGCCGGAGATCGCCACGGCCAAGCGTAGGCTGATCATCCAGGCCGTCGCCGACGGATCGGTGCCGAGCCCCGGCGTTGGCCACCACCATTAGCTCGACTTCTTCTACACATATAGAGACTGATTTGCATATGTATATATGGTATATAAAATGCCTAGCACATAAAACTATATATAATGACCTGCATGCAAGCTAGTTTAATTTGCTAGCTAGCTATATACATGTATATGATATAAACACATAAACATATAGGGGATCGTTGCATTTGTTTCCTATATGTTGTATGTACTTGATTTGTATCTTATACTGTATGAGAAGAATAAATGATTATATCATCTTAATTTATATAATTGGCAGGGAGATTGGTTTATATGTATGCTTTCTTCCGATTTGCAGGATTATTTTAACCTAATCATCTCGATTTTACAAACAAGCAGCTTCGAATAATGGGTTTGATTTTGAAGTGTTTGGAATAATATTCCACCATTTCTCTTTTTCCTCGGGGATCCCCTGTGGGAATGAGGGTGAGGTCATGAGCTTGGCATAACAAGCAACTGATTGATGTCTATGTGCCGATATCCTGACCGAGAGACAACACATCTTTTCTTTTCCTCGTTTGTTTTAGGACCAAAACCTAACAATCTTGATGTATGGCCTGCTACGTTGGGAGACAACAACAATGAACAGCTAGTGGTTGTAAAGTATGATCAACTCTCCACGCGCTATTAAAATTATGTACAATTGTTTATGTTGGAGGTTCATCTGCAACAAATATCATTGCGTGAATATTGGCATTGTCAGGTAAATATCGCATTTTACAAAATAAGGTGCTGCAAAAGGAAAGGGGAATCATCTACCATTTGGTGTGTATTTGCATTTGTCTCAGTCCCAACTTATCGTTGTCCCAATTTGTGTCTATGGTCTAAAGAATCAGTAAATTAGGGGAAAAAGTCACTGTACTTTAAAGGTAACCTAATAAAGTTTTGCTATCCATAACATATCCATGCCATGGTCATCCCAGTTTTGTAGGGGTTCACTGAGATGAAAACTTTTCCTGTGATGCGAAATATTTTCTTATCTCTTTAGTTGTTTAATTTGGTTTGTTTTTGTTTGGTTTTATATTTTAGAAACAATTAATGTCCATGTGTAATATCCGAGTTGGTAATCATGTATGTTGTCTGTTCATGGTTGTTCTATGTGTATTGCCTTGTTCCGTGTGGTTTGGTGTTGGGTATGGGTGTTTATTGTTGTAATTAAACTATCTTCCTCTCAATGAAATATTACATGCATCACCTAAAAAATAAAAATATTTTTTTCTTTTTTCTCTTTTTATAGGGATGACCAAGGTATTTTTTCTTGGACAAAAGATCTTGGATTAAGTGGACATTGGGTCATCCATGCATCACAATTAAGTGACATAAATCTTGGATATGTTTTAAGTCATGGTAAAACAAGAGAGGGAACTTGACTAAAAACATATGCATGTGCATTGGCTTTGTTTGCAATTTCCTACAAAGGTGCAGTAAATTAAATTAATATTTGAGGAAGATACGAGTTGATAACTTCTCATATCTGATAACAACCATAGCATAGTATTATGAGATGTTCTGTAACTAGACTATGTATATATCAACATGAAAAAATGACACTCGTAGCGTAATAATTATGCTACATTGCCTACATAGCCAAGAAAACCAGTTACTAAACATTATCTTTTTTAGGCGTTAGTGAAACATTATCTCAGTTATTGCATGAAAACATTTCCACATGTTCGATCGAAACATATTTAACCAATTAACAGTTCGTCGCCAAATTTAATTATCTGGCGTAAAATGTCATGTTCAAAGCTACAAGACAAATTGTACGCCACGTTACCAAGTTCTTGTTCCGAAATAATAAGTGGCAAATTATGCATGGTCAAAAGTGGTCCACAAAGTGCTACAAGAGTTTAGTGATTTGGTGCAAACACTTGCCAACGCACCAGGCCACCTGATCGAGAGATCGCTGTCTCTCAATCATAGTAACCAAATAACTGAGGCCGTCCAAATTGGCAACCAATTGCCAGGTTTCGGACTCCTACGCTACGCATGCAGCACATTCCTCTCACTATTTAGTGAAGTGCCTTACATCCAGGCTTTAGCTAGCCGACATCACATACTGATCGCCCATTTCACATTAGATCATAGTACCCCTTTAACTAATTTTAGCATTAAGCATGCATGCGTCACACGCTTAATTTAATTTATTCTTTTGTTTTCTTTTCAGTGATTTTGTGGGACGCTGCTAACCGTTGGAGGTGGGCCTTTTGTGCTCACTAGTCGGCGTGCTTTCTAGCCGATGATTGAAAGGCGTCATCTCGGAGAATATCCATGCCTTGTGACAATGGCGACCACGCTTGTACTGTACAAAAGTTTCAGGTTACATGTTCATCTACCGGAACTTGGCTGACACGTGTAGTGCGATTTTTAGCAACCATATGCTAGGAACCACATAAATTAGCTCCACTAATATCTTTTGGTTTCAAGATCAAACTCCACTGAACGCTGGAGATCAAAAGGTCGGTTATGACTTATGACGCGGGACCTTTCTGTTGTTCTCCCAACAATGTAATAGAATCAACCGAAAAGATCCAATTAATAGTTTCTAAATGGAGTTTTGGTGATCATAGCTAGCACAATATTCATCATATATCTACATATGCATGCAAGTAGAACTGAAGTTCGAGAGTTCAACTTGTGCTATTCCTATATCGTCTGGTTTACTTTTTTTTCCCTAGGAGAAATGACAACTTTGCCTTTTTATTTTAAAAAGATCTAATGCTGCTTATGTCTATACTACATGCAGCATGCTCGATGCATATGATTTGAACATTTTGAAACAAATAAAATGCGAAACATTATCTCAGTTATTGCATGAAAACATTTCCACATGTTCGATCGAAACATATTTAACCAATTAACAGTTCGTCGCCAAATTTAATTATCTGGCGTAAAATGTCATGTTCAAAGCTACAAGACAAATTGTACGCCACGTTACCAAGTTCTTGTTCCGAAATAATAAGTGGCAAATTATGCATGGTCAAAAGTGGTCCACAAAGTGCTACAAGAGTTTAGTGATTTGGTGCAAACACTTGCCAACGCACCAGGCCACCTGATCGAGAGATCGCTGTCTCTCAATCATAGTAACCAAATAACTGAGGCCGTCCAAATTGGCAACCAATTGCCAGGTTTCGGACTCCTACGCTACGCATGCAGCACATTCCTCTCACTATTTAGTGAAGTGCCTTACATCCAGGCTTTAGCTAGCCGACATCACATACTGATCGCCCATTTCACACATTAGATCATACCCCTTTAACTAATTTTAGCATTAAGCATGCATGCGTCACGCTTAATTAATTTTAATTTATTCTTTTGGTTTTTTTCAGTGATTTTGTGGGACGCTGCTAACCGTTGGAGGTGGGCCTTTTGTGCTCACTAGTCGGCGTGCTTTCTAGCTGATGATTGAAAGGCGTCATCTCAGAGAATAATTCCATGCCTTGTGACAATGGCGACCACGCTTGTACGTACTGTGCAAAAGTTTCAGGTTACATATGTTCATCCACCGGAACTTAGCTGACACGTGTAGTGCAATTTTGAGCAACCATATGCTAGGAACCACATAAATTAGCTCCACTAATATCTTTTGGTTTCAAGATCAAGCTCCACTGAACGCTGGAGATCAAAAGGTAATTAGATATCTTTTAATGTATCAGTACGTTGATGTGCGATGCACTTGATCTTTTTTTTTGCCTTCTATTTCTTTTATGTTGCAAGGTCGGTTATGACTTATGACGCGGGACCTTTCTGTTGTTCTCCCAACAATGTAATAGAATCAACCGAAAAGATTCAATATAATTGATAGTTTCTAAATGGAGTTTTGGTGAGCATAGCTAGCACAATAGTCATCTCCTACGTATGCATGCAAGTACGTAGAACTGATGTTCGAGAGTTCGACTTTGTGCTATTCCAATATCGTCTGATTTATTTTTTCCCCTAGGAGAAATGAAAACTTTTCCTTTTTATTTTACTTAAAAAGATCTAACGCTTATGTCTATATTAGATGCAGCACGATCGATGCATGTGATTTGAACATTTTGAAACAAATAAAATGCTCACACATGCTGGTCATTAGAATAGATGATGTCGTTATGGACGTTGACAAGAAGAGAGCAAATTAATTAATTTTGGAGAGAAGCTCAGAGTACAGTATCGTTATGTCACTGTGTCTTTCAGACTCCAAATTGCAATGATGTAAAATTAAACAAATTCTTGGCCCTGATTCTTTCGAACTAATTTACCGTCATATATATATATATATGCGTATCCTTTATGAGTGGACAATCAGCTATAGGACATGACACAGCCTGTGCACTTTTAAAGGAACCGAATAATAGAGAGCCGCCATGGTTGACTGCAAGAATGAATTAGCTAGGGGCAAACTGAAGTTAGCAAGGCTATTGCTTGAATTGAACTTCTCTTTTTTCAGTTGTTCTACTAATGTATGTGGCAGAATCATGAGCTACAAGGGTTTTGAGATCTTGGATCATACCATATGTTATTTTTTGTACATCAGCTCCAAATTAAAACAAGTCCACAAAAGCTCGAACCATTTTGTATTTTGGTACACGCGCTTATAAACTATGCCGTGCTTTCTCTTATTTTGGGATTATTGTGTCGGAATATTACTGTGTAACTGCATACTTGTTTTTAAATTATACATTTTAAAAACTTATAACTCAAACATACCACGTGGTTAAGGAAGTTTTGGAGAAATAAAAGTGAATAAATTAATTATTGATATTTTAACCGTGTGTTTACATGAGTCCTACACAAAATGCACCCACTACTTTGAGTTGGACTTTGGGCACCTGAACCGTCCTAATCAGCCAGACGGCCATAGCTTGGTGATTGGAAGCTATAAGGTGTGCGGAGCTGCATATGACACCAAAATCGTGTCGCATCAAATTTGGCCACTGTCCAAAGCATCATAGTTGAGTGGTTATTATTCCCACTGAGATATGATGTTTGATTTAATTATTAGTTCCAATTAATCGCGCACCACACACAATAACCACACATTGATGTTGCCATCCTCAAGCTTATGACACCAAATTTGTACGTGGAAGAGAGATATTATTCTCACATTTGCTCCATGAGCTTATGAGGATGTTGTTAGTTGGACACTAAATTTGTGTTAGGTAGTTAGGGCCTACGCAAAGAAAAATGGCTCCAACCTGAATGTAATTTAGTTGGTTAGGTTTATTACGATGGAAGTTGTCCACCTAGCTAGCAGGTTCGACTCTCTGACTCAACGCGGATACTTGTATTATGAAGAAATATTATTTCAGCAGTAGGCAATGTACATCTGGATACCGAGGCGTCTGTAATGACACTCTTTCAATCTCAAGATGTATTTGTCTAGTCTCTCAGATATTATCATATTACTGAGTGTTTCATGTATGAGTGCGCACGTTTTTATTACGATTCAAAAATGAAATATTGAGTTTTTTTCCCTTGTGTTACGCTTTCAGTGACTGCAGATTTATACAGGGAAAAGGAACGGCAAAAAATTGAGCTTGGCAGGAAATTAAATTATACGCAGTATTGATGATGGGGCGAATTTGGCCGGAAAATACGAGACACGGGCCCACGGGGTGCTTTCCGATACGCTTCCGGTTCAGGCCCATCTCGTGCTTGCCGAATTTCCCGCACGTTGGGCCGTCTAGCGGATCGCCAGGCAGCAGGTGGTGACCCAATCTCCCCAGCAGCATTCATTCAGGCCCAACCAATGGATGCTGCTGCTGGCTGTACCTTGTATACGTAGGCCCACGAGGAAAAAATTGGAAAAAAAAATACGGCCTACGAGGCAGAAGGAAGAAAGAGAGCACCGGTCCAGCTAGGCTGAACGGCCCACTGACTGAATCGCGGGGGCAGAGCTTAGTTGAGATTATTATATGGGCTACTACTCCGGTACAGTATTGACGCAGATATGTGCCGGTCACTAAACAAGCTTATAAAGTACTAAAAAAAGTGACAACTTAAAATTGGTTATGAACACGTAATCTCCACTGATTAAACAGTGAATTCGGTGCTGTTTATAGGCGTCAGTAGAGCTTATTTTGAAAGACTGGCACTCTTAATTTGTTTGGTCGTGCTCCGCCTCTGGCGTGCCTCAACTACCTCAATTTCACGGAGACAAGACAAGTATAAATAAAAAACAAATTCATATTTGGGAAAGTTACTGCGTAATTGCATACTACTAGTGTGCTTTGCAACCGAAGCTGAGACTTGCAGTGGCACACCGACGAGAGCCGGTGAGGAAGACACGTACGTGTGCCGCCCGTCGAGCCAACGCGCAAGGAAACGCCACGCCACCGAATGTGGTGGATTTTGGGTCGCCGGACGCCCTATTCGTCCGTCGCTGACGGTATTTGTCTCTCAGCAGCACAAACCATCACCGGTCACCGACGAGTCAGTATATTTTTCAGCATCAGTCACCAGTCAGTCGAACGTGGTCGGAGACACGCGCGGTCTGCCGTCGCCGCACGATGGGTCACAGCGTCGGCAACGGCGACGGCGACGGCGAGGTTTCCTGGAACGCGGAAGGAAATGCCGAGGCTTCCATGACGCCACACGCGGGCGCGGCCGGTCGGTGGGTGCGGGTGGATATGGAGTTGGACGACGGCTGGCACGGTCGGGTAGCCGCCGACCCGAGGCGCCAGCCGGCTTCATGTACGTATCTTCCGACATCCCACGGTTTGAATCGCGCGTGGATTTGGATTTGGCACGGATTCAGGGCGCACGCACATCGGGCCCGGATTCCAGAGCTGTGCTTCAGCCCACTGCAGCATCCTCATCCATCGCATTCAGGGAGGCTATGGGCCTGACCGCCCGAGGATCCCTGATGTGGGCCCTGAGCTATAATAAACTTTGATGTGGGCTCCTTGGAGCGACAAAAAGGACCAGGGGAACAGCTGGGATTATTCCCCTCAAGAAAAGATGAAGGAATGAACTGCAAAAAAAAGAGGGCGAAAGGAGAAAAGAAACGAAAAGCACTACAATACGCTACAGTGTCTGATGCGACTTTTTCACCTCCTTTTCACCCTCTTTCGAGGAACTAAACACACCCAATATTGGTTTTCTGATGAATTGTTAGTACAAGTCAGACACGTACATACACATTCATGCAAAGCAAAGGCTCACGACCGGCTGATGGTAACTCGAATCAATGGAGGAAAGCAATGTACGTAGTGCTTGTGTAATTCGAACGTGGGCCGTGGAGTAGATCTGTGGACAAAAGCAAAACAAAAAAGGGTGCCGCCCTTTCTTTGTTGATCGGCGTTGGCAATAGCTGCCAAAGCCAAACCTCTCTCTGCTCCACCTCCACATCGCTGCCGGCCTTTTGGTCCCATGTATCCCCATGCTACCTGGATCTCACTCACTCACTCACTCACTCTAGCTGCATCGCATTGCCCCCACAGCTCCACTGTAGCGCATGTGGGCGCCGAGCCGCTCACCGCCGCCGGAGACGAAACGGACGCCGCCGCACCGCAAGCGACGCGCCCATGGATACCAAGATGGGGGGAGGGGCCTCGCAGATCAATCCGACCGGCCGTCTCTGCCCATGTGTTGCGGCACGCCACACAGATTCAGCTGTCCCAGCCCGGCCTGGCCTACATGGATGGAGTGGAGCTCATGTGCGTGCGTGCCTCCTTTTCAGACTTTTGGCCCGGCCGTGGGTGGTGCACGTTGGACAAGGAGAATGTGCGTGCATTCCCGATCTGGATACATTACATTACATACTTCCATCTCGATCCATACGTACATATACGAAAATGGGAACATATCCCAGGTGGGTTGGCACATACTCAACGCCGTTGCTGCGCAGCTTTTCCTGCCACCCTTAAACCTCACGGCCGGGGATCTCGCCGCCGTCCGACGTGCGGCTTGCGAACAAGGCCGCTGCCGCCGGTCATCGTCGCCGTCACGCCCGTTGCTCGGGGCGGGAGAGGTACACGCGGCACTGGATCACCGTCCGCCCGACCTTGAACCCCGGCACCACGGTGAACCCGACCGCGAGCTGCCCGTCCGCCGGCGCCAAAGCTGCCGTCCCGCAGCCGCCGTCGGGCTCGCCGGCGCTGACGCTCTCCATGAACACCTCCGAGAACCGGTCCCCGGGCCGCGCCTGGAACACGGACGCGGCGCCGTCGAACGCCCAGAACAGGCAGTGCAGCAGCCACACGCGCCGCGCCATCTCCGCGAGCTCCCCGAACCACGCAGTCCGCGGGAACGATCCGCCGCGGCGCTGCCCGGCGCCCCCGCCGCCGCGGAAGAACGCCGCCTCCATCCGCTCGTGCACCACCGACAGGTACCTGTCCCTAACGAACTCGCGGAGCGCGCCCCACCGCTCACCGTTGCCCGTCGCGTCCAGGAACTCCGCGGCCGGCGCCGACTTGAGCGCCGCGAACTCCTCGAAGAAGCGGCGGCGGTCGTGGGAGCCCCGCCCGTGGAGGGAGCTCAGCCCGAAGTCCTTGCGGTGGAATCCGGCGAACATCTTGAGCGCCACGTAGGACTCGAGCGCGAACCTGGCGTCCCCGGCCGGGTCCCGCAGCGCGGCGCCCGGGTGCACGGCGGCGGCGGCGGCCGCGGTGTCCCACCCGGCGGCCCGCATCCCGTCGAGCATCGTTACGGCGAAGCCCCGGACGGACCTGGCGGCGTGCCGCAGCGCGGTGAGGAAGTGGGTGGCGTTGAGCCCGGAGAGGTGGAGGCCGTCGAGCGCCGCCAGGGTGCGGCCCGGGTGGGCGCGCTCCTCCATGGCGCGCGCGGCGCGGAGCTCCCCCGCGAGCGCGTCGCGGGCGCGCTCCGCCTCGGCGTCCCGCGCACGGAGCTCGGCCTCCAGCTTCCGCGCCGTGATCTCGTAGGTCCGGAGCAGGTGCCGCTGCTCGTCGGCGTGCGCCGCAAGCGCCGCCGCGCTCCGGGCCGCGGACGCCGGGTCCCTGGCGTAGCGCCGCTTGAGGTCCGACAGCTTGGTGAGCTCCGCCACCAGCCTGGCGTCCGCCGCCTGGATCGCCTCGGCGTCGTAGGGGTGCTGCGCAAGCTGCAGCTGCGCGTACGTCGCCTTCACCGCGGACGCCCCGGCGAAGAGGCTCGCCACGAACGCGTGCTTCGCGGCGTCCTCCGGAGACAGCTGCGGCGGCTGTGTCTGCGACGGCGCCTGCGCCTGCGGCGAGGAAGACACGTACGTGTGCCGCCCGTGGCGTTCTTGAACAGGGCGTCGAGCGTGTACGCGGCGGCCAGGTTGCCGGAGAGCTTGAGCTTGCTGAGCGAGTTGATGGAGCTGTCGAGCGAGTCGTCGAACTCGTCGCCGGCGACGGAGTACGCCATCCCAGCGCCCGCCGGGGTGCGCTTGCGGCGGAGGAGCCTGGCCAGCCTCCGCGCGATGCCGCCCGTCCGCTTCTGCGGCGGCGCGGCCGCTGTCATCGTCTCCATTGCTCTCTCACTGTCTCACAGAGTGAGCTCTCACTCTCCTTGCTAGCTGAGCTTCTCCTCTTCTAGTTCTAGCTGGAGGGGAATGGGACGGAGTAGATTAATATTAATCAGCAGAAGAATAATTAGAGGGGGTGGTATGCAGGGTATGGTACGGTAATATAATATCCTACGAGATTAATTAGTTGAATAATTAAGGATGCTGTCGTGACTGAATAAATATAGTATAATCAAGTGTGTCTGTCGTCTCAAGTACGGATGGCGGAGGTGTTTTCGGTTGTTTAATAATTTAATTAAATGTCGGGGTTTTGCTTAGGAGGCCGGGAGGCACACCAACACCACCGGCGTCCGGCGGCATGAATGATTATTCCCTCCTGCTCATCTTGAGCTTTTACAGAACATTGGATGCGGATTCCTGATTTGATGCGTAGAAAGAAATGTTCCGGGGAATTTTTAAGGTTGCAAGTATTCTTTCAGTAAGTAGGAGTATATATAAAAACATATATACCAACAAGGAACCAACTGGGAAATCAATGCTAGTATATAACATATTATTGTACGCCCATGTTGCACCCGGTTCTGTATCCTGGAATCCTATGCAAAATGTTTGCTGTTTGCATTTTTAAAATGGAACAAATGGGATAGTTCATTTGGAAATGTTTTGCCAAATGAACGAGAAACTTCGTGTACATATATTTTTCCACGAAGCTAACATTAGCATGTAGACGACGCTCTCAACATCTGATGCATTTTAGCATGTAGATCTGTCCTGTTGCTAACGTTCGAAAACAAGCAAGCAACCCCTTTTTTTTCCAACAAAAAGTCAAGTGAGCAGTAAGCAGTACAGGCAGTACACTACCCCCACAACATCCAACAGTTAATTAAACGGCTGAATCATAGGCAAGCAACCAAATGGGGCGGGACACATTCATTCGATCGGAATCAATGCGCCGGGCCCACTGGTCAGCCGCTGCCGATGTGGCAAGAAGCAAAAGCATTCACGTTGTGCTGAGAGAAAAATACTGCTGACTGAATGGTGGCTGGTACTGGTTCACACGACAAATTCACACGACTGAAAGAAATGTCATGGCCTACATATATATACATTGCAGGAAATAGTACACGAGACCTCTCATCGGTGATAATGGCATACATTAGCAATGATGATCAATAAGCTAAATATTGCCGTTCAAACATTGGTGTAGTATACGTGGTCTTTCTTTTTCCAAGTTGAGATTAATTTCTTGTATAGTCAAATCACCCAAAGAAAAAGTCCAAGAACAAAGTTGTACTCTCCCTGTCTTTCTTTTCCATCGCTATCAATTCGAGAACCTACAAAAAAGAGCATACTACTAACAAGGCAGTAAGATAAGCTAAGACAGGGACTCTTTGGCTTTTGTTACATGACCAACAGCAACTAACATATATAGGGAACAATGTACGCTGACAGTTTAGCTTTGGAGGCTTGTTTAGACGATCTATGTGTTAGGTCTACCACACACCCGTAGGAAATGGGGCGCAAATGAATTAGAGCTTTGCTGTTTGCCCCCATTCCCGGGGAGTGTCTTGGTTTGTTTGATTCCCCCGATGCTCCTCCTACTCCTAAAGTTTGTAATGTAGGCCGACATCTCGTATCCTAGCTACTAGCTAGCAGCTTATATATATGCATGCTCGCTAACTTGTGCTCTGGTTATTTTAGGCTCGCTCCTCCCATGAAAAATACAGTATAATTAGAATGCCCAATGTGTTGATCGTGAGAGAGAGCCCAATTAGGGTTGGTTCGAGCTCAGGTGATAGAGCCATGGTTAGGATTTGGGCTTGGGTTTTGGTGTGTTTATATATATCCAATCCAAGCTTGGTCATGGAAGCAATGACTCTGAAGTATGTGAACTCTGAAGTTTAGGCCTTGTTTAGATCTCAAATTTGGGTGCTAAATTTGGGGGTACGATGTCACTTCGTAATCATTGCGTCACTGTAGCATTTCGTTTGTATGTATGGAAAATTATCCAAAAATTGATTAATTAGGCTCAAAATGTTCGTCTCGCAAAGTATAACATTGTGCAATTAGTTTTTGATTTCATCTACATTTAGTACTTCATGCATGTTATGACATTTTGATGTGATGTGAATCTTCTTTTTGCATAGTGAACTTTGGGGTAGAATTTGAGATCTAAACAAGGGCAGATCCAAAATATGGGGGTGGTGATTTGGGGGTTTGGGTCACTTCGTAATCATTGCGCCACTGTAACATTTCGTTTGTATGTGTGAAAAATTATCCAAAAATTGATTAATTAGGCTCAAAATGTTCGTCTCGCGGAGTACAACAAAACTGTGCAGTTAATTTTTTATTTTATCTACATTTAGTACTCCATGTATGGCCCGATATTTTGATGTGATGAGAATCTTCCTTTTGTATTGTGAACTTTGAAGTTGCTTTTTGGAACTAAACGAGGGCTTAGCTTCTCCCAGCTCAAAATGAACTTCATATGAAGACAGACCGCCATGAAAGTTGATGCCTTCATGATACAGTGTTCCTAGATCTTTGAGCTCTGTCTAAACAAGATTTGAATAGACCACTGTATCTTTCAGGGGTTGGAAACTGGAAGATCGAGCTCCTAAATTACTGGAGCCTTGCGACACTCCTCGATCGGCTAATGGGATCTCATGCTCAAGCTTCACCATTGGCAGGTCTTGTCTTGGATCCTCTTGGACGCGACGCGACGGCCAAGATATGGCTGGGCGCACGAGACACGCACATAGAAAAATCACCAGCCCGTACGTGCTGCCGAGAAAGATGCCGTATGACCGACCCATTGCCACTGCTTATTCTTCAGAGCCGGGCCCCCACCATTGACGCATCTCTTTCTCTGAACTCGATCTGCAGTACATTGCATGCTGCAGAAAACGCAGGGCGACGACGATCAGAGATCACGTGCAATGGCAGCCGTTCCTCGTCAGATCGTGTTCTCGTCTCGTGCTGCTGCTAGAGAAAGGCCGGGGCACGGAATTAGGGCAGAAGAATCAAATGTGTTGATGGTATAAAGGATCTCGGATCACAGCTTAGCCGTGGCTTGTGCATGCACGGCGTATCAGTAAACACAGTTCGCCGGCTGTTCATCTACCACCGCCCATGTTCATACTGACAGAGGGATATGATCACCGGCCGGCGACTTGACTTGATCATGGGCATCCATAGCTCATTTTTCTCCCACTCTGCAACTGGCCGGTTCAGTGAACCCAGAAACTATTGCCATGCATGCATGGTTTTTCTTTGCTCTTTTATCGCTGCAACAAAAATAAAATAACGCAAGTACGTTCATTTTGTGAACGGTAAGTCGGATCCTATGAGATCGATTAGTTTAGAGTCAGTTAATACTGCCTGTACATTTCACTGTGGGTACGGTGCGGTGCGGTTAGCAAGCAACGGAAAAAGTATGTACGTACTACTCCGTATTTGTAAGGTGATCGAGATCCAAACACCTCAATAATTTCGCAAGCTTGCTTTATGACGCACACTGCACATACTGTCGCACGTACGCGTCTCAAATGTGCACCTCCCTTTTGCTGTCAAATCACGGCTCTTTGGGGACCCTTTTTAAGAACCGAACATGTATTTGAGGCCACGCAGCGTGGCGAGCATTTGCAAATACAAATCCCCATGGCCCCGGAAATTTAATCATATCTGCGGTACAGATAAGTACATACTATACTAGTATAATCCACGTGAATTCTTTTTAAAGGTTAAAAGGCTGCCGGTGATGGTGATTGGCCTCCTGATTTGCGTGGAAGTAGATGTAAACTTGTTATCTACTCTAGATCATTTCCATGGACAAGAGTTGTTGGGCATTGCACCGTCAGCCTTTTGTTTTCTTTTCCTTTACTTGTACTTTTTTGGATCATGACATGCACATGTTCTCGGAAATTAAAATACTTTTGAATAACATATTCTCAAAATATATTATCTGACTTTTTGTGTACACGTTCTCAGATATTTTTCTGACTTTAAGAAAAGGTATATTATTGTATTTTTTCATAAGTATTGGTGTACAATATGAAACAATCCTTTGATTTAGTTTAGTGTTGATTTGTTAAAAAATAATCATAATAATATGCAATTGATATATATATATGGGGAACTTTTTTCACGTTATCTAAAAAAATTGGAGAATGTTTCTTGCAGTTGAATCATGTGGACAATAATATTTCTGATCGAACCCTTTGGAACACAGGATTGTATCTCCATATAGCTCATACAAAATTCCTATGACTTGATTTATATTTCATTATACTTTTTGAGGGATGCGGGGATGAGGTCTGCTTTCTGAGAGTTTACCGCGTTTCATGCCTTATCCGTTCAAATTATTGTGTATGTTTTTCTGCTCCTGTACTGTTTTCATTCCTGAGCTCCATAGAGTGTCCTATAGATGAACAACTACTTAAAAAATCTTTCTTTAAATGAGAAAAAGGAAAACCTGATATCGAAATAAACATCAATGTTGATGTTCCTAAATTAAAATCATGGATGTACTATGAATACACGATGTCTCCTGCTTGCGACATGCACGTGTAGATTATATATAAATACGAAAATGGAGAGCAGGGCAATTCTGGGCCTGGTGACAGTTTGGGCCTTTGTGGGGCCACAGACGTCAGTGTTTGGCAGTTTACAGAACTGAAAACTCACTGTTAACAATTGACATGATGTATGCATGGAGGAGAATGCTGTGCTTTTGGATGCTTATCATTCACTGAAAATCTTATTAATCTATTAGTTTGTTTATTGATTCTTTATTGCAAAAAAATGCTAATTTACTATTACCACTACCATCAATTCTCTAGCAGGAAATCAGGTGTGGAGCCTTCCCTACCGGTTGGAGTAAAAAACATAGTAGTGTCAAGATAAGGATATCTATGTTACCATTCATGGTCTGCGAAAAGCAATAATTTTGTTGGCATGATTTGGTCGAGAAGGCCTGCATAAGTGTCATCAATTGAGGAAACACGCCGCTGCAAGTACACAAAACATCAGTAATCTAAAAAAGGTTAAAACATATCATGTGATGATTGAGCGCTGAACAATGTTGAGCACGTAACCCCTACTTTTCTTACAGTTTACTCCTCCGTTCTAACAACCCTCAGTTATCCGTATATGATTCCCATTCACAGCAATTGGACTCGTCACTCTTGTAAGCTGATTATTATTGCCCCTAGCTGATGGCGTTAGGGTTACTTTGCAAATTGGCAATGTAAAAAAAAGTGATGAAACAAGCCGAAATGGAAAAAAGGTTGCGCCAATCAAAATCGTAGGTCGCTTCAAAGATAAAAGCAAAATTTGTCCTAATTCTTATAAATCAAACTGTCTTTCTTAGAAATCATCTAGCTAATCCATCATTCTTCAAAGCTGATCAGAGTGTAAAAGTTAAGCAGTAAGAATGTTTTGGAAGAGACTAATCTATATAACATATATAGATGCACCACACCAAAAAGTCATTAATTTTATTTCTCTCAACATGCAGGCTATCCACGTCATATATGAAACCACTATATCATACAACACGTCACCATCCATTGGGATCATCTATTTATGTCTTTCATCGATTTTTCTATGACTAATAGCATCCACGCATGGAATTCATTAGTCTTTGCGAGTACAATGCTATAAAATTCCCACAATAGAAATACATGGATGATCAATCATTTAATAACCGTTCTTTCTCAATAAAATAAACATGTTTCCATGTATAATGTCGTTTGCAAAAGAATATTGTCATGCCATCATCTTAATATTTCTACTTTCAATTTCACCTTAAAATTTTGTTTAAAAAATTACCGCAACATCGCGCGGGGTATCACCTAGTTATTAACATAGAGCAACCACTTGAATGCGTGTTGACTGCCGCTATTTTTTTTTGGGTTTGGGAATGGTCTATGCCTTGTTACAAATCTTTATATTTGAGAAAAATTGTAAAGAAATACAATTGTCATCAGCTATTTGTAAAAATGCTGAAAATTCTGGAAGATCTTGTAGTGTGCTAAACCTCATTGACTTTCCTTGTGACTCCCTATTTCGATGAGGAAACAGGATTGCTGCATAATCTTATGATTTAATTTCTGGGGCCATGGGGATTTATTTTGTGATAAACTTTTGATCAAAGTCCACGGAGACATTTTGACCTCAGATTGCCAATATCGTTTTTTAATCCCCGGGACATTATAGCCGATAACCAAACATGGCAAGTATCATGGAGTTCGACCCTTTTTTAGCCTATGATATAAACTGGGCCCAATAGTTCGAGCTGGGCTGCTTGGCCAGTTCAACACGCAGATACAGAGCCCAATTTGCGTGTTGGCAACAAAAAGCCTGTGTCCAGCCTCCAGCAGCCCGCCGCCGCCGCCATGGCCGGCAAGAAGTTCTCGTCGTGCTCGTGCCAGCTCACCGCCGCCCTCAGCCGTGAACAGGACCCGGACGCGGCGCTCCGCCTCTTCCTCAAACCGCCGAACGCCACGCGGTCCTCCACATTCCGCCACTGCCTCCGCTGCTATGATGTCATCGTCTCCAAGCTCGCCGCCGCGCGCCTCTTCCCCGCCATGGAGTCCATCCTCTCCCGCCTCCCGCCCCATACCGACACCTCCTCCGGTCCAGGGCCCCGCGAGAACCTCCTCTGCCGCGTCATCTCCGCCTACGGCCGCGCCCGCCTCCCCGCCGCCGCGTACCGCGCCTTCGCGCACCCGGCCTTCCCGGGGCCCCGCACCGCTCACGCCCTCAACAGCCTCCTCCACGCCCTGCTCGACTGCCGCTCCCCGCTCCGCGACCTCCTCGCCGTCTGCCGCGACGCCGGCGTCCCGGCCAACGCGTGCACCTACAACACCCTCATGCGCGCCTGCTGCATTTGCTGTTCTTGATGACATGCAGAAGTGTGGGTGCAAGCCCGGTGCGGTGACCTATAATACATTGGTTGCGGGTCTCTGCAAGTTGGGACGGTGGCGGGATGCGAATCAACTGGTTGAAGATATGCCGAGGCGGGGTTGCCCTCCGGATGTGGTGACCTACAGAATGCTCTTTGACGGGTTGTGTGCTGCCGGTGAGTTTCATGAGGCGAACAGGGTTTTGTGTGAGATGGTTTTCAAGGGTTTTGCACCGAGCAAGGATGGCGCGTGCAAGTTTGTTGAGGGGATTGGGAAGAAAGGAGATGCAGTGTCACTGGAGTTGGTGTTGTTTCGACTGGCAAAGGTGAATGCTTTGGAGTCAAGTGGATGGGAGAAAGCTGTGAGTGGTGTGCTGAATGATCCTGCAGAGATGAGGATAGAGAAGCAGATAGCTTCTGTAAGATTTGCTTGATTAGATATCTTCATGCATTTGATTAGTGGCAATTACAATTGTACAAATACGGTTAGTTTCATAGCTGGTGCACGCATATTTGGATCATCGATACACTTTCAATAGCAGGAAATCATAAATTCAAATTCGGTCTTATGCATGGACGGTATGCAGTATAATTGTAGTTATTGGATTTTCTAGAATGCTTTTGACAACCACTACATACTGATGGAAAGGAGCCCAGCCTAGGGAAGATCATTCTGCTTGTACGCTATTTCACCTGGATGATTTCAGGGATTGGCAGCTGACATGGCCCTCTACAAACAATTGAATATACACATTTTCTTTTCTAGAAGGTGTTGAATATATCTTCAATTGAATATATAGGCTTTTAGTGGTCTAAGCAACAGAACGTGGAAACCAGCGAATCAACACACCATCTTTTTATCTGGTATAGATGTTCTGTAGGAAATCCTGAATAGAGCAATTTGGTTATCTTTAACCTTACTGAATATATCACACCTACAGAAAAGTATAAAAGGGCAGTGCATCACACATGGATTTCTTTTTTAACAGTTTTTTTTGACACTATCCATGCAATAGCAAGTTGATTTATCTTATTTTGCCCCACTAATTGGTCCACTTATGCCTGAGTGATTTTCATTTACCAGATATTGCAAGGCTACCAGTATTGCTGAAACATTTACATGTTTTCTCCTTTTTGAGCAAAATCAACCTGTGTTCTTTACCTGAAGGACAGATGGATTTGGACTCTTGTGTTCAATTATGGCAGAAGGTTTTTGTTCACATTTCACATAATACATTATACATAATTAACTACAAACACATTTTTTTATTATCATTTTGTGCCTTACAATCATTATGTACTTGGATTAATGTATCTCGTACTTTATTATAACACTATTATTTACAGAGAGCAGCATTTTTGCTAGCTGTGTGAAGTACTGCACAATGGACACAAAAGCTTAATTTTGGGTGCTGAATTAAGAAACAACAATGCAATGCACGTCTTACTAGGAGTAGTTATTAAAATCAAGAAACGATACACTATGTGTCACTAGTTCATGGCGTACTATCTCATAATGGGAGGGAAAACAGCCAGCAAAGTGCAATTGTGACTTGGTTCAACTCTTCCAAATATGAACAGCGCAAGGCATCATCAAGTACCAAGTGATCACAGGTTCTAATGCTGTAATTTTCAGAGATTCAAACACATCAACTACATATCAAGTACCAAGCGACCACATGATCTAATGCTGTAATTTTCAGAGATTCAAACACATCGACGACATGTTCTTTGCATTTTCTTGAAGGAGAGATTCTACGAGCTCATTCCTGAAGAAAGACAACTCAACTAGCCAATTCAGCAACTCCATACCTACTGGCCTCCCTCCTCCGGGTGCTGCCCACCGGGGCCTGGGCCGCCGCCGGCATTAGGGGTAGCGGCACCACCACTTCCGGCGGCCCCCGGGGCGGAGGCGCCCCCGGCGCCGTGCTGGAGCTCGATGACGAGCCACCGGACGGCCTTGCTCATCTGCTCGAGGCGGACGGCGCTGATGGGCTTGATGCCTGGGGCGGCGGCCATCGGAGCGGGCCCGGATCCGGCGGAGGCGGAGCCCGTGGCCTCGTCGACGAGGCACTCGGAGCCGATGCGCTGGCGGATGGACTCGACGAGCTCCTCGGCGTGGTCGCAGGCGACGCGGAAGAGCTCCCAGCGCTGCTTGAAGGCCTCGAGCGCGGCGTCCGTCGCCGCCGTCTTCTCCCCGCCCGACTGCGCGCGGGCCTCCACCACCACCGCGGCCGCCGCCACGAAGTCGTCGTACGCCGCGCTCAGGTCGTCCACGGTCGCCTCCATCCCTCCGCCGCCCAAGCGCCGCCGCAGCTTCCGACGACTCCAATCGAATCGCCCCCAATTCCCGAAAGCTAGGCAAAGCACCAAACAGGCAGGATGCGCGCAATGTGAGATGGCCCAATCGACAAAATCGGGTCGAAATCAGGATGGGCCTTAATCCCGTATCTGGGCCAGGGCCGTGATGCCAGGTGAATTCTTTTTTTTTTTGTAATCTTCTAAAAAACAAAGGTGAATTGTTTTGAGAATTTCGAACGATGGAATTTCGTGGCAAACATGACGCTCGAGAGTCGTTCTCATGCTATCGATGACCTTAATGAATCCCCTCGAGCGTTTGACCTTTCTACCAAAATGTTTGTTAACGAAATGCGTAGCAACATCAACCAAGATAATTTGTTTATGCGCCACTTTAAATTGTGTTGGTGCCTAACTAGCCTTATTTTTTCTCAAAGCTCATATACCTAGTGAACATAACGGACACAGGCATACTCTTTCTGTTCATTTTAGAGAGTAAAAATGATGTTTAAGGGTAGGGAACCTACACGCGAGGCGGAAGTCTTAGGTCCCGTTTGGCATAGCTCCAGAGCCGATTCTCCGGTGAATTTAGGAGGAACTTTGCCAAACAGTTTCTCAGCGAGAAGTGATTCTCTGTTAATTTTGGGAAGTGATTCTCTAAAATGAACTAAGAGGCCGAGAGCTTTAAAAAAGTAGCTTCTCTTGATTCTGTGAAGCGATTCTTCATCCTGATTTTGAGAGTTTATGCTAGAGAATCAAAGAGAATTACTTTTAGCCACAGAATTATTTCTCTCAGAGAATCAACTCCCATAGAGAATCGGAATAAGACGGAGCTCTACCAAACATGCCTTTAGGGTTCGAATCCACAGACGTGTACACATATTTCGCATGAAAGATTATGAGACTCGCAATGCGCGCGTGATTGTGCATGGGTCTCATGTGAATTTTAAATATTTTTGAAAACTGGTTCCGTAATAATACTCCCTTCGGTTCACTTTTAGAAGTCGTTTAGGACAGCGACACAATCATCAAAGCACAACTTTAACTTCTTTTTTCTATAAAAATATTTTTGAAAATTATATACGTATATTTTTATGAAAGTAATTTTTAAGACCAATCTATTTATATGATTTTCACATTTCCAAACTCAACGACTTAAATGTTATTCATGATTTATATTCTCAATATTTAACTCAAACATTGTCCGAAACGACTTCTAATATGAAACCGGAGGAAGTAATCAGAGACATTTAGTCTCGGTTCTAATATGAAACCGGAGGGCATTTAGTCCGGTTTTATAGTACCAGTTTCAAAGCCGGTACTGTAGTACTGGGCAGTGCTGTTTTAGCAATGCCCCTGACACGTGTCCCATGCCGGGACAAGACAATGTCCCCAGCCTTCAAGGTAGCTAATGAGTTATCGTTCTACCACCTCGCCGCAGCCCTCGGGTGCGCCGGGCGTGAGCTATTAGACCCTAGTGCGGCCACTCTACGTGGTTGTTTGGATCACAAAATTACAGATCAGTTTTCCTAAAACAAGTTTTATGAGGAGTTTTAGGAAAATAGGTTATAGGTTGTTAGTTAGTTAGATTTGGGGTTACAGAATATGATGTTTGGATAGTATGTCCGAGAATGTGTTTTGATAGCCTGATCACATCAACAACAATGATTTCCATGAGTCACCAGCCATTTATGTATATGGATCTAATAAATTAGGAAAACATTGGAAATCAATGGTGAGCGAGGTGGGCTGCTGGGTGGACTCGGTGCAGGCAAAATGCACGAGGGTTGAACACCTGACCCAGCCGCCTCTTCCTCAATCTATATATATACTATATCTATTAACTTTTACGAATTGTAATTTGATATTGGGGAATACATAATATTATTTTTAACGACACTTGTCATATCTTGTCGGTCGAGATTCTTCCTATGCAGTAGTAAAATGTGAAGATGGCATGGGTTTCTTTAATAAACCATCCTAGTTGTATTATTTCATCCATTACAAGAAAGACCCTTATTCGTATCGACTCATATGTTGTGGCCTAAAGTGCACCCTAAGTGCTTTTGCACTAGTGCACTTGCTTACGTACAGTATGTAGGCAGGTATACCAACTAAACTTACTGATGCGTGTTATGGGTCAGTACGTTTAATTCTCTTTCCAATCAACTAACGTAAAACAATACTCCCTTCATTTTTAAATATATGATGTTTAAGACAAGTAAATTAGTTCATTTTTGAACTAAATAGCTTGTCCTAAACGATATATATTTGAGAACTGAGGTAGTATTTTAGCCGGTGCAGGATTGGTTGAGTGGTTTTTGTGTTTTACCATGTAATTTTTGACTAATTACATTTGAACAGTCATCATGCATGAGAATTTGAAGCCGTAACTTGGTTGTCATCTTCTCTGATGCTGGGGTGCGAAACGAGAGGAGAGAAAGTTGAAGCAGGTACGAGGATCCCCGCAGCAGCGGCGCGGCGAAGTCGTTACTCTCGATCATGTGTGTAATAAAGTACTCACAATAAGCCACACACTAGGCTAATTATATTCTCCCTCTCCCTCTCAGGTACAAAAGCCGGCACATTAAACCCACACGTGTTGCTTAGAAAATGCCGATGTTATATTAGGCAGTTCTGAGATACTGCTTCCAAAATGTAAGTCGTTTGATTTTTTTATTATAACTAGATGATTTTGGGCAGGGCCATACGTTTCGCATTCATGGCATGTAATTGTATTCTGTTGTCTTTTGAAATCCAAATGCCAATTTTTTTAATCTGTCAAGATATAATCCTGTCCCTAGCGCAGTATCAATGCATTGTGCGCTATATGGCACGTGTACGAGAGTGACGCGCGAGGAAGACAATTTATGCTGAGAACATGGTCGTATGCAGAACTGGATTCTCTGTATTGAAGCATTTTGAGATCCGGTGTAGCAGAATAGGATACCTGATCTTTGAGGAAGGGGCAATGCCCAGGCTCCAAGTGCTGGAGATATATTTCAACGCGTCAGGATGGGACAGGCATGGCGCGGCACCCGCTGGCATCAAGCATCTATCAGGCCTCAAGGAGATCTCAGTGCGTATTGGGGGACGAGGTGCCAAGGAATCCAATCGAAGAGCTGCACAGTCCGCGCTGAGAAATGCTGTTGACATGCACCCAGGTTGTCCTACGGCTGACATCGTGTGTTGGGAGGATATGTGGACAGAGTTCGACGACTACGTGATGGAGGAGGTGCAAGAGGCTGTGGTGTTGAGTCCTTGAGCCCTCCATCGCCGGCCGACGGTGTTTGGATCCTGCTCACTAAAATTTAGTTCCGTCATGTTAATTAGAAGTGTTAAATATAGATTAATTAAAAAAATTCATTGCATAAATAAGGACTAATTTACGAGACGAATCTATTGGACCTAATTAGTCCATGATTAGATAATGTAATGCTACAGTAAATATGTGATAATTATGTACTGATTATAGCTTAATTAGGTTTGTTAGGTTCGTCTCGATAAGTAGACATGACTTATACAATTAGTTTTATAATTAATTTATATTTAATATGTCTAATTATCATTTATTTAAGGGACTAAACTTTAGCCCCTTTGATCCAAACACCCCTATAACATTGTGAGCATATAGGACTATTGTAAGGTATGCAGATGTAGAAGGCTTGGAATAACACATATTATTTTACTTATTAATAATTAGAGTATACATGTTAATTCTTACTATAAACATTCAAAAAATAAAAATTTCAAAAGTATCTAACCATTACTCCATTAGTCACCTGTGGACTCCAATCGTCATTGACAAATTCCCATAGAATTTATTATATTTTCTAAAACATATCCAACCTCTATCATAACGAAAATAAACTAAAATAACCCATAGTCATCTTAATGATCAAGCTATGCCATATAAAACATAATCTAAAGTAACACGTAAATTTGTAATTCCACATTAGTTGTTATGGAAATAACATGAAACCCCGTAAATATTTATCTACACTACAAAAATTTGAAATAAAATAACCTCCAAATTTGCGGCTTCATATATCTAAAATTGCAAATATGGTTCATTCAATGTCCAGATTTTTAATCAGCCTATTACTATCAAAATGCCTACTAGTAACCTAGACCCTCCTTTTGGATTTCTAAGAGCAAGTACAACAATAGTCTTATAGCCATGCTAATTAATATTTTTGCTGATGTGGAGGAGAGAAAGAAAGAGAGAGAAGAGAGATTGGCTCTTATGCAAGCAACGAGCTAATCACGGCCTCCTAGGTAGATGTGGGGGCAAGATGAAAAATGACGTGAAAGTGAATAGGAAAGAGAAGGTAATAAATGGTAAAAAAATATTTCCTCCGTATAGGATCTAGAAGCCGTTTTGGACAAGATTTTAGTCAAAAATATAAATCACAAATAACTTTTAAGTCGTTAAGTTTGAAAATATGAAAACCATATAAATAGATTTATCTTAAAAATATTTTATAAAAATATACATATATTATTTTTAGAAAAACTATGAAACGACTTCGAAATCCAAAAGGAGGGAGAACATGGTACCAGGCCTGACACATGTTCGGAGAAAAAAAGAGCAGACACATCTTGAACGCTTTCATTGATCACTTATATGTGACACTTAAATGATATGCTAGCATATGAACAATGAAATAAAATCTTACACCGAGATAATTTCATCGTCAACTCAAATATCTTAAATGATACTTTTTGAAAGATTATAATATCTTAAATGACATGACACCCTTGAAAACCGTACGAAGAAATCTTGCACGGGAAATGACCTTAGTTTTGAAAATGCGAGATGGCTGGATCATGAGCTTGCTGAATAGAGAAAGGAGAAAATGGCTGGTCATGAGAAAAAAAAACCAGTGACTCCCTAGTAAGGTAATAATGATATCTGCTTGAGAGAGAAGATAATTTTCGTTTGAAGCATCGGTGCTCTTCACTACAACACATACTCAAAATGAAACATCGTTAGTAATGTGCCATTTGAAGCATCAAATTAAAGCCGTGAGAAAATCGATATTTTTTTTTTGTTGGAGACGCTCTCCATATAGACGTCAGCGTTGTCCCATGACGTGACGTGTCTGCCTCGATGAACGCCGCAATGCCCCCAGCCGCCATGGCCGGCAACAAGTTCTCGTCCTACCACCTCGCCGCCGCCCTCCGTCGCGAGCCGGACCCCACCGCGGCGCTACGCCTCTTCCTCAACCCCACCACCCCGTCCTCCGCGCCGTTCCGCTACTCCCTCCGCTGCTACGACCTCATCATCTCCAAGCTCGCCGCCGCGCGCCTCATCCCGGCCATGGAATCCATCCTCTCCCGCCTCGCATCCTCCTCGGTGCCGCGTCCCCGCGAGCAGCTCCTCTGCCGCGTAATCTCCGCATACGGCCGCGCCCGCCTCCCCGCCGCCGCGCGCCGCGCCTTCGCGCACCCGGCCTTCCCCGAGCCCCGCACCGCCCGGGCGCTCAACACCCTCCTTCACGCCCTGCTCGCCTGCCGCGCCCCCCTCCGCGACCTCCTTGTGGTCTGCCGCGACGCCAGGATGATCCCGCCTGACGCCTGCACCTATAACATACTCATGCGAGCAGCGGCCGCCTCGGGCTCCCTCGAGCACGCGCGCCACCTGTTCGATGAAATGCTGCGCCGGGGAATCGCGCCGACCGTCGTCACGTTCGGCACAGTTGTCGCCGCGCTGTGCGACGCCGGCCAGCTGGAGGACGCGTTCAGGGTGAAGGAGGTGATGGCCAGGCAGTACGATGTGTCGCCACACGCTTATGTGTATGCGAGTCTGATGAAGGGGCTATGCGAGAAAGGGGATGTGGATGCCGCAGTGAGCCTCAAGGAAGAGATGGCGGGGAATGCAGAACTTGTGCTGGATTCAGCTGTATATGCGACACTTGTACGGGCATTCTTCCGGGTGGGGCGGAAGGGTGAGGTAGTTGGATTGCTGGAAGAGATGAAGGGGAGGGGGGTTGTGGCTGATAGGGTGGTATGCAATGCGATGATTGCAGGATTCTGTGAGGATGAGAGGGATCCAAGTGCTGCATTTGCCGTGCTTGATGACATGCAGAAGTGTGTTTGCAAGGCAGATGCGGTGACCTATAATACACTGGTTGCTGGTTTGTGCAAGTTGGGTCGGTGGCGGGATGCTGCTGAATTGGTCGAGGATATGCCGAGGCGGGGGTGCCCTCCGGATGTTGTGACCTACAGAATGCTCTTTGATGGGATGTGTGCTGCTGGGGAGTTTCTTGAGGCAGATCAGGTTTTGAGTGAGATGGTTTTCAAGGGTTTTGCCCCAAGCAAGGATGGTGTAAGGAAGTTTGTTCAGGGGATTGAGAGGGAAGGAGATGCGGCATTTCTGGAGTCTGTGTTGTGCCGTCTAGCAAAGGTGAATGCTTTGGAGTCAGATGGATGGGAGAAAGCTGTAAGTGGCGTGCTGAATGATCCCACAAAGTTGAGGCTAGAGAAGCAGCTAGATTCTTTAAGAACTGCTTGATTAGGCATCATAGTGGATTTGATCAATACAATGTTGTGAAAAACAACAGGCTTGGTTTCTAACTACCAATTCATTTGTCTGCTGTACAAGACTGCCTTCCAGGTAGTCTAACCCAATTCAGGTTAGTTCCTTGCTGAACACTTATGTTAATATTATAGAAAACTGAGAAAAAATAAATACGTAATCAAAGGTGGATGAATTATATGTGTGATGTTAATTAGATATAAGTTTTGACGGACGGATCTATCACAAAAAGTGTCTTCATGCTTGCACATAGATGATTGTGTGTTTTGGATTTCCCTCTTAATGAAAAACGTGCCCAGGCACGGTCGCTAAAAGATTGTGTGTTTTGGATTTTTTGGTATGCTTCTGATGATATTGTGATTTTGACCTTTTCCCCTTGTCGACCACAATCTTGTTGTGTTCTTTTAAAAACTTATAATGCTTGTTAACATTTGTACATGCTTTGCTAATTTCATTTTAATTAGTACTTCCTCTGTTCCAAAATGTAGGTCGTTTGACTTTTTTGACCTCAAGTTTGACCGCTTATCTTATTCAAAAATTTGTGAAAATATAGTCAAATTTAAGGTATTTTTGTAGATTTTATATTAATAAAGCAAGCCACCACAAAAAATATGATAATTTACACAAAATTTTGAATAAGACGAGCGGTCAAACTTGGGGTTAAAAAAGTCAAACGACCTACATTTTGGAACGGAGGGAGTATAAAACAGGAGAAAACAACAATAGTAGTTTTTGCTTTTCAAAATGCCAAACATTTATGCTACCATACATTACAGTGGGAGCTAATTAAAAAAAAGCAAGTGCATACAGTAAAGGTAAAGCAGAAAAGAAGAGTAGGACAAGTCATATTTTGCCAATTTCTGTGCCCAGTTCGAGTTGGATGAGTGACCAGATGTTTGCTCTAGGAAGAATAAATGTTTTGAGAAAGTTTGCAACATATGCTTAATACTCGGACCGCCGATGGAGACATGCTCCCCTAAGTATCAATTTGTCAGGCAGCTTTTTGTTTAGGACAGACGTGGATTTGGTCGTATGATCCAAGAGTTTATGACACTGAATTCATTTATTCTTCAATGGCTGCCAAGTTAGATGTAGCATATTGCTGTATTGGACTGGTGTAAGGTAAACCTTAGTTGGTTAGAAAGTGTGGTAACAGTGCAACATGAAAACAGAAAATATATGAAATATAACATCCAGAATTTTATTAAATTATCATGCATTCTGCTGGCACTTCCTGCGTCCTGTTTCTTTAAACATGTGTTTGATGATTCGACTTGTCAACCTTTCTGTAGAATCGAATGCTCATCACCAGGTCAAAAGAGCAACAGGCTACGGCGTCATTGTGTGGCAGTCAGCTTTGTTGGAGGAGAATAGGAGATGAAAGGGAGAGGGGTTGTGGTTGATAGGGTGGTGCACAATGTGATGATTGCAGCCCTTTGTGAGGATTGGAGGGATCTGACTTGCTGCATTTGCCAGTGCTTGATGACATGCAGAAGAGTGGGCGCAAGCTGGTGAGGGGCTAGAGCTCCAGTGAGGGAATGACTACACTACCAGCTGCTGAGCGGCTAGAGCTTATCAAGTTCTGCCGGGGACAAGGGTAGGTGCTTGTGCTTCACGATATTGGAAACCTGATACTCTATTTTCTTTCAAGGTTTGCTTAGAATCTACAATTTTTTCTTCGCAGACCGGCACCAGCTTGTGCTTTCAACTCCAAGATCACCATCTAAAGACAGACGTAATAGCGTACATGAGACTCTTTGAACATTCCAAATTATTCTAAAAATGACTTCAAATCATGTGGTTATGGAAGAACCACGTCAAGAGGAACGCGACGATGAGCAACATGATTAGCAAGTTGCAGAACGACTGGCCCCTGCAGAAGCCACCGCACGCCTTGGATAAGCCTCCGCTGTCCACGGTCGCTGTGTCGTGCCACTGCTGTATGAACTCCTTGCCGCCACCTCCAGTGATGTTCACCGCGTTCTCACCACAAATCTCGCAACGCCTGAAGCAATGGCTCAGTAAAATTTCAGATTCTGGAAATCACCAGTATGAAACTACCGTGACCTAAACGCAGACAAAACAAATACATATTTGGGATTTGGCACAGCAAAGAAGTGGTGGCAGTTGATTCTGAAGTGATTGGCAGCAATAATTCAGGTATATGCAGTGTCTTCATTCACGCGCATTATATTGCACGTGTGGTGCAGTGCAACTTGTATACTAGAAAGGAACTGCTAGCCGTTGGTATTGTTCACCAATCAGAGATGTGCAGACAGGGCCTGCCTAATGACAAGCCGCCCTACAGTACTCACTACTAGGAATTGTCACAGATTATTCCACCATGATTGCCTAGCTTTATTCCTTTTTTTTTCAGCCAGCAAAGATTCCTTTTCCAGTCTGTTTTATGTTGCCATGACTCATTGTCATGTACTCATCATGCAGCACTTTATACTCTGGTCATATGTTTCTAAAAGTATATGCTTTAGTTCTCTCTCAGGAAAACATGACTTGTTTGGAAAGCTAGTACTGTATCACGAAGTGTTTTGCAAGAATTTTGCACAAATCCATACAAATTCTGCGAAAATCTTCCAAATAAATCCCCAGGCTCAACAGGGTACTGAATGTAAAATAAAGCGCACACACTTGGTAACAATTCCGTATAACCCTTCCGTATCAGCATCTTCCATTAGTGAATGGCAGAGGCTTGCATTACCGTATCAAAAATCGTTGTGGGCTACGAGACTCAAGAGTGAATTCCTATACCCATTCCTAAGCAAAAGCTACTTTATAAATCGATTAAGCCGATTTATTTATGAGGAGAAGTTCAAACACGTCATGCTAGAATTAATTCAAGAACTGAGCTTGCGACAAGCTAGGCAAACAACAAATTTGCCTCGTAGCTTGCTTGCTCATTCAAATTATTGCTGAATTGCGACAAGCATGGGACGAAGCATGTATGTACCTGTTGCCCCGGACGGAGAACCACGCCTCGGCGCAGCGCCGGTGCGCCGCCGCCAGCTCGCCGCGGCAGCCGCAGCCGAGCGTCACCAGCCGCCCGCTCAGCCGCTGCGGCAGCTCACCGTCCGGCAGGTGGCAGATCCTGCACCCGGGCGCCGCCTGCCGCTCCTGATCGCCGGCCGCAGCGCAGCACCCGTCGGCAACGTCGACCACAACGTGTGCCGTCGTCTTCCCCTCCGGCACCGGCCGTTCTTCCCCGCCGCGGCCGACCTCTCCGGCGGCGATCACTACCATGGCCGCCTCACCATCTCACGCCGGCCGGCACGGCCAGGTCAAGCTTATTGGTCTACTCCCATGGCTGGCGGGCGCTCGTATCCGCAGGAATCTTGCTTGGTTTTCGGAAGGAATGAATGATTGAGTGAATGAACAGAAGAGATTCTTAACTATCGCCTCGGTGCTGCGAACGGGGGGGAGGCGAGTTGACCTGCGACAGCGAGATCGAGGCGCCGATGCCGATCGAGGCGGCCACGGGCAGGTCGGTATCAACGGCCGAGGACCACGACGAGGAATGTGTTCAAGTGTTGGAGAGTGGAGATGACGACGGCGCTGGGATCATCATGCGACGTTGACTCGATATGATACAACTACAATCATTGAGCATCATGCTACCCTGCTCAGCAACCTGCTACCCTGCTCAGCTGTGTCGTAGGCATTAATTATGTATTGTACCACGTAATCCCTCCGTTTTAAATTACAGATCATTCTAATATTTTAGAAAATTAAATATCTTAAGTTTGACTAAATTTATGTACAATAAAATTACGTGCGTGCGGAAAGAAGTGAATGCTGTCGTTGCGACGAGCTGACTACTGACTACTCCATATCAGGGCTGGGCGGCTGGCCATCCCTCGGACAGGGACTTGGACCATTATTGGAGAAGCTAAGCTATGCCGGCCCAGGCCTGCACCGATCGAGCCGGCGGCGCCCTTCACAGCCATCTTCACCCCGACGACTGATGCCGGCGGAGCCGGATCAAGAAACGTACAGGAGCGAGTCGATCGAGCTGATCGCATTTATGCATGCATGTCCATGAGTCCATCCATGTTGCACACATGATGGATACCCTTGGCAGAATGGCAGCGAGTTGATGACGATGCCGCGGGGCTAATGGATGAGGAGCAAGCCAAGGAGGACGTGCATGCACATGCACCCTTACATGTTAAAGAACAACTCAGCTATATATATATATATATTGACCCGAAACAATAGATCTTTAGTTCTGATTCGCAATTTTCTAGATCCAATGCCTTTTAGTCCCGGTTGGTTCCGAGATCGTTCCCACTCGGGACTAAATGTGCTCCACGGGGTAGTTTAAAAGGAAGGCACCCTCCTATGTATCACATGTGCTCTGTAGGTGAGATGGTAGGGGAAGCTACACGCGAGGCAGAGGTCCCGGGTTCGAATCCGACGCACCACACTCGCGTATTTATCGCGTGACTTGTGTGACTTGTGACGGCGCGTACGTGCGGTGGCCTCCCCTAGGTTCAACACTTTTTTAAATTTTTCGGGGATCGTTTAGTCCCGATTGTGCGCCCGGCAGGGGCGGACTCACGTTGTGCTGAGTGAGGGCACAGGCCGCCACTCAAAAGTTGCCAACAATGATAGTTGACTGTTTTTTACCACGAGTGCCCCCTCTCAAATGAGTAGTGTGCCCCTTCAACACTAAGAAAGATGAATATAACCTGATAATCATGCTAAATGTGCCCTCGCTCAGTTTTTATCCTAGGTCCGCCCCTGGCGCCCGGTGACCCCTTTAGTCCCGGGCCGTTGTCCCGGTCTCCATGCCCGGGACTAAAAGGGGTTGGGGACCGGGACTAAAGCCGGTTTCTCTACTAGTGCTCTTATATGTTGAAGGCCTTCTTCTTCAATGACTTCTACCCCTGTGAAGCTGCCGCAGCTCTGACTCGGTTCAGATATACGTCTTCCTCATGCATGCATGCTCTTCAACGATGATTACAACACGTCGTTGATACCGATGAAGCAGACGACATGGGGTGGGTGAAGTTGATGTCCCAGCTACGCTACACCACCATATAGACACCGACGAGGCCATGGACATGTCGACGCCCACATCATCACCACCATCATCACACATGCATGAATAACGTGAAGCGAAGACCAAAGACAACGACTATCGAAGCTTAATCAGAGGTATTCTGTGAGCTCGACTCGTAGATGTAATTAACTAGGAGCCTCACGGGGCCCTAGGAACCAAAATACTACATCGCCCAAGTCAGAGCTGCCCGACGATAGGCCATGACACACATATATATAAAACGGAACCCTATTTGTATTTTCTCAAAATATGAATAAAGCTTGTGTTCCCTTATCTTTTTTTCTTTATTTACTTTGTGTACTCTATACACTGGCACACTCGCATATTTTAATTCTTCTACGCGTGTGGAGAAATCCTTGTGTGATTTTTCTCTCCAAACAAAATCTAAAAAAAATAAGCAAGGGTGAATACACTTTTGATGGATTACACGGGGACGACACAAGGAGCAACCTTTATTGGTTTTGGCATGTGTGGTTTGTTTGTGGATTGGAGAACGGGGAGGTCAGACCGTAGCAAGGAAGACCAGCAAAGCACTTGAAAGATGAACCTAAGGGCTTCTGCCCTATGTGCAATCAATCTGGCGATTGGAACGTCTTAATTTTGGTTCTCACTTTTTATGTAGTTTATCTTTGGCCCCACGTATAAGCAAAACATTCAACATTAGTTCCTCAGTTTTATCATAGTTTTGCTTACCTGTTGTAGAAAGCTAACCTATATGAGAATACCTAGCCAAATAGAAAATGAATGCATCAGTGTGGCCAGTGGTGTATACCAGGATAAGCTCCATAAGGAAATTGACTCTATATGTATTACTATGAAGTACGGAGTATTATACTCGTTAATGTATAACTGAAAGTGTTTTACCCACAGGTTACTATTACTGAAAGTGTTTTTCTTATCTTCACTTTCTTGCATTGCCGAATGACCTAATTCCAGCCAACTTATAATTGTAATTCAGAAAATTACACCAGACACTTAAAGTAAATGTATTTCCATCACCAAACCACTACTTCGACCTAGAATGTTGTGTAAAACACACAACTCACCCAAAAAGATGCTTTGTGCTGCACACACTTATTGACATGCTTAGAAAATTTGATGACTAATTGATGTTTTCACCATGTAGAATCATCAAACCACAGCAAATCCTCATGATAGTCCCAATATAGGACACACCACTTCCATAGACATCTTGTTTCTTATGCTTGCTTGAAGTTTGCATTAACTATAGTATCAGACCCACCGGACAGTGTCAGAGGAGAAAGTGACAAAGAAAAACTCAACTGAAGTAGCATTTGTGTTGCTTAATGGGAATGATTGAAAATCATGAACCTGTGCTCCTTAGCTGATAATCGTTAAATAGATGGATCAATGTTGGTCTCATGTTCCTTGGCAGTAGAAACTCGTTATGCTTGCGGCATTGCCAGATTATCATGTAGCCTATGTAGGACAATTCATTGGGTGGATCAAACACAAGTCCTCATACAGTCCTGGATTAGGTGCCAGGCAGCAATAGGAATTCATTATGGGTGTGATTGGTTGCTCAGGAGGGAGCCATCCGGGATGGAGGGGTGAACCAGGACAGCCTGAGACGGGATGGTGTGATGCAACTCAGTTTGTTTGGTTGCAATTTGCTGCCAACCTGTATGAGCCGGTACGTTGTTTGGTTGAGATGTATGTATGGTTTTGATGTATGATATGATACTACAGCTTGTGTTTGGTTCAAGTCATAGGAGATGGTGAGATCACCACATGACCATTGTGGTGACCTTACCACCACAGTTTGCAAAAGATGAGCAAGCACATTACAATATATAAATGAAAATGTTCTAATGGGACTAGCACAGTGATGATTACAATAACCTAGATAGTTAACTAGAGCAGGTGAACATTATCAAGCCATATTTAAGGAAATGATTATTGTAATTAGACATACAATAACAAAAAATTGGACGACATTGAGAACAATGAGGCATGTTGTAAGGTTGACCACCCTGGAAGATTATATCACAGGAACCTTCTCATTTGCAGCCCCAGTGAACTCCAAGAAAGATGCAATTGCCTCTTCTTTGGAACTGAAACTCTTGTAGCAACAATTTGGATAACCAGTGACATGTTGATGGCATGACACCCAAGTTTCATACAGCCCAGGCTTCCTCCCGCGGTATACAACGTACCAAGCCATTTGCCTTATGAGAAGTAACCAAAATGAAATTTGAACTTGTGAGCACAAACCAAACATGTTGGAGATTAAATGTTAGCCTCAGATAACAATTAGCATGTCCCTTTGACCTTGAGCTTAGAGCATCAGAGAATATAAAAAAATGTGTAGAAACAAGCAACAGCAAACTGATGAACAACACAGGGCAACAAACAAGAACATGAGGAACAACACAGGGCAACATGATCATGAACATGTCTCAGTACCTCACAAGCCCAAGGTCATTTCATCTTTGCAATCATGAGACTAGGAAAAATATGTTATCATCATAGGCAGACAACTGATCCAACTTTTAATGTCATCATATGGATTTGATCATGGAGCATAATAGGGATATTATAGATGAAAAAAATCCAACAGATGCTGATGTAACAGATAAGGTAGTGCAACAGATAAACAAAAATTCCAGCAGCCAAATATGACAGAAATAAGCAGAATACTGACATGCAACAATATCATATTTTCCTCACATAATCAAATCCATCAGAACAGTCCAGCAACCAACAGATAGGCAAGTAAAGATGAACATCATAGGTTCCATCACACGCAGAGGTTCAGGTGTTCATGTTTTCACCTCACACCATCACAGGCTCATAGCCTCACAGCATCACAGGCTGCATAGCCTCACATAATACAATGTTTTATTAGGTTTCATATTTAGTGCACTTGGGTCAGTGTAATAGACAAGCAAGCAAACATTCAGTATTAAAACAAGCTCCAAGCCACGGCTGCCACACCCGAGGGTGCTCCTCCAGTGGCCAGGATGTATCATCAACCTAGACACTTTGCTCAGTATGAATCGAATCGAACTAATTTCTTAGCCTCAGTGGAAAAACCATAGCATTCCTCATCATAAAAGAGTGTTCAGATGTATAAATCAAGCAAATGTATATGAGCTGCGCATAGATCTGAACCTCAGATGCATAAATCATACCGATATACATGAGCTGCACGCAGATCTAAGAACATACATGAGTACCACACAGATCTACGAACCCTATTCCTCATGACCAAGCCAAATCGAAAAAGGAATCAACAAAATCACCGCACGAGAAAGAAGGTACGCAAGAATAGGAGGCGAGATGTACCGTCGCACCACCGGAAGACCAAGAGTTGGCCGCCGGAGGTCCTCGGATCGACCGGAGAGGGCGCACCAGGAAAACGGAAGAGAGGGAAGTAGCGCGCAGACGGGCGGTAACCCCAGCGGCGCGCGCTTTATGGCCGGGATGGCGCCATCTCCCGCCAAGGTCTGCGCCGTCCCGGCTCGCGAGGGAAGGGGATTTCGGGCGATGCGGGATGGTGGGAAGGAAATGAACGAGGAGCTGCGGGAAAACGATACGGGAAGTGGTACCAAAGTGCACGACGTGGTGCTTTGGACGGTCCCGTGCGGGGTACCAATCACGCCCTATGCTTGTGGCGTTGCCAAATTAGCTGTAGGATGGTACAAACTCGAGGGCATATATTTAGGGAGTATATTGAATGCATAGAAAGCCATTTGTTGAGGCCAGGAAAGTGAACGCCTCCATCAGTATTTGTTGGTCTCAATGAAGGTTTAATTATAATGATCATTAGAATCGATGAGGGAACTGACCTGGATGAGCCCAGGCCCCCGGCCGCGCAGCAGCGGTGAGTCGGATTCCATTTCTCTTATAGAAGAAGACTGGTGGTGATCCAACTTCAACGCTGCCGGCCTGACTGGCGCCGCCACCAGCCTCACTCGGCACCTGGATTTGACCAAAAAAGTCATGTCCTCCTGCAAGCGGCATGGAAAATTCCAGTTGTGAAACTTTTGGGGGAAAAAGAGTTGCTCTCAAGTCTCAAGGGCCATTCGAGTACATTTGTCTTCGAAGAAAATATGGAAAACATACTATGGAGTGTGTGACGAGTTTCCCGGCCGAGATCGCCATGGAATGTGTTACGAGTTTCCCTGCAAAGATTGCCATGGAGTATGGTGCCGAAAGGGCTGGACTGGGGCGCGGAGTTGGGAGAAGACTGTTCAGCGCGGCTGGGACGCGGTGGTGAATCCGACATCGCGAGCTGCCGGCGACGAACGGGAAGGATGAAGCGGGGGCAAGGCCGCGACGGAAATGGATCTTGAAGGCAGCGGAGAGGAATGGCGGCGGCAAAATCAAGGAGGGATTGGGAGATGGATGATGGTTGCTTTTATATCCATATGGGCAGATATGGAATGTTAGATTTAATCTAACGGATACAAATACAAAAACTTAATGGACCAAATATACCCTAATGTTATCTAGATGGGCCGCTGATATTTTTTATATTAGTAATTATATTGTACCTTAGTAAGATAGGAGTCCGAATTGGCACGTGGATCGAGGTGGTGCGATGGCTCGCTATGATGGAGCTAGAAGGTGAGCAGACTCTTGCCTTCCCAGCAGAAAGCATAGTATTGCTCCCAACGCATGTATTACTATAAAACATTATACCAGTACAAGTATAACTCAGAGTGTTTTAAACATAAATTACTATGACTCAGAGTATTTTATGTACCCATAAATTACTATGATTTTTAAGTATTTTCCTGTATTTCTTGCATTATTACTTAACAATTAAATGCTAGCCAAACTAGATCAGTAATTTACAAATTTACCAAACACTCCAATCTGACGGTCAATGTCTTCCCATCACCAAACCACTACTCTGATCTACAAAGTTTTGTGCAACACACAACTCGCCCAAAATGATGCTTTGTGCTGCGCACACAATTATTGTCATACTTAGAAAAGGCAAGGTGAAGATGGGAAAGGATTGGTACTACTACTTTTACCACAAGGACATGAAATAAGTGACGAGCATGCACACCTACCATTACACCAAGGAGGACTACTAGAAGGCTATTGGCATGGAAAATAAGATTTTCAAGCTAAGGTAGGTTCTACTAGGGGTGCAAGCTGTGAGTGTGTGGTGATGATGAAACATCATCTTTGGATCCTTGTAGCATCCATGGCATTTTGATGATACCACCACCAGTTTAAGAATCATCAAACCAAAGCATATATCCTTCTAATAGAGTCCCGATATAGCACACACACTTTCATAGACCACATTGTTGCATTC